>VDFB02327532.1:0-327541 GCA_007258455.2 Sequoia sempervirens
AAAGATAGGAATTTATTTCCCTGATTAAAGATTTTATTTTTCAATTTTATGAGAAACCAATTCCACATATCATGAAGTGAGACCCCTAATCGAAAAGGTATACCAAGATACCTTGTAATTTTCCCATCCTTAATTTATTTCCTTTCCTTAGGAATACAGTCTGGAATCGGATCTGATTGGATCATTATGAATTCAGTCTTATGGTGAGCCAATTTTGAGCTTGAAACCTCACAATAAAAATGTAAGACTTGTTGAACATTACTAATTTTTGCTTCAAAATTTTGAAGAAATAATAGACTGTCATCAGCAAAATGTGAATTCAACACAACTTGATTGTTAGGAATAGAAATACCCTTAATTAGATCCATTTGGTTGTATTTTTCCAATAGCTAACCAAGAGCATCAACAACTAGAACATATAGAAACGATGATAGAGGACATCCTTGTCTTTTGACCATTGTAAAGGGAAGTTATCAAATAAAGAATTATTGATCACCAACTGATCATTCACCTCAGTGAACAACAATTGAACATGCCTATATAATTTGGGACCAAATCCCAACCATTGCAACATCTTGAGAATAAAGCTCCACTGCATCTTATCATAGGCTTTGTCAAAATTGAGCTTTACCAAGAAAGCATTTTGCCCTGTTGTTAGGCCCATTCACTAGTTTCCCAAGCCAAGATTAAATTATCAAGTATAAATCTACCACCAAGGAACCCTATTTGTTCCAGTCTAACAATCCCTTTAGCCACCGGTTTAATCCTAATGGCTAAGGCTTTTGCAATGATTTTATAAGATATATTGAGCAGTGTACTAGGTCTCCATCTAGAGAGCAAATCTAAATTTTTCCCTTTTGGAAGAAACTTGATCAGACCTTTATTAATATAGGGTCCCAATGACCCTTGGTTTGCAGCTTCTAAGTACATTAGATAAAAATCTTCTTTAATATGAGGCCACAAAGTATGATAAAATTGAATGGGTAACCCATCAATCCTAGGGATTTTGTTAGGAGCCATAGAAAAAATAGCATGTTCCAATTCTACAATGGAAAGATCTTGATCAAGAAAGTGACTATACTCTTGGTCCACCTTTCTGGGAATGATTCCTTTAAGGATATCTACTAATATCAATTGAGCATCTTTCCAATGAGATTCCTCTCTAAAGAGTTTCTCATAGAAATATTGGAATATACTTATGATTTCTTGTGGATTAGTATATTTTTTTCCATTCTCATCTTATATTGATTGAATAAACTCCTTTTTATGCTTATAGTTTAAGTAATTAAAAAATACTTGGATCCTTTGTTACCCTCCTTGCGCCAATGTAATATGGCCCTGATTTTAGCACCTTGTCTCCTGTACATATCAAGTTTACGAAGTTGTGTTTCAATACTGGCTATGGAAGTTTGGACGTGAATGTTGTATGGATGAAGGTTAAGTAACTTCCTATTCATCTCTAAATTTCATTGTAGATATTTTTTTGTATTTCTTCGTTTCCAAGCCACTCCTTTACCAAATACACATAAAAAATTTGCACATTAGGAAATAACATCATGTCACCATTCACTATAAGATTCACCTTCCTTTGGCTTAGGGATGGAGTTCCAAATGTTGAAAAAAGCATCAAAACAAGGTATATTAAGATGGGATATATTAAGTTTAAATGGCAGCTGAGAATATGCTATATTAAAACTTTCTCTATTGAAATCACAAAGAATAGGGAAATGGTCTGTGAGAGTAGTAGAGTAGTCAACTTTCACAAGGTTCCCCATGGAGTCTTGGCTTAGCTGTAGATTGGGGGAAATATAAAACCTATCTAACTAACCGAGTTTTCTATCAGCACCCAACCTACAATTGGTCCAAGTAAACCAGCTGGATTTATGACTAGACATTTTTTTACTAACAAGATCTAGAACCCCAAGAGAATTATGACAAAAAATCCACTTGTCAAACTCATCATTAGTTAGTTTAACATGATTGTCCTAACTATGATTAGCATGATGTTCCACCATATTAAATTCCCCTCCAATCACCCAATCAACATGAGGAAGGTGATTAGACATCCATTCCCATAACTCACATCTTTATTTGGCAATGTTAGCGGCATAAATCGAGCAAAAACCAATGGGTTGACCATTGATAAAGGTAAGGATCCAAACACAGCTATGGGAAGGATCCTCACCTTTATCAATGACAAACCTAGAAAACCATGGAGCTAATCCAATAATAGCCCCCCTGCCTTCTCTATGTAGAGTATGAAAGAAAGTAGCTCCTCTCCATACTTTGGAAAGAGAAGAACAAAGACTTGAGCCATTAATCTTGACTTCTTATAGGAAGACAATATTAGGTTTCCTTTTGAAAATAGCCTCCTTAACCTCAAACTTGTGGTGAGGGAGAGATAACCCTATAACATTCCAAGACATTGTTTTAAAATGCATGATTAGACAGAATCCTCTACCTGTGGCAAAACATCAAAGCGATTGGAAAGAGCAATCGATTGATCTGCATGTCTATGTTCCTTCCCAGTTGAATTAGGAGACCTAGACCTATGTCTATGAGGTGGGGATGAAGAAACATTTCTTTTAGGAGGAGAATGAGATCTTTTTCTTCCATTAAGTCTTGAAGAGTCCTTATCCAAAGTACAATTATTAGGCTGATTAGAAGAACTTTTTTGGCTTTGTGTAGAGGATTGACCAAAAGTTGTGTTAGAGGGTTTTGAAGGTTCCTTTTGTTTCCTGAACACTCTCCAACCATCTATCATAATGACATATTTGTAGGAAGGGGATTTATCATTCACACTTTTGTCCTCTAAAATTATGTTTTCTTGTTGTTTCAATTGAGGAACTGTTATAGGAAATTTAGATTGAGAATGTTGTTGCAATGGATGTGGATTAGATAAAGCTAGACTATTATCTTGGGTGTATCTATTTCTCCTGAGAGGACAGTCCTGAATAAGATGTCCCCCTTGTCGACAAAAAAATAGGCATTCGACTTATTTAGATAAACTATTGGCTAGAAAACCTCAAACCCTAGCCCAATCAGTTTGATATTCTTAGGTAATTGGTTTTTTAAGTCCATTTCTAAGCTCAAGAATTTATTAGCATTATTTTTACATCAAAGGACTCTCCTAAGTGTACAACCTTAAGTGTACAACATTAAACACACTTATTCTTCCCCCCTCTTTAATTTATTTTTCCTATTTTTTTGTGTACAACCTAAAATCCATAAATTGCTCCTATTTTAAATTTGAAATATCACATCATTAAATATCAATATTGTTTTAAACTTAAATAGATATAAAAACTCTATAATAGTTAATAATAAAATATTCTATATTTTCAAATTTTATTTTTTTAAATTCGGGGAAAATAAAAGTTAAACAGAAAAGGTAGTTCTTTGATTAAGTAAGGTATTTAACAAATGACAGAAGATAACAAAACCTAAAATGAATCTCCTTTAGAATGTAGCAATATTTCCAACAGAAAGAGTCATATATCGAGGGAGAGCACACGAATAGGGTTTTCATGGTGGCATAAACAAAATTTTACCTGTGTATCAAGCGAACAAAATAGGGAGTGTGGTGGTAAATCATCCTGAGAGGCCATTGCTAGGGCACGAGAGTCATAAATGTTCGGATGCGAGAGCGCCTTCAGACAGAAGGAACTCTAGCATATGTGAAATAGTCATGTGATCCGTTACTGCTAAAATCTCTTGTTGGAGGCGGTTATTTAAAACTGTTCTCTGTAGACCTACAATCTAGAGTATTATAAAAAAAAGAGAAATGAAACTCAACAATGGTGTGTTTGTCGTAGGGTGCGTTGAAAAGAGGTTGTCGTAAGGTGCGATGAACAGAGGGTTTTAAGAAATGAATGCACAACAACAAATTTAACTAATTTCAACCAAGGAAAAATAATGGAGAGGGAGGAAGATTTACAGATGAGGCTGAAATCTAAAGAAAGGTTTTCTAAGAAGATTCAAACATTTGAATTTGGCAGTGATATAGCAGCTATGGAGGAGGTGCCTGATAATGAAGAGGGACTCATAAATGAGACACTTGCAGATAATGAAGTCCTTGTTCCAAATATTGAAAAAGAGGAAGAGAAGCCAAAGCATGGAAAAGACGAACAAGGTAAATCCCTAGAATAGCAACTCCCTAATGAAGTTGTTGATTGTATTGTTGAAAATAAAAACAAAACTAGTATTTTTTTCTTCTTAAGAGGTATCCTTACTGAATTAGACTTTTACAAGTGGGTGGAACAAAATTGGGAAAAGAGAGGCTGGGTGATTGAATCAATTAAAGGGTTGGTAAAAGATCATGTAACCTACTCAAGTAGTATTACAATATGGAATATGGGTTATATGTGGACATGTTTATTATTTGTAAGTTTGGACCTTTGATTTTCATCCTGAAG
Organism: Sequoia sempervirens; assembly: GCA_007258455.2. Lineage (NCBI taxonomy): Eukaryota > Viridiplantae > Streptophyta > Pinopsida > Cupressales > Cupressaceae > Sequoia > Sequoia sempervirens. The sequence goes on from VDFB02327532.1 coordinate 4,416, forward strand.
GCCCTTCCCATTGTCATTATCCCATGTGGTTGGAACTCCTATTTCTAAATTTAGCCTTTAGACCATTTTTGAAAGATATTGTAGCCCAACTTGGTAAAGTCATATGGTGCAAGCAAAGTTCTAATAAATTTTTCAGTTTAAGAGTTCATCCAAGGCTATGCATGGAAATTGACTTGAACAAGCCCCTACCAGAGAATATTAAACTGTTTGGTCCAAGCTTTGAATTGGATCAACCAATAGTTATTTGAATGTCAAATGCATTTTTTTTTCCGACGAGATGGTCATTTGATTGAAGATTGTCCTATCATGAATTGAAGATTGTCCTATCATGAAAATAAGGTTTTCTTTTTCACTCTCACAAGCTACTCTATCCAAGGTTGTAAATAATCACATCTTGCAACCAAAGTCATCTATTAAAAAACCTCCTTCATCTCCCCTTCAAACCTCCAGTGGTCTTCCTTCTTTTGGTCACTCCTCTCCTTTTGAACCCCCCTTAGAGTTCAATACTTCACATAAAGATGTTATTATGACTGATAAGTGGAGGATTGTGCGAAAGAGTAAGGAACCACCTCCTTCATCTTTTTCCAGTTTCCACTCTTCTCTCAATGAACCATCCCATCTTCCCTCTCCTGGTTTTTCAAAATCCCCTAACAGATCCATTTCTCCTCCTAATTCTAGACAAAGGTCAAGGTCTCCACCAACTAGTTCAAATGAAAAATTAAACAATGAACAAACAGTTGTCATCTCTAATCGTTTTGGAGTCTTTCCACAAGAGGATGATAACCCTCTAGAAGGTTCATCATGAATTGCAATATTTTATCTTGGAATGTGAGAGGGCTTTCACATCCTCATCAAAAACTTAAAGTAAAGAATACTCTAGTGAAATGGAAACAAGATGTGTTATTCTTACAAGAAGTTAAGATCAGCAATGAATGCCTAGGTGTGACTCTTTTCAGCCTTTGGAAAGAAGTTTTCTTCATTCATACATCACATAAAGAAGGAAATAGTGGAGTTGTACTTGGATTGGCTCCTTGGATATCTAAACATGTCATTAATAAGGGCGAGAACCCAACACATAATTGTGTTTTGGACCTTTCCTTTATCAATGGACAACTCTTAGGTTTCTGCTCTATATATGCTCCTAATAATCCTAAATAAAGAGTTGTTTTATGGGATTGGATGTTTAGAAATATTCCTAATGATAATTGGGTGTTGGGAGGAGACTTTAATATGGTGGAACATCATGAGGATTATAACAAGTTTAGTTATTTTAAACTTAGCCAAGAGGAATTTGAAAAATAGATATATTATTGGAACTTGCTTGGAGTTACTGATCCTATTCATAATAAATTCACTAGTCATACCAATAATTGGTTTACTTGGTCTAATTGTAGACCAAGTAGTGATAAGAAACTGAGCAGATTGGATTGCTTTTATTTATCTCTCAACATCCAGTTGGACAAGTTTTTCATGGATTATTAAGTGCAGGTGGATTATGCAACAACTTTATCAAATCATTTTCAAATCCTTTTCTCTTTCTCTATTTCACAAAATGTAGGTCTTTCCTCTCAACTCCCTTTTAAACTTAATATCTCTCATCTTGAAAACACTGAATGTGTTTCAACTCTAGTTGGAATTTGGAATTGAATTCTTAAACCTCTTGAAGGGGAGTCATGGACTATTTGGTGGAATGCTACAATATCTCAATGTGTTAAATTTCTTCGATCCTTTGGAAGAAGAATGGCTCGGAGATGTAAACGTAGAGAAAAATATCTCCAAGGACAACTAGAACATGCTAGGAAAAAACTAAGCATTGATCCTCATAATGAAAGAATTTAGAATCATATTGTTGTTATTGAAGCTTAGATGCGTAAAATAAATCATTACATAGGGCAAGGTGCCAAAATCAAGGCCAAAATTCAATGGATCAAGGAAGGATTCATAAGGGATCTAAATATTTATTTAATTATCTCAACTATAAACACAAAAAGGAGAGAAAATATGCTATAAGGGATGAAAGTGGATATCACATTGATAATGCAGGTATTATTAATTTATTCTATAATTTTTATGAAAACTTATTCAAAGAGGAGAACAATTAGACATATATTCAATAGGCCTTAGAAGAAAGTATACATGATTGTATCCTAATGTCATGCCCCCGTAATTGTAACACTAAAATATGAATATTAAAATAAAAAATAACTAATTCAAATTATAAATATCAAAAAAATAAATATAAGTAATTGTAATTTAAATATTATCATAATTATAATTATCATAAATAATATTATAATTATAATACAAATATCAGGGTCAAGGATGCAACTTGAAGGAAAAAAAATTGTATTATGTGCAGAGGTAGGGAACATAGACACCAAATGAAAATTACTGTGCACGATGGCTCTCAAAGAATCTTCAAGAGGCTTCTCAGTTCTTTCCACAAAATCAACTAGGTCTTGATGACCGACCTCTATGGGTAAACACCTTGATATTTGTATTTCATTTTTTTTTTAAGCCCTTGAAGACGATAGAGGTTTCTTGGCAGTCATCTGAGAGAAATGGAGTCAATAAGAAATACCTTTGAGGATCTTCTGATGAGATTTGAAAAGAAATTGCAAGATGTGGAATCGACAAACTTTAGTCAGAAAACAACATTGAGATACATGAAGCGAGCAACAATGTCGAGCAAGCATGAAATAGGTGATGAAGCACAGAAAACGATGCATGAAGTGGAAAAAACATGGTTCAGAGCAAAATTGGGAAGATTTGAAGTGTTTCAAGGAAAAAATGGGAAAAGTGTAAGGGAGTTGAAAATCAATGCCCTTGCACTTAAGGGAAAGTCAGCTTGGTGCAATTTGGCGTTGATTTTTAGCACCCTTGCACTTGGTAGTGTTAGGTAGTTTTCATGGTGTTAGGGTGCTAAAAATCAGTGCCGTGACACTTTTCTTCTTGAAGACTCAAATGCAAGTGTGATGGCATGGATTTTCATGGTTTCAACATTTGGCTTAGGAATGAATGTAGTGCAAGGTTGATCAAAAAGCGTACCTTTGTATGAGAACTTTAAGTCACTTGGAGATTTTGAAATGTAGAATATTTTTTGATGTAAAAGCCTTCAAAAATGACGATGGAGCCTATGTGAGTGATACTCATTCATAAAAATGAGTTTCTTTCATGAAGAACCCGTGTGTCTTGTTTCTCCAAGGCAAGAGGAAAAAACAAGAGATACAAGGGAGAGATAAACAAACCAAAACCCCATTGGCGACCATGAAGAAAGCCCAACCCTAGAAAAGGACGAGATGGGAAAAACAAACGCTAGTAAAAACCAATGTGCATGAAGGAATGTGAAATGTGTTTGTGAGGAGGAAGCAAAAACTAGTGCGTGGATTAGAAACACAAGGTCAAGCAAAGAAAAATGAGAAACGTTAGAGGAAATGAAGGGAAAAATAAATGATCTAAAAAGAAACATCAAAATGTGCATACAAAACAAAGAATTTTTACAAAAAATATTCAAAGAAACGAATGAAAGGAAGAAATGAAAGGAAGGAAGAGACTTACTTGAGAAAATGGCAAAACCCTAGGTTGATGCAACAAGAGGCCACAAAAGGAAATGAGTTTCTGAAAGTAGCTTGGTTGCCCAACACGTTGGAAGTGAAAGAGAGAAGTTTGGAATGAAGTGGAGTGAACAAAAATCACTTTTAAGTGATTTAGAATGTTAAAAAGCTACCTCAAGTCACTCATTTAAATGAGGCATAAATTAAGGCACTTTCACTGAAATGTGCAAATAAACCAAAAAATGACGCCTTAGTAAAAAAATGACTAAGTCAAGAAGAAAAGTGCAAGGGTGCTAAAAATCAGTGCCTTTGCACCAAAACATATTCACTTAAGTGCAGGGGCACTAATTTTTAGCACCCTAGCACTTTTGATACTTAGTCAAATTTGCAAAAAAGGTTAGAGTGTTGTTTTTTAAGACAACTACACTTTTCACAATTTTACTAAGTATTAATAGTGAGAGCTTGCAAAGGTACTCGTTTCAAAGGTCTTTGCGAGGCGAATGTAGGGGGATGCTCAAGCTGACTGTTTGAGGCTTTGGAACACACTTCGAGGTGGATTGAAAATCACCTCATTTTGCATGCTTGAACTTCGTGAAACTAGGAAACAAACAAGATTCGTAGGGGGGTTATCCATGGAATGAGCGCTGCTAGATTCTATGATAATAGATTATAACAATGCAATTGGTTTCAACAGGACTAAAGCCAAATTTGTGATAGCTAAACTCAAGTGAATCCAAAAAATGTAAAGCCAAACTTGCAAAAAATCTAACTCCAGGAGAACAAAGCCAAACTTGCAACCGTGAAGTTTTGAAACAATTATGATTCAACAACCTCTTTTAATAGAGGTCTTCATGAAAGGGGTTGGGGCCCTAGCTCGGTTGGCTAAATCTTTCCTGTTGCAGGAGGTTGGTCACGAGGTCTAGTCTCCCCCACCCTCGTGGTACCAGAGGGTGTGTCGCGCCAGCGTCGTCGGTCACGTTAAAAATTTTACCAGGCGCACTGCAGTTTATATGGGGTCGTGCTACCCGATTCATGCAGTCTAAAAAAAAATAGAGGTCTTCATGAATTCAAAGATAAGAACACCTAAAGAAAGTTGTGAATAAAATAGATTTAAAACTGGTTTAAAAACAAAGCAAAAAAACTAAAAAATAAATTAAAAATAAAATAAATACACTATTAAAAAATAAACAAATAAATTACAAATAAATGCATTAGAATTTCTTATAATTATAAAAAATATACTTGTGTTACTACTATAAATAAATGTTCACTCTAAAAACTTAAAAATTTATTACATGACACTAAGTATTTAGTTTTAATTTATTTTAATAGAGGTCTTCATGAATTTGTCAATAAAACAACTTTATAACTGATTTAAAAACAAAGAAAAAAAAACTATTGAAACATAAACAAAATAAATAAATACACAATTGAAAAATAAACAAATAAATTACAAATAAATACATTGAAATTTGTTATAATTATAAAAAATATATTTATGTTACTACTATAAATAAATGTTCACCCTAAAAACTTAAAAAATTTATTAAATGACACTAAGTATTTAGTTTTAATTTATTTTTTTAATTAAATTGATTTTAAAATCTAAAAAAAACAGCATTACTTTAATTTATCTTTTTAACATTCAAAATAAAAATAATGTATAAATATATATTATAAAATAAAACAAATTTTTATAATTATATGAATGATGAAATACTATTGCAATGAGAAAAAATGATGAAAATAATTGTCTCAACGCATTTTATATAAATAATAATGTTAGGGGAGAGGACCCAATAGTGGTCCACCCTAATTTTATGGGTCTACATAGCAATGAACATGCAACATTGACATTAAAAAAATATATCCCCAAGTGACCGGGGACGTGGACAATTCAAATATTTTGTTTCACCCGCATAGATCGAGAAAAAAGGTGTCATCAACATGCTTTTTGTTGAAGAGTCATAATAGACCCCCAAAAAAGGTTAGACCAATAGTGGTGCATTAAGTCATTTTTTTTAGTGTGTCAATGTGGCATCATATGATTTTGTTGATTTTTGAATGTAAAGGGTATATTTTGTTCAATGATTGGGTCCTCTCTTACAATTACTAGTTCCATACTTTTAAAATATTGGGCTTTGAATGTACATGTACTATGACAACTATTGGTACCCACACCACTATTGGCCCCTCTCCCCTATATAAATACTAATTTATTATAATAATTACTATAATTAAATTAATTATATAATTATTAATATTAAATTTTAGTATTAATAATAATAAAAATGAAATCATTATAAAATTGATTATGATATAAAAAATAAGTATTTTAGAGTGAACAAGATATCAAATCGATTTAAAACCATTTTTAAATCTACTTTAAATTTGCTTGAAAAAACGTCTACATACAATGATTGTAGTTATACTAGCTACATGTCATTTGAATGTCAAATTCAACCTAAATAGTTTTTCCTTACATTGAATTTTACTTTTTGATGGATGTCATTGTAATACGCCTCTCCCCATAATTAAAATAATAATTATTATATTTTACAAAAAAAAATTTACTACACTGAATTTACTTATTGTATCTAATTAATCATTGCACTTTATACAAAGAAAGAAAGCAAAGAATTAGATATTGTTTCCAATTTTCCACTAATATTCAAAGTGTATAAATCGTATTATAAAGGCATCGACAATTGAGAATGTGTTAGCATGTTGCAAGACTATTGAAAAAGATCTAACAGTTCGATAAACCCAATATAAAAATAAATAAAATAATATTAAAAAAATAAAACATTTTATACAAAGAAAGAAAGCAAAGAATCTAATATTCTTTCTACATTTCCACTAGAAAATATGTTTTACATTCATATTATAAAAGTCAAAAACAAAAAAACAAAAAAACCATAATTATTATATTTTACAAATTAAAATAATAACTAACAATTGCACCTTGGTGTGCAATGGGTACACCAAAGAGGTCTAGAATATCAATTAAGGAAATTTTTGTCTATATTTTGCATACATTTGTGCAATACATGAGGTCAATTGGTAGGTCATTTAACAAATGATGTTTGTGCAATAAAGGTCTCAATGGAGAGGATATAGTTTCAAATATAATTTGCATCCACTTACATGGATCTAAACATGATTGAAAAAAACCTTTGAATCGGGAAGACAATCATGCTTCATCACCAATAGGCTCATGTTATGTTTATAATAGGGAGAGAGGGAGATAGAGGGAGAGATAAGGATAGAAAGAGGGAGATATAGAGGGGAGAAGAGTTAGAGAGGTAAAGAGGAAGATGGAGATGAAGATGAAGAGGGTTTGGAGAGGAGAGAGATAGACAAAGATGGAAGAGATTAATATATAGAGAAGGGTAGAGAGGGAGAGATATAGGGGTAGAGAGAGATGAAGCTATAATGAGATAGAGATAGAGGGAGAGATGGAAGAATAAATATGGAGAGATGGAGATAGTGAGGCAAAGAGATATAGATATAGAGGTCTAGGAAGAGGGAAAGGGAAATAGAGAGGGAGAGAGGTGAATGTATAGAGAGAGACATTTCTAGAGATAGAGGGAGAAAAATAGATAGAGGGGCAAAGATAGAGAGAGAGAGGGGAATATAGAGGGAGTGAAGGAGGAGAGATAGGGAGATACAGGTAGAGATAGATAGGGATATAAAAAGAGAGAGGAGAGAGAGATAGTGAGATATAGATAAAGAGGGGGACAAATATAAGTAATAGAGATATGTATAGACAGAGGAGGGGTCATCCCATAATACTGGTTTACAATTTTTGGCCAAATTGGACATTGAAATAATTTTTTCTAACTAAATCTTCACTTTCCGGCACCTATAGCTAAACCGTGAGGAATTTGAAGATGATGCAAACTAGAGTTTCATAACATTTTTTCTGTAGATTCTAAATATATTTTTATCAAAAAATTTGGAATCAGATTGCACTTCTTTTTCCATCTCCTTCGAAAACTAGCTTTTTTCAGAAAACAACATTTTTAAGGAGTGACGCTCACCATATAATACAACTTTTTTTCCATGAACGATAAAATTCTAATTCTTTCAAATTTAGATTTGTAACTTCGATATCTAGTGCTTCCACTTGGTTAGATAGTTTTTTATTGAATATTTTTTCTTTAATCAAGTTTCGAAGTCAAACCAATTAGAATTCAGACATAGGCGAACCGTATAACGCGTAAATTTTTTTGTATGTATTGATGAAATTCATTTTTTTTTTGCTAGATCAAGGACTTCAATATTTGGTGCACTCATATTTTTTAGATTTTTTTTTATAATCTGCTATTTTTCCACATGTGCAAAATAGAGAGCTTGATTTTCGATGAAAAGCCTCTATTTAATAAAACTAAAAAAACAAATACATAATAAAACCAAAACATATTAAAATTATAGTCGTTAGATAGCTCGTTCCGAGGACTACTTGATTCCAGTTGGGTTTGTGAAATCTCCTCCATTTTCATCCTCAACCTGAGCTTCGAAACACAAAATTCTGGACTTTTTTGATGCCAGAGGATGACAAGGTGGGAATTAGGGGGTTCGGGAATGAACCCCCTCTCAAAAAGTGTTTTTCTTTATTTTCTTAGTGGGAATGGGTCCACCTTGCATTTAACTAGTTCGCACAAACCAAGGTTCATTCGAACCCTTTTTGGTTCGCTCAAACCAAAGGGTTCATTCAAACCTCAAAAACCAAATTTTTTTGTATGAGGTCATTTTTTGCCACTTTTCCTTCCTCACTCAAATTGTAAACCACTTTTGTGGGTTTACCCGGGGAGAGATAGAGATAGAGATAAATATGGTGAGGGAGAAATATGGAGTGTGTGTTTGTGTATGAGAGAAATATATATGGAGAGAGATAGATACAAAGATAGATATGTATATATAGATATCTAAAGGGAGGGAGAGGGAGGTAGAGAAATAGAGAGATATAGAAAGAGCGAGTGATAGGGAGAGAGGGATAGAGAGGGACAAAGAGGGACAAAGGGAGAGAGGGGGAGAGAGGGATATAATGAGGGAGAGATAGAGAGATAGATATAACTCGAAAAAGATAACTTAGGGGCTAAGAGAGAGATGGTTAGGGATAAATAGATAAATAAAAAGGGAGATAATGAGAAGGGGAGATGGAGAGATAAAAAGATAAATATATAGGAAGTGATATATAGAGAGGTAAAGAGAGGGATATATAGAGGAGACAAGAGTGAGAGATAATGTGTGATAGAGACAAGTAATAAAAAGATGGAGAGAGAAATAGAGAGAGGGGGAGAGATAGAGAGATAGAGATAGAGATAGAGATAGGGAGGGAGAAACATGGAGTGTGTATGTGTGTGTGAGAGAGATATGGAGATAGAGATAAAGAGGGAGATATATAAATAGGGAGAGGGAGGGAGAGAGAGGGAGAGAAATAGAGAAAGACTAGACACAAATTAGAGAGATATAAAAAGAGGAAGAGATAGGGACAAAGAGAGATAGACATATAGATAAAATGGGAAAGATAGATGGGGAAGAAAGAGAAACAAAAAGTGATGGAAGGAGAGAGGAAGAGGAAGGGAGAAAAAGATAGAGAGAGGGAGAGAGAGAGAGATGAAGGGATATAAAGATAGAGATAGGAAGTTATATAGAGAGAGGTAGAGATAGGGAGATATGTATATATAGAGATTGAAAGAGAAAGAGAGAGATACTCTTTATATCTATGTCTCCCTCTCTATTGTATGTTTCTTATTATCTCTCAATTTATCTCTTCTTCTCTCTCCCTTATTTCTCTTTATATTTTTTCTTCTCTTCTCTCTTCCTCTCTCTCCCCTTATCTTTCTACCTTACTCTATTGTTGTCCCTATTTATCTCCCCTTCTCTCTCTTTATCTTTCAATCTCTCTACTTCTATATATCTTTGTCTCCTATTTCTCTTTATCTCTTTATCTCTCTATCTCTATATCCCACTCTCTCTATGTTGCTCTATATCTATCTATGTCTCTTTTGTTCTCTTTTCCCCTCTCTCTCTTACTCTCTTTATGTCTCTTACTATATCTTTTTCTCTCTCCCTATTTATTCTTCTATATCTCTACCTCTATCTTTATATCTTTATCTATCTTTCTATCTCTTTATATCTCTTTGTCTCCCTCTCTATCTCTCTATTTATCTTTCTCTCTTTATTTTTTTCTCCTCTTTTTGTATCTCCCTCTCCCTCTATATATCCATCCATTTCTATCTTTTCTTCTTTCTTTCTCTTTGTTCCTTTCTTTCTCTATTTTCTTCATTTGCCTCTATATCTTATCTTAATCTTTCATAAGTGTGCAATGGGTACACTAAAGAGGTTTGAAACGTGAATGATCATATCCTTAATCAAATGACATGCTATTCTAAGCATAACTCCCTAGGGGCATGTGCTATCTTTGGATTGTTCGCATGGAGAGACTAATCAAAAGTTAGTCTCTCTCTCTCTCGCTCAATAATATTTAATTTAGATTTTAAGTTTGAAATTTGTTTTAATATATAAATTAGACTAAAAATTCAAAATATAATTATTCTACAATAATTAAAAAAATTAATAGCACAAATAATTATAAACTAAATTAATTCTAATAACTTTTAATTATAATTTGTAAGTTCATAAAAAGAAATAAATAAGTAAAATAGAATAAATGAAATGCAAAGTCAAAATATATCAAAATCAAAATATCAATATAACAAATAATAATAATAAAATAATACTAAATAGTAAACTTATTGAATTAATAAATAATAAAATAATAAAATTAAAATTGTAAGAAAATATGTACCTAAAAATATAATTCATATATTACAAACAATGTTAACATTAATTGAAAATAGGAATACAAATCGGATGGTGTTGCGCGGAGGTCTGGTTCGTGCTAGGACCTGCGTGCCCTAGCCCAACCTACGTCTGGTGTCTGTGCTCACTGTCGAGCTTCTTTGCTGCTTTCGGGGGCACGTTGGTTTGTTGGCAGAGGTGTGCATTGGTCGAACAAGGGTTTTGACCATTTTCTGGCCTGTGGGTGGGCGTTTTCAGCTTGAAATCCGCCTTTGGTGAGTCCTTGGTGGGGGGCCTGTGGTGTTCTGAGATTGTGGGTCTCTTGCCCCGTCTCTCTCTCATTTTTGTTGAGTCTTGGTTCATTGTTGCATGGAGAATCGAGGTACAACCTCTTCTCAGCTTTCCTTCAGAGATATGGAGATGGGAGAGCCGTCTTCTTTGTTGCATGTCAGTGATAAGGAACAGACAGGTAAACTACAATCTGGGGAAGGTGTTTCCTCTTCAAAAGGGATGTTTCGATTAAAAAAAGTAAACAGATGTTTGTAGAGATCTGAGGACTGGCCAGTTTTGGTTATTCAACCTGAGCAAGTTTCAGAGGATGTCGAATACTGGTGCAATCATGCTCTTATTTGCAAATTTATGGGCCTTCGCCTTTCTTTGCCTATGCTGGAATCCTGGGCATGCCGGGTTTGGAACCCAGAAGGAGATATGGAGATTATGTTAGCGGCTAATAACTATTTTCTGGTTATCTTTTCAAGCATGTCGGATAGGAATAAGGCATTTGAAGGAGGCCCTTATTTCTTTAACCAGGTGGGGCTCTTCATCAAGCCTTGGCACATGGGCTTCAACTCTGCTGAGCAGATCCCCTCACGAGTTCCTGTGTGGGTTCGCTTGCCGAGGCTTCCTTTGGAATTCTGGAGGGAAGATATTCTTCACTCAATCTCTTTGCTTCTTGGAAAACCTGTGGGTTTGGCTACACAAACTCAAGATCGTAAGGTAATTTCTTTTGACCGTATTTGTGTAGAAGTTGATTTAAATAATCCATTGCCAGATTCTATGGAGATTTGCATGGGATCATCTTCCTAGATCCAACAGTTGGATTACGAGACCCTTCCATTTAGATGCAAAATTTGCCATGAATATGGTCATTTACATTGCAAATGTCCTAGAAATAAGTCTTCCCCCTTGGCTGCCCCTGGACCTCCTAGGGAGGACAAGGGGAAGGCTCCTTTGTCTAATGGACCTGTAGATAGCGAGGGATTTATTCAGGTTAAGTCTTGTAACAAAGGCAAAGGTAAGAAGAGAACCTGGATGGACAGATAGAATGATGGCACCTTTAACAGGTTTGATGCTCTTGGTGACTTGTTCCAAGAGGAAGGTACTCTAGTTGAGCTCTCTTCTGGGGCTAAAGGTCAGCATGAGGTTCAAGATGAAGATGCAAAGGAGGATCATATTTTATCTTCAGGGGACCAACAGGTTTGACAGTTGGTTATAGATTTTCCTCCTCAAGTTCAGGATATTGGAGATTTTCGGGGGTCACAGGGTCCGAAGGGCTCAATTATGTTGGCTCCTGATCCCCTTGCTCCTAAGGGGACCTTGGATTCTGTAAAGGGTAATAAAGCTCCTCCTGTCTTAGGGTTACACAAAAATCCTTTAAAAAGGGGCCTTTAGATAAACCGTCAAAGAGTGGTAGGAAGATTGATCAAGAGAAGGTGAAGATTATGGGTGATACTTTGGTTGAGTCCGGGTCTATGAAACCCATTGATTCCCACTTCTCCCACCCCCATAAATGATTTTTTTGTCATGGAATGTAAGGGGGTTGAACAACATCCCCAAACAAAAGGTTGTTCGCAGATTAATTGAGTCTCAGTCTCCTGATGTGGTCTTTATTCAAGAAACTAAGCTTACAATGGATGGTTTGGCTAATTGTGCTTCGCGTATCTAGCCCCAGGGCTCTTGGAAGGGGGTGGGTGCTTTGAACAGTTCGGGGGGGGGGTGGCTTGCTTCTGGAACCCAAGGAAAGTTTCCCCCTTATGGTGGATTTCTAGTCGGTCCTCCATTTCTTTGGTTGCCTCTAGTTTTGAGACTGGAGAAAGGTGTCTTTTATCCAATATTTATGCTCCTACTGATTTTTTAGGTAAGTCTCATTTATGGGCTCATATCAGATTCATCTGATCCCTGGACCCGTTTCTCCCATGGATTATGGCTGGGGATTTTAATGTTGTTACTAGTTTGGATGAAAAACGAGGGGGGTTAGCCAGGCTAGACCTGTCTTCAAATCTGCTCAGGGATATGATAGGTTCCTTGAATCTCATTGATGTGAAGCCAACCAATGGTGTCTTTACATGGAAATACAGAGATGTGGTGATGAGGCTATCTCTGAAAGGCTTGACAGATTTTTGGTTTCCTGCTATTGGATGAACAACAGGTGGATCACCAGTTCTGAAATTCTTGATTGGAGGGGCTCTTACCACTGGCCTATCAAGCTCTCTATCACCTCATATGGAGTCACCAAAAATCCCTCTTTCAAATTTCAGTTGATGTGGTTAAGAGACCTGTCTCTACATGACCTTATGTTGGATTGGTGGTATGAGGGGATGCCTGCCCATGGGACGACCATGTTTACTTTTAGTAAGAGGCTTCAACATGTGAAGTAAAGGCTTAAGAGATGGAATAAACAGTATTTTGGGAACTTGCATGCTCAAAAGATAGCTGCTCAGTCCAAGTTGGATAATATTACTCGTCAGATTCAGGACCAAGGGTTGACCTCTAATCTGAGTAAAGCTGAGTCCTTGGCTCTTAAGGGACTTGAAGAGTGGGAGCTTCGGGAGGAGATTTTCTAGAAGCATAAATCTTGTGTTGATTGGCTTCAGGAGGGGGATAGGAACACTACATTCTTTCATAACTCGGTTAAGGCTTGGAGGCAGGGGAATTCTATCTCCTCTCTTGTCTCGACTGAAGGAGCTCAGCTCTCTTCCTATGATGAAATTTCCAGGGAAGCTATCAATTATTTTTCTAATCTTTTTACTAGGGAGGATCTTGCAACTAGGACCGAGGAGTGGGCCATCTTGGATTGTATTCCCCACCTGGTCTCTTCTAAGATGAATGGGGCTCTCTTGAGTCCTATCTTGTTACCTGAATTGGAGAAAGTTGTGTTTACTATGAAAAAAGGTAAGGCTCCTGACCCAAATGGATTTCCAATTGAGTTTTTTCAAGAATTCTGGGAAATAATAAAGTTTGATCTCCTAGATGTGGTTCAAGAATCACATAAGAACAAACAGATGCTGAAGTCTTTGAATTCTACTTTCTTGTCTCTCATACCTAAGAAGGAGGGAGCTAATCGGTTGGGTCAATTTAGGCCTATAGCGTTATGTAATGTTGCCTATAAGATCATCACCAAATTGATTGCTGAGAGACTCAAACCACTCCTTGGTACTTTGATCTTTGTTGAACATGGTGGTTTTGTTGAAGGAAGACAAATTTTGGATGGGGTTGTGATAGCAATGAAGGCTATTCACTCTATGACTGCCTCTAAGGAGAAAGCTATGTTTATTAAACTTGACATGGCTAAAGCTTATGATCGGGTGAGTTGGGAGTTTTTATAGAAAATTCTTTTGGCTTTTGGTTTTGATGAGGAGTGGGTGAATTGGGTTCTTAGTTGTGTGACCTCGTCCTCCTTCTCAGTTCTCATTAATGGGGAACCTTCAAAATTTTTTAATGCTTCTCGAGGACTTCGGCAAGGGGACCCTTTATCTCCCTATTTATTTATTATCATGGCGGAGGGTCTTAGCAGATTTATAAAATTTCAGGTGAGGCAGGGTCTTATCCAAGGTTGGAGCTGGAACAATAATCTTCCTTCCTACTCTCATCTTCAGTTTGTGGATGACACTGGGTTGTTGGGCATGGCTAGAATTAGTGAGGTAGTGAATTTCAGGAGAGCTTCAGATATCTATTTGAAAGCCTCAGGTTAGAGTATTAATGATGATAAGTCTTCCATTTATTTCTTTAATACTCCTCGGCTTATTCAGAGTAGGATTGCTAGGATCCTTAGATTTCAAATCAGTTCCCTTCCTTTGATGTACCTTGGGATTCCTTTGGCCTTGGGATCTCAGCGTAGAGACTACTGGCAGAGGATTTTGGATAAATTCTGAAGTAAGGTTAGTCACTGGACCTACAGATGGTTATCTTCTGCTGGGAGAGTGGTTCTCCTAAAGACTGTGGTGCAGTCTCTCCCCATTTATAGGTGTTGTGTTCTGGTCTCCCCTTCCAACTTTGTGAGGGATTTTGATGCTCTATCTCGGCAATTCCTTTGGTCTGGCACCCTTCTATCCTCGAAGTGGAGTTTTGTCAAGTGGGAGTCTGTCTGCAGGCCAAAGCATGCTGGGGGCCTTGGTCTTAGGTCGATGGCTCTCGTTGTCACGACTTTGGCTACCAAGCTGTACTGGCAGTGGTGCAACAATCAGGATCAAGATTGGGCCAAGATTCTTGCCCACAAGTATCTGCCTGGTGCTGATTGCCTTGATGTGTCGTGGCTTGCTTTGGTGGGTAAAGGTTCTTGTATTTGGGATACTCTTAAGAAGGGAGCTCAACTTATTAAAGAGGGTCTCTTCTAGATTTGTAACAGAGGCTCTGATGCTCTATTTTGGCAGGACTCTTGGGATGGCCACCCTCCCATTCTTTCTAGCTTCCCTCAGCTTCAGCCTCTCTGCCATATTTTTACTGATGCTGGATGGTTTAAGGTGGAGCATTTTAAGACTATGAAGCGTATGGGTTAGGTGGAGGTGACTTGCTGGAAGGACCTCAAGAGTGGCCCGTGGGTGGTTCTGATGAGGATCGTGTTATTCTTACTAAAGCTTTGGAGGGTAGGTTCTGCAACTCCCTTAATGTGAGGGACGCTTTGGCTTGGAGTCCTAGCCCAAAAGGTAAATTTACTGCTGCTCAAGGCTATGCTATACTTGACAGGAACTTACATGGTCCAGCTAAGGTGCACTGGTGGAAGAAGGTTTGGAATAACTTTTCTTGGCCCAAATGTAATTTTTTCTTATGGTTGTTGGCTCATAAGAAATGCCTCACTTGGGAGAATCTTCGCAAACAAGGTTTTCAGGGACCTTTTGTTTGCTTCCTTTGTTCAAATAGTGAGGAATGTACCTCCCACTTGTTTTTTCTTTTCCCTTTTTCTAGAGAGATATGGCACATATGGTGGGAGGCTTGGCGTCATGGTTGTTTTCATGCTACCTCTCTAATTGAATTCTGGGAAAGTTTGGGCAGGCCTCTAGCGAAGACTTCTTTCCTGTAGGTGGCCTGGACGGTTGGGCCTATTTTCGTTCTCTGGAACCTTTGGCTTGAGAGGAACCGCATAATTTTTTGTGGCCCCAAATTAGGAAGTTTTCAATTGTGGAAGATGATACTTAGTAGGCTTCAGGAGACTATTTCTGCGAAGTGTGATATGTCTGAAAGTATTGATCCTGGTGATCATGCTATTGTGAGGAATTTGAACCTGGGGGATAGTAGACGGTGATGCATTGCTGGAAAAAGACCCTGCCATATCAAGCAATGGGTTTGTTGGGATGGGAGGTGGGCACCTCCCCCGACTGGGGTCTTGAAGATTAATACAGATGGTTCTTCTCGTGGGAACCCTGGACATGCTGGTATTGGGGGTATAGGTAGAGGTAATGATGGTGGTGCAGTTTTTCTCTTCTCTATTTACAAAGGTCAACACTCTAATAATCTGATGGAGGCCCTTGCTATTAAGATTTTTGTTGAAAGAGGTTGCTCTTTAAGCTGGAGGAGGATCATCTGTGAGTCAGATTCTCAGATTGTTGTGGATATGCTGAACAACTAGAGTTTGGAGGATGTTAGTTGGCAATTGGCCTCTTTGGTCAGACAGATTCTAAGTCTATGTAGTTCCTTGGATTCTGTCTCCTTTTGTCATATCCCTAGAGAATGGAACAGAGTGGCTGATTGTTTGGCGAAGTGGGCTTCAGAGAACGTGGATGGTTGGGATATTAGTGGAAGGGATGAGTTACCTTCTGAGTATCGTGGGACCATTGAGCGGTTATTATTGGAAGACAGGAATATGTAGTGTTGTTGTTGGCCTTTGGCCTTTGCTCTGTATTTTGGATTTGATTGAATAAATTTTTACTCCTTTTTTAAAAAAAAAAAACATTAATTGAAAATAAATTGGATATTAAATAATAAAATATTATTATAAAATTAAGCACAAATATAATTAAATTGTTAAATTAAATTAAATGTAAAAAATTAAAACCATACTTCAAATAAAATAGTAAAAATAACAAAAAACTAAATTAAAATTGTTAAAACTAAAATTTTAACTTTTATGTTAAAAATTACAAGTAAAACTAAACTTAAAAAGTTAAAAAATAAAGTGAAACTTATTTAAAAATTAAAAAAAGTCAATTCTTAAATTTACTTGTAGAGATAATATTGATTTGATTTGATTTTATTTTAATATTGACTTTTATAACAATAAATTTTACGTGATTTAATTTAAAATAAATATTGAATATGACTGATATTATTCAAAATATTTAATATAAACATAAATTTTCTAAAACCTACAATAATAAATAAATAAACTCTAATAACTAATCGAATGTTTTTCTAACATTAAAAATTATTAAGAATAAATTAAGCTAAATGAAGAAACCTCATCCACTTGGTTGGAAGACTTTTTTTGTATTAAATGAAGTTGAATTACAAAAGAATAAAGCAGTCCAAAAAAGGAACTGCAAAAGTAAAATATAAGAAAACCAGAACAACACAAAAGATGCCTTACACACCACGTGGTCGGAAGACTTAGTAATACAAAGCAATAGCAATCACCCACATGGGATATTCTCTTTATCACTAAATTCCAAATTTATTTATTTATTTATTTCTTGGAATTCAAAATCGAGTGCAAGACAAGATTACCTTATTAAATAAAGTTAATAGGACAGTTTCGTTGTTCTTCTCATGGGGCCACACCTTGTGCCAGATCGTCAACACCAGTTTCTTCCAAAGAGGTCTACCTCACGCAACATTGGCACACACTACTTGAACTCCTGATGCAGACAAGCTCTTTCTTGCACATAGACTACACCTTATTCTCCAACTAGTGAGTCCTCACTAGGCACTCAACTTCTACAAGTGCAATGTGGAATATTGCACCCGCAAGCTCCACTACAGCTGAACTCCATTTGCATGCTCCAAGCATGGCTCCATGTTCACTTCACTGAATTGTGTTGCACTCCATTACAGACTTGATGGCTCCATCGAGTTCTTCATTCCTTATGTCCCCCATATGACAACTTGATTACAAAACCTGTCCACCTTGAACCCAAGCTGGACCTTCACTATGACGTGCTCTTAGAACACTCCCAACTCCAGTACTAACTCCCTCGAGTCAATTCTTGCTAGATTGGGAATCGACCTCAAACTTCTGAGTCTTTCCCCCACACCTCAATTACCATTGTGCTCAGGAACTCACACTTCTTGTCCAATGACATCCCACCCCAAGGACTACCCCTCCATCTGATAGGCACCAACTCGGCCCTCCCAAGTTCACCCTTCAAGCTGCCCCCAGTTCTTACTACACTGGATTGCCCCATAAGCAACCCACACCATTACTGGTTTTGTCCAACTCAAAGACTCTTCTCAGCTTGACCACTTGTTGAAACCACCCTGAGACATTGTTACACCATGAGCACCAATCCGAGTTCCTTGAAATCACTTGTTGCTACCCTTTGTTCAATGTTGTGTGCCAACTTAATGAGATTGGCCCTTGGGCTTGACCCAATTGATCCTCTCAAAGAGGACGGGGTCTCCCTCAAGAGTATGTCGAGCTCCAATACACAATGATGCCCAGGTGAGCTTTGCACCACCTAGCCTAGCATTCCCATTGCGGGGAGTGCACCCAGTGCACCTCCTCGACTTGCACCAATACTGCACAAAGCCTTACCTGACTGCCAATATTGCCTCGAAATTGTTGGAACTCAACCACTGCTCCAGACTTACCTTTCCACTTTGGTCATCATGGTTCACCCATTGCATTCTGAGTTCCTCACCACATGGATGAGTCCAACATCCGACTCCCTCGACAAGGTGTCTTAGAGTCATCCCACACTGAGTCCTAGGTTACTCCGCTTCACTTGGTTGGAACTAATCCCACACAATTTAGCTTGCCCCATGGACAAGTTCCAACATGTAGATCCCTCAGCATTGCACCTTAAAGATCTATCCCATGTCGGCCCTGCTAATCCACTTCATAGGGATTGGGACTATAGGCTCACCACCAAACCCACTACATTTGGCCAAGGCGGAGAGAGATAATTCCTCGCCCCTATTAACCATGTAGAACACTTTCCCCCTTAGTAGGACTAGGTGTCAAGACTACTCTTCTTCATCCTTGGAGAGAAGGACCCCGAGTCACCATTCCATAGGTTCCTCATGCTCATATGGATCCCTGGTGCACCTGGTGCACCATGCCATTCATCTTTCAAATGAACATACTCCCTTATATAAGCTATTAGTCTGATTCCCAAACATCGGTAGGACGATACTCAAACCTGGGAGGAATCCCCCATTTTTGACTTTATCACCACGACACCAAACAACTCCAAAGGGATCTACCCAACTCCCCAATTAGAGTATAAGTAGCATGCATTCAACCAATGTAGGTTCCCAACCTAACTCCATCATTTGGACGAGTATCCACACGCCCCTGTAGGAGTGCAATACTTTTGCACCCTATAGTATCTCTTCGCCATGCTCTCCTCATGACTCCGTGCGCCACCATGCTCCCATGCTCCTGCACTGAACTCAACACTAGTTGCACCCTTTTTCAACACCCTTGCACTTTACCACATAGTTGCACCTTGCTCCTCTGGTGTTTGGTCCAATTGAGTACTTGGCTTGAGCACCACACTTGGACTTGGACTTGGATAGCATCACCATGTGCAACAAGTTTGTCAATTGGTTCCCCATGGCTCCTCAACTGGGTGCTTCGCCACAACACGAGTCTGTGACACCATGCTTAACATCCACACCACTGTGACTCACCTAGCTCGCCTCTCTGAGTCCCTACATCACGCCTTGGAGACATTGATCCAAGGGTGCAACACCTACACCACACCTTGGACTGGGTCTGTGCTCCTCAAATGCACTACTCCTCTTCAAGACCCTGACAGTTCCCACGCGTGTGTCAATAAGTAGTTGTAACGTTAATATTTCTGACTAAGAAATGACGGAGCAAAAAAATAGTTAATGAAAAAATTCTCGGTAAAAAAATGATAGCGAAGATTGATTCAATCGTTTTGCATGCTTCTAATACATTGCACACCATTGATTGTGAAAGTCAGTCTGATATGTTCTAATAGGGAACACCTTGGCATTAATTATTATAATTTAGAAAAAATATTTTACTACACTGAATTTATCTTATCTAATTAATCATTGCATTTTATATAAAGGAAGAAAGCAAAGAATTAGATATTTATAATTTAATGTTTTGAATGTATACTCAATATTATTCAGTTTCAAACATTATAATAATATATATATACCATCATTAAAAAGCACTTTTATTCCATCTTCCTAAAAAAAAAAAAAAAATTTGTTCAATTTGTTTATTTTTTTAGTTCAAAGCATTTCACAATTACATTCTACATACTTAATGTCAAATACTAAGCTCTATCCATACAAATTCATAGTCTATTTCATTTATAGTGATTAAGATGAGATGTGTCACTTAAAATATTGATAATAAAGTAAGTTTAGGCCTCTCTTATTGTACCCTCCCAGTTTTAATTATTTAAAAGAAATTTTAAATATATCATCTCTAATATAAGATAAAAAATACTTATACACAACTCTATCAATTTTGATATAAAAAATAAAAAACAGAGAAAAAAACAAATTAAGTAACAATGGTAAGTGGTTACAGGAAAAACACAAAAAATCCAAATTATTTATAAAAAATAAAAATCCCCAACATAAAGCACATGTCCTAAATGCTGACTTGATTAATTTATTTCTGCTGTACACTGGCTCTTTTTTTGTTAACAAAAATAATTATTAATAATATCAAGTTTCCACAATCCATATTGCGAATTCAAATTGTCGTTTCTGGATTTGATTGTGTATGAGATTTTTGTATCAACGTTTCGGATCACACTCCATGATCCATCATCAAGATAAGAGAGTTAGAGGAGAAGAAATCATGGATCAATGGGTTTTGGATCACACTTTGTGATCCATCATCAGGATAAGAGAGTTAGAGGAGAAGAAATGATGGATCTCGAAGTGTGATCTGAAACGTTGATGCAAAAATCTCATACACAATCAAATCTAGAAACAACAATTTGAATTAGATTTAATCATCTCAACCAAAACCATTCCATGAAAGAAGAGCTAAATTTCATATACTTTTCCAGAATCCATCAAAATGTCCAATGAATTCTGCTCGTAAAGTTCGCTATTAGAATTGTTGCCCTTCCTGGTTTGGACTCCATTACAAGCATCTTTTATAATCTTATCCTGACCCGACCATTTTGCGGTAGTTGCTCTCCACGATGCATTTAGGTGTTGAATTATGTGTAACAGCAGATTAAATAATATAAAGTTTTAAATAATTAATTAAATTGGTTTAACAATAAATATAATGAAAGATGATGAAAAAATGTATACAATTAAAGAATAAAGATGATGAAAATTAAAAAATATTTAATAATAAATATATATAATGAAATATTTTGAATAAATTTTATATAATGAATTATTTTATATTTTTATTTTTTTAAATATATTTTTGTTATGAGGGGTTTGAAGATTTATTTTTTACTTTACAACTATTGAATTTATTTTATTTTATTTAGTACGAGTTATTTCTATTTATAATTATTTTTTAATTTGAAATGACTCTTATAAAAAATTCTCAAGAATAAAATAAAAACAATCAAATTATAATTTCTAATAGATTATAACAAAACTAATTCCAATAACACTTATTAAAATGTTTTGTGAAAAATAATTCTTAAATGAAAATATAAAAATAAAATAAAAAATATAAACAACTTTCAAAATATTATAATTCATAAAATTTGATGGACAAAATATTTTATAGTCCATGTTAATGAACACTAGGAAAATTTATAATATTCAAATTTAATATCATTTTTCTTTTCTTTTCTTCATTTATAAAAATATATTGAATTTTATTAAATTATAAATATTAAATATTAATATTTCCCCCCATGAATTATAATCCTACTTCTCAATGGATATCTACAATAGTAGTAAGACATAAAGTGAGATGCCATGGTCATATATAAAAATTTAAACATAATTAAATATTTAAGAAATTAAAACCATTTAAGAATTATTTAATTTTTTATTTACTTTGAGTTATTTATGTCATGAAACACAACTAAATGTTTAAAAAAATTAAAACTATCTAAGAATTATTAAAGTTTTTTTTGTTTATTTAAGAGTTATTAAAGTTTATATTTTACTTAATAGTTATTTTATAATTTTTTCATTTAGTTAGAATTATCTAAGGTTTTTTTTTTAAAATTAAAATCTTCTAAGTAAATGAAAAAGATTTATAAAATAACTTTTAAGTAAATAAACATAAATTAATGTCAATTTTCCAAACATACAATTGATCACCTACCTTATGATTTTCCATGGATAAATTAATTGGTCTCTAAAATATTCAAGAAAATGTTATGATGAATTTATTAACAATGGTAATATTAAGAGATAAAATTCATTCATAATGCATTGATAACAAAGTGTAAGCATCCGCTCCCCGCTCCCCACTCCCGTTTGAACTTCTTGTGTGCATGGTGGATTCTGACCTAGGGGTACCCCATGGTCCCCCTCTGCCCATCCTTGACCCGAGCCTTGCCTTGTCTCATGCAGAATTGTGTCCCTTGGGAGACACTCCTGGTGGGACAAGTCTTTTGATTGCGGATCTTTCGGTGCCACTCGTGTCTTCACTTGAAGTGCCGGCGATTAAGATTCCATCTGAATCCATTGGATGGAAATATGTTCTAACCAATAGTAAATTGGGCCCTCTCCCTCTTGCTTCTCATGGGGATGAGGTCATTGTATCTGGAACAGACTTTTCTATTTATGATTTGGTCAGTGATACGATTCTCTCATCTATGAAGAATGCAATAGTGGGCAGGTTTCTCTCTTTCCGCCCTACTATGGATATGGTCAGAAAATAGGCTGTTGTTAAGTGGTGACTCAAGGGAAGTGTGGAAATATGCGCTATGTCTAGTGGTATTTTCCTCTTCAAGTTCACGATGCCAAAATATTTTGTTATTGATTATGTCTTCAGGACCTTGGGTTTATGGTAAACATAGTTTGGCTTTATGCCACTAGAAACCAGGGTTTAACCCTGAGGTGGACCTCAACAAGTCGACTTTGGTCTGGATTTGCCTTCCTGGGTTGCCGCTAGAATACTGGGATGAATCAATATTTCAGAGCATTGGTGATTCTTTGGGAAGCTTCATCACTTCCAATTCCATTACCAGATTGAAGTCCAGGTTAGTGCTTGCCCATTTCTGTGTGAATATTTGTGTGAAAAAATCCTTGCGTAACTTTCTGTGTTAAGGTCATGGGTTCAACCTGTGTGCTATGAAAATGTTGTCATATTCAGTCAAAAGTGTGCCAAACCCAGGCACCTTATTTCTGACTGTAAGTCAACCTTTAACAAGGATCCTATCAAGGGAGACTTTGTTGCTCCTTCTGGTTCTCCTCCTGGTATTGAAGACTCGGTCAAAGATGATTTTGCATCTTTGAAAACTTTCTCTAACATTCCTAGCTCTGAGACTCCTCTATTCAAGTTAGTGACCAACGAAGAATTTCCTAATCCTGGTGCTCCTATTCTTGAGTCTGTGTCCGAGATTGATCTAGCTGAGGGCCTAGCTAACCTATCCGTAGCTAAGAATATGGCTAATATCAATGTGCTAGAAGTAGATCCCGCTTCTAACAGTGCTTATGGGGATGTGGTCCCTACTAGTGGTGTGTTGTTAGAGGTCGCCTTAGTTGGAACTAGTGAGATTTTTGGTGAAGAGGGTGAAATATGGGAGGATTTGGGCATGGGTGAGGAGTCTGCTTTCATCTAAGATGATTTGAAACTTGAGCTTGTTGTTGATGAGGAGAATTGGATCATTCTGAAGAAAAAAGGGAGGAAGAAAAAAGCAGATGTGGGAGGTGAATCCAAGCCAAGTAGGCCAAGCCAAATATCCACAAGATTAAGGGAAACAAAAAATGAGATTGCCTTGGGAAAATAGAGGACATTGGAAGTTTCCTTTAAGAAAGGTCAAAAATGAAGGTCATGTCATGGAACATGCATGGGATGAATAGCTCCCATAAGCAACTTGCCTTAAAGAATTATATTATGGAATATAAGATAGATGTCTTACTCCTACAAGAAACTAAAATGAAGAAAGCTAGTTTTGATAATATTGCTAAGTACTTGTGGCCTGGGGCCTCTGGAGGTCTAGCGGTGCTCTAGAACCATTCTAGATTAAATGACACTAAACTGTTCTGCTGCCAGAATAGTGTTGATGTCTCTTTTACCTTCTCTGGTGCCTCTTGGTCGCTTATCAATGTGTATGAGCCCAACCAAAGGAATACTAGACTAGCCCTATGGATGTATCTTGATGAATGGATAAAAAACAACAGTGGTTCTCATTGGTTGGTGGCTGGGGACTTCAACTCCCCCTTTTTCCTTTGGAGAAATGTGGTGGTCTAATTGACTACTCTGACAGCATGGCTGATCTGACACACTTTTTGAGTTCCACGACCCTAATTAATATTGATTTGTCAGGTCAAGCTTTTACCTGGTCAACATACATATGGGTGAAGACTTAATTCAAGTTAGATTGGATCACTTCCTATGTTCTTGCAACTGGTCAGGCTTGCTTAGTGCCACTCTGTGGGCTTTACCTAGGACTGTTTCTGATCACAATCCTTTGTTGTTAACTTTGTGTGATCAGTCTATTGTTGGAACTTATCCCTTCCATTTTGAAATCATGTGGAATTCCCACCCTGATTTTAAAATGAAAATTGCTGAATGGTGGAATATCCATGTGTGTGGTTCCCCCATGTTCAGAATATTTTTTAAGCTAAAACGCATTAAATGTATGGTAAAAGGTTGGAATAAAAGGGTATTTGGGGATGTTTTCCAAGAGAAAAAAATCATTGGGAAAAAATTGAAATGGTTCAAAAGAGAATGGAGGAGGGTGATATCAATCTGTCCACTTGCAACCAAGAGAAGGAGAACTGGTGGGAGTGGGAGCAAATTCTTAAGAAATGGGAGATTTTCTGGAAACAAAAATCCAGGGTGCAATGGTTGAAAGAAGGAGATAGGAACACCTCCTTCTTTCACATTTCTACTGTCAAACATAAGAGGAACCAAATAAACAAGTTACACAATGCTTAGGGTGAGGTTGTTTGTTCACCCTCTCTCATTGGTTTAGTGGTTATAGACTATTCCCAGAAGGCTTATGTGACTCCTGTTGATGTTCCTAACCCAACTCTTCATAGTTTTCTAGTTGACTCACTTCTGAATTTAATTTCGTAGAATGACAATATGGGGATTCTCAGTGCTATCACTCCTGAGGAGGTTAAGTTGGCCACATTCAGTATGGGGACCTTCAAAGCTCCTGGCCCTGATGGTTTCCCTTTGGCTTTCTTTCAGAGCTTCTGGGAGATCATTAGTGAGGACCTTGTTCTAGCTGCTCATGATTTCTTCAAATCTGGTAAGATTATTAAGCAACTAAATGACACTTTCATTGCCCTTATTCCCAAGGTGGTAGATTCTCAACATATGGATGACTTTCGCCCCATCAGCCTTTGTAATACATTTTATAAAATCCTCTCAAAAAATTTGGTCAACCACATCAAACCTCTTCTTGCTAAAATTATCAGCCCTACTCAAAAAGGGTTTGTGCCTGGTAGGCATATCCTTGACGCTACCATTACAACACATGAAATAATTCACTCAATGGATAGGTGCAACTATGCTGGAATGACCCTTAAACTAGATATTTCTAAGGCCTATGACAAGGTGATTTGGAATTTTGTACGTAAAGTTCTTGCTAAGTTCGGTTTCAATCAATTTGTGATCAATCTTATTCTGGAATGTATTACTATTGTTAAGTACTCTGTTTTGGTTAATGGCTCTCCCTTTGGTTTTTTTCATGTTGGAAGAGGAATCAGATAGGGAGATCCCCTATCTCCCTATTTGTTTATAATGGCGGTAGATGTGCTAAGCAGGAACTTCTCTAATATGTTGTCGGAAGGGTCCATAAAAGGAATTAAGGCTACTTCCACCCTTGAGCCAACTGTGATTCAACAATTTGTGGATGATACTTTTCTATTTGGGAAAACCTTGGTGTTGGAAGCCAGGAAATGGAAAAATTGTCTCAACAATTATGCTACTTGCTCCAGGGGCAATGCATTAACTACAATAAAAGCATGATTTACTTCTTCAACAACACTCCTAACCTGCAAAATTAGGTGACTGCTATTTTGGGTTGTCAGAGTGGCTCTCTCCCCTCGATTTATCTTGGGCTACCCCTAACTATCAAAGATGTCACTCCTGAGTTTTGGAATTCTATCCTTGAAAGGATTCAAAGGAAGCTTGTTGGGTGGAAAGGTTCTCTACTCAGCCATGCTGGTAAGCTTCAACTTATTTTTGTTGTTCTTCAAGGTATCCCTATTTATTTCCTATCCATATTTAAGCTACCTAGATATATTGTTGACAAATTTGAGAAAATTCAGAGGTCTTTCCTTTGGTCGGGCACTAAGGAAAAAAAGAAACTCACTTTGGTTAAGTGGGATAGGGTCTGTCAACCGAAAAATTATGGTGGTCCTGGGATAAGAACCATTTCTAATTCTAATAAAGCTCTCTTGGCAAAAGTGGGTTGAGATCATCTAAGGGATAGGAAGGATTGGTGTGAAATAATGAATGCTAAATAATTTTTGAACGGGTCATTGATTGTCTGCCTTTTGAAAGCCCAACCCTTGGTTTGGAAGGGTATTTGTAGTCTTCAGGACCTTATGAGGAGTGGGATCAAATGGAAGATAGGTAATTGTAATAAAATCAGATTCTGGAAGGATACTTGGTTACTTGACTCTCCTCTAGATTCTTCTGAGTTCAGGTTCCTTAAGGGTCGTGATCAACAAGTGTTTGGTATATATATTAGTGATTATTTTCTAGGACCCTTGAGGGCCAGGAAATGGAATGACATTAGCCTTTGTTGTCCTTTGTCCCCTAATCTATTTCTTCTAGCCATGAAGCTGCAGGAGTTACTCTCCCTCACTGGGATACCCCCTTCTCACTGTGGGGATGATTTATTTTGGATCCATGATATTCAGGGTGATCTTACTGTCAAATCCGCTTACAAACAACTGACTGATCAAGGTGTGGTCAATAATCTATGGAAAAAGGTTTGGAATAGATACATGATACCAAAAGTTAAATTCTTCTCGTGGATTGTATGTCATAAAAAAATTCTTACTCAGGATAATCTAAGGAAAAGGGGATTCCAGATCCCCAACAGATGCCTTTTGTGTAAATGCAACGAAGAATCGATTGATCATCTGCTTCTACACTACCCCTTTGCTACTGAAGTGTGGGAGCTAGCTTTTGGAAGATTAAGAATATAGTGGATTATGTGCAAGGATATCACTTCCTTTATTTTGAGTTGGACTAGACCCTTTACCCATCCACTAACTGGTGAAATATGGAACCAAGTTCCTCCCATTATATGTTGGTGCTTATGGAAAGAGAGGAACAATAAGATCTTCAGGAACACTGAGATGAACCCGAAAGAGGTGTTTGGTATAGGAGCTTAGCTCATTGAGGAAAATATCTCTCTCTTCAAAGGGAGAACCTCAAATAAAGGTCCAATAGAGTTGGAAATAAGCATAGCCAAAGCTTGGCATTAGAACCTGGATGCTAACTCATATGACAACTCCAAAATGCTAGCAAGGAGAGCCACTATTTGGAAACCCCCTGATAGGTGAAAAGCAAGTATAGGAGGTGTTATCAGGGATCACAGAGGAAAGTTGGTGGCTAGTTATGCTAGGGGGATTGGTCTCCATTCTTCTATGATAGTGGAAGCTAGAGCACTGTTAAAGGGCTTACATATAGTTGTTTCCTTGGGGATAGAGAACTTGCACATTGAAGGTGACTCTAAGTCCATTATTGATGCGATTAATTTTGATAGACTGTTGGGAAGGAACACTATGGATATTCTTCTTGACATTAGATTCCTTGTGTCTAAATTAAAATTAAAGGTGGCCAGTCATATTTACAGAGAGGGGAACCAAGTGGCTGATGCCTTAGCCAACTTTGGCTCCCACTAGAAATTGTCCAAATGCTGGCGTGATTTAAGTCTACTTCCGCCAAATATTTAGAGTATTATAGTGAAGGAACAAAACCCTTACTTGACTCATGATGGAAATACATGTGCTTAGCTGGATTCTTGGGGGATCCACAAGATTTTTTTTTGGGCTTTGTGGTCTTATTATTTTGATGAGATGGATGATTAGCTATAGCAATGAGATGGATACCAAGTGAATTTTTTCAAATAGAACAGAGCCCTTTGGGAAAAAGGAAATCATGTTTTGTTGCGACAAGTACCAGTTGATTTAAAACTATAAGTTGGACCGTACTTGTTGTAATCTCCTTATGGGGATTTTCTTAAGTTCACGGAGTTTCAAATTCTATGTTTTCAAATTTGATGTGACTTGTAATAATGAGACAAAGCTCCTTTTTGGCTTTTCTTTATCTTCTATTTTGGTTTCACACCTTATAACTTCTATCTATGGTATAACTAAATTTGACCAACCCCTAATTGCTATCAATTTAGAGATTTCTAAATATGGCCCCACGGTCATCTTGCCTAGATTTTAGTATTTTTGCTATGTGGAAGGCAATCCTTCCATGCCGACCCTGTCCTTTTTGTTCAGCCATTTATGCAAAGAAATCCTCATTAATGCCTATACTAAGATTGTTTCAGGAAAATTATTAACTAATGCATGCACCTGTCCTTAGGCTTGTCTCCCAAAGATTACTTTTTGGCTTAAATGCCTTATTGTGCAGGTGATTTTTCACCTTGCAATTATCTCTAACATTCTGGTTTTTCAGGGTTCCTGGTTATACTATGCACAGTGTGGAATCATGGGGGGGATAGGGTGTAGATTGAGCCAAAGAATTGGAATGAATTTCACAAAGATCGACTGGTCTGGCACATTTGTGTCGAAGGTGGCATTGCTCCTCTAATGGAGAGACTTGTGGGCCATGACCCTAATCTGTCGGCCTAATTTTTCAACTCATGCAAGATTTGACATGTGACTTTGGGAGGCATCTCCTTTATGGTGGATGAGGAAGTGATTGCACAGGTGACGAGCCTCCAGAGCTTTGGCATGAAACATCATAAACATTCAAAGACCCAAGACAATGTTAGTATGGAAAAATTCTTTATGGGAGATGAGAAGCCAGTGTGCAACTAGTCTGGGTTTGAATGGGAGGCTCTTCCTCAGCCGTGGAACCAGGTGTGTCTTGCGCTAATGAAATATGTCATGTTGGAAGGAAGGTACAAGACCTATTACTTCTACCATTTTCCCTTGTTAAATCACCTTAGACATAAACTTTTACTGAACTTTCCCTTTTTTCTGCTAATGGACCTTGAAAAATCGGTCAAAAAATGTGTGGAGTCTACTGCTTTAAACCCCAATCAACTCACTCCCCTGTCGCTTCACCAGGGTCTTATCCTAAGACTCTACCACTTTCATTTGGCTTTATGCCCTCTGAAACCCATTTCAGTCGTCTGAATTAAGGAAATTGAGCCACCCACAAAGACCAACTTATCTTCTGCTAAGTCAAAAATTCCTATTAGGAAAAGTCACCTGGTCGCTGCTGATTCTCAAAAACCCAAAACTGCTACCAAAAAACTTAAGGGTGTTGAGGGAGATACCCAAACCAATGTGGTGGTAAGCCTGTGTGACCTCAAGTCTACCCTTGCTAAGACTCCCAGTAAGCCTGCCCTGAAAAAGAAAGGTAAGGAGGAGAAGGAGCCTCTAAATAAAAGGAAAAATGTTATGACCAAGGACTCAGTGGGTGATATGGTGGTGGCAGAGACTGTGGTTATTGGATGTGATGCCATTATTCGACGCTTTGGTAGGTTGGCAAAGAATAGGAAAAAAGTGCAGGTCAGGGATTTGAACACTGAAGAGTAGTTATCAAACAACAAAGATAGCAGAGTTGAAGAGGTGTCAGAAGGTGAAGAAGGTGAGAAAGCCTGTGCTCCCTCTTCCATTCTCGACAAGGGTAAATCTCAAAAGGAGGTTTCGGTCTCACACTCTTTGGAACCGCTGAATATTGAGCAAAATGACTCTGACTACACTATGGGTGGAGGGGAGGAGCTTGGTGTACTAAAAGAAGGAATGAACAAAATGTACAAAAAATTCAATGGTTTGACCCGTTTCACTGTCAAATTAGTTCACTGTGTCACTAGCACCCTGTCGGCTATCATGAAGGATGAGATGGAGATGAAGAAGGCCGAAGACCACCAGGAGTGGATTGGTGATGATTTGGTTTAGTTGTTGTCAAAGAACTAGGAGAATAGCAGCTAGTCTGCTGTTAATTTGTTGTTGGTCCGAGTGTTATTAGTCTGGGTGTCTATTTTGTTTTAGTGTTTTGTTTTGTTACTTTTTGATCTTGGACTCTATTGGCCCTTGTGGCTCCTTGTGAAGGGTACATCTCCCTGAAAATGCTGCTTACTTTATAAAAAACAATGATAATATTAAACCAAACAAAGATTCCCACAAGTTCATGTGTCTCTTAATATCTTCCCTTTTTAGTTGTTTGGTTAATATAGTAGGAAAAGCTTCTACATTTCTCATCACATGTCTCCAATTAACTCTTGAATAACATAATTTTATGGAATGATAAGTTTGAATTATTTAACCTTTCTTATGATTTGTCCCATGATGCTAACAAATCAAACATGATAAAGCATGAAGTAAAATATATCTAATAGCATACATATAGTCAAAGCTCTTAACTCCCTCTATTGAACTAGAGATATTGGCATCATCATAGACCTTCTTATGACTCAAAATTTTAATACTAAAATTAAATAGAGTTCTCCTCAAAGTGCACACTCATTAGCATAATTATTTAAGACATCAATCTATATGTTTCTAACTCAATGTTTTGAAGACTGATGGATGCTTTTTAGAGAGGAACATATTTTTCAATTATATTTTCAAAAAGTGATTTTTTTTACTTTCAACCTTGAGAATTAACAAGGATTTATTTTCTAAGAAACAATCCATACCTTTCATCTTCTTGGTGGATTCTTCCAAAATCCATTCTCTTTCACATTCTTGCAACTTTGAATTTTATTCTTCCTCATGCTCAACTATCATAATTTCTCATTCACATAAGGATTTATATAATCCTTCTGAAAGTGATAGACTTTAATTTCTTGAAACTCATAGTTCTTTTTCTATACTCTTCTGTGATTTGTTTATTATCTATTTCTTGTAGATCTAGAATTGTTCTTTCTTTTGTTCATGCTCCATAATTTTTGCTAAGACCCTTCCTTGTAGGGTTGAATCTAGTATATGCATAATTTTTTGGTTCCATGATCCTTTTTTCTAGTTCATTAACAAATTTCTCTAACTCTTCTTTTGTATCCACAAGTCTAATTAGTATATTTATATTATTTTTAAAGTAGGATTTGGTTCTATGATCTATTTTTCTAGTTCTCTAACAATTTCTCTAACTCTTCTTTTGTATCAACCAGTTTAATTAGTATATTTATATTATTTTAAAAGTAGGATAATAATATTATATAAATATATTATCATAAAAGACACATGTTATTAGAAAAAATCATTGAATATATTAAAAACCTTCATAATAAAAAATATATTTAAAAAATATATATATAAAATAATTTATTATGTAAAATTTATTCAAAATCTTTCATTATACATATTCATTATTAATTTTTTTTAATTTTCATCATCTTTAATTTTTTAATTGTAAAACTTTTTTCATCATCTTTGATTATATTTATTATTAAACCAATTTTAATTAATTATTTAAAATTTTATATTATTTAAATACCACAACATCTTTATTTAGACTCCCCCTACACCGAATTCATCTCCTACATATAGGCGCACACTTTTGTTTTAAAACACTATGCTATTATATTACTTAGGTGGAGGATTTATAGGAGAAGATTCCACAAGTATTTATTTTCGCGTGGAATTGTGGGAGTAAAAAGAATAATTTTAAACGTGAAAACGACTTGGAATAGAGTTTACCAAAACGGATTTTCAAAAAAAAGAAAGGGAAACGTGGATGTGATAGGGTATGGAAATGTCAAGGGAATGTGCCTGACCACCTAAGCACTCAACGCTTAGAGTGTGTCGGTTAAGCGTAGCCGTCGCAGTCGAGCACATTTTAAGTAGGTTTTTTTTCAAGAGCAGACAACCAAATAAATGAACTGAATGCAAATGTCAATTTTTAATCGTATGCCAGTTGCATGCCTTAAAGTGACTTAAATAACACTTTTAGCCCTTGACGACTAATGTCCATGTAAAACAAATTTGGAATGAATCCCCACTCCCTTACCTGTTTGAACAAATCTTGTATTTTTGTTGCTCCTTCAAACTTTTAGTGGTTCAATGTGGACTTCTACGTAATCAAACCCAATTTGTTGGAATCTTTCAAACGAAAAACTCAATTAGAATAAGGATTAGTTTAAAGGTGTTTAATGTACACATTTTCACTAAGTATATTATATAAAAAGTGTTTATTTATTATTTTTCTATTGTATTAGTTTTTTAAATATTTAAATGTTAATTTTTAATTTTGATATTTGTTTTTACATTATAATTGAAGAAGTTTTTTTATTTGATTATTTTAAGGCAAGTACTTAATGGTGTCTATGACACCACTTATTTTTAGATATTACAAGTCAAAGAAAAGTAGTAGAGTTGTAAAAGGACAAATTTGCAATTGTATAAGATCTCGTTGCAATTGAAGGATACTATTGTGGTTATATAAATGTCAAATTATAACATAAGGATAAATAGTGTGCACAGTCGAGTCTAAGAGTGCATAAAGGTCAAAAAAAAATTCTCTAATTTCAAAATTAGATGTATATTGCAACAACAGAGAAACATTCTTCAACAAATGACAAATTTTTTCTAAAGTCCAACTTTTCATTTCTATTCTACTAACAAACTATTAAAATAAGCAATATCTCTATTAGTATTTTATCTATTTCATTTCAGCGAATGTAAAGCTTTCACACTTCTTCCTTCAAACAATCTCATCTAATTCTCTTATCTTTTCAACATGCACTTTTTATTTTATATAACCTATATTCAAGTCTAGAAAATTTTCTAACATCTATGAAGATAAAGGGGAGTACAAAGAGAGGGGGGACAAAGAAATGAAGAGATAGAAGGGGAGAAAATAAAGAACAATGCATACATACACACATATAATATATAGAGAGAGAATCTAAGAATAGGGAGGAAGATTAATAAAGAGGAAGAGAGAAAGAGAGATGCGACAAAAGAGGGAGTTTGAGATAAGAAACTGAGAGGCAAAGAGGGTACATAATCAAGTATGTCATTAAAATGCTTGAAGTAACATAGTTATGCCCAATTTCTATATTTTTAGACATTAGATGTAATCACTTTCATTAGTTCAAATTCTTTGACATTAAGTTTGGCTTTTATTATACCAAAAATACTAGAGAGACAGAGAGGGAGATAAAGAGATATGGAGAGAGCAGAGAGATAGAGAGATATAAAGGGAGATTGATAGAGGAATAGAGAGACATAGAGCACGAAAGAGATATAGAGGAAAAGAGATATGCATGTATATAGAGAGATAGAGACAAGTACTAAGGGGTATCCATTTCATTAAAGGCACCATATGTATGATCTCGACTTCATCCCTATGGTATTAGGGTCTTGCACCTAACAAGACTTGATCCTCGGTAGGTTTCAACTTCACAAATAGACCAAAAGCCTGTTGACAAAACTTTATTTTTATATACATTAAATAAAGTTGCACAAATTACAAAAGAATAATGCAGTCTAAAAGCCCATTAACAAAACTTTATTTTTAAAACATACTAAAAAAATTACAATAAAATGTTTCAATAACTACCAAAAAAATTCCAAAATCATAACTACATTTGCAACTACCAGTCCTCAAACAACCTCTTCTCCTAACTACCTTTGTACCATTAATTCCTCAAAATTCATGACAATAATAGTGATAAACAAGCTAGACGTGTTGAGATAAGATCTTCAAAAGGAAAAAAAGAGAAGTTTGAGAAAAGATTTCCTCAAAGAAAGAGGCTTTTAACTTAAAAGTCTGTGGGATTCAAATAGACTTTTGTAGAGACTGATAAACAAATTTGCATTGATGGATGTTTTCAATTACCATTATCATTGAAGATGACAAAACATATGATGGTTCCAGTGTAGAAATTGTTTGTTCGGGTCAGGATATATTTTGTTATAATTGCTATGAGATCAAAATGATTTGTGGGATTATTGATTGTATTGGTTGTTACAACCACTGAAAGATTCATATTGTATTATTTTTTAAGGTTGTTCCTTCTCTTTGATCTGATTTTATAAACTGTTTTCTTAAATCTTTTAATCTATTTTATTAACAATTTTATTATAAAAATAGCGTTCAATAAAAAAAATTATAATATACATATTAATGTAAAATGTTATATTATATTTTTAAAATATTTTTTTATAATTAAATCATATTTTTAAAGGTGAAACAATTTTTCTAAATAATATTTTCAAAAGTGAAACTATTTTTCTTTAATTCTAAGTCTGTCTTTAAAATCCAAATAATATTTTCAACTAAATAATATTTTCAAATGCGAAACAATTTTTCAAATTAAGATTTGATTTCTAGAAAGTCTTCACATTCGAACAAAATCATCGTAAGATCACTAACACCCTTGAATGTTTGTTCTCAGTCACAAACAGATTATCAATATACTAACACCCGTTGTTTATTTTATATTAAGTCAACGTTAAATACAATATGATGTAGACAGAATAGAGAAGGACCACATGAATACACACTATTATATTATCATCTATTAACGAAGCTTTGGCAGCTTTAAGGTTAATTCCTTCAAATTTCGACCAAAAAAATCTAGTTATCTTTCCATAATAAGCAAGATTTCAGTCTTTTGAAGACGTCAACTAAAAATTTTCTGCTATTTTCAGAAAGCATTTTTTCAGATCCACAGGACTGCCATTGTTAAAAAAACGGGAACACAAACCTCTTCCACGAGGAGGATGAAAGGGCTAAACAAACTGAATGTGAAGAGCACTGATTTCAGGGCAAATACAAAAGAGAGAATAAGTAAGAAATGGCCTACCTAGAATGAGCAAGGCGTCGGGAAAATCTCCAAGCATGGGCAAAATCAGACCTCCGATGAGACTAGGCCCCAAGACATCCAGTAGAAGTTCGCTTCCATTGGCCATAAAATTGGCCGCCAAATACATGAAATAACCATACGCCAGCAGCAGAAGCGAATTTCCAAAAGCAGTCGTCGTGCAGGGCAAAAAACCGTATGTTTCAACACAACAGCTATTCCCAAGATCTCCCCATTTCCAACCAGAAAACACCTTGGCTATAAATCCCTCTGAAATCATGCCCTCCACTCCATCCGACACCAGATTTTCTCCGCACTCGAGTCCCGCAGTCGATTTCGTCAAAAGAAATCCGCCTTTCCCAGCGCACAGCAGGAAGACCAGAACAATGATAAATCCTTTCATAGCCCGCCTGGTTAACCGTTCCATTGATTGAACTCTTCTGATCTAGTTGAAAATTGGTTCAACTTGGAACTTCACCGACCTAATAAAATGAATAGCTTATGCACAATGATAAAATAAATAAATTTTGTAACATTTATGTCGCCATCGATGTGGAACGGGATTGCATCATCTTAGGTGTGAGACTGGTAGGTGGAAAATACTCAAGGAAATTTGGGAAGAAAGAACTTGTATTTTTGTATTTTCTACAATAATGGGCAGTGGAAATGGAATGCTACTTCATCATGAAATGCACAGCTTATTAGGATATCTATTCAGCACAAAAATAATTTGAAAGTTGACAATATGCACCAGCTATTTGAAGAAGATAAGATTACCAGACAGCCAGTCTTTTAATCAAAATTAATAGCAAGAAATCCAACTTGAAAAAAAATCTGTTTGTGTTGATCCCATAAACTATTTAGTCTGCTAAATGTTACTACAATCTTTCATTTCATTTCATTTCGAAATCGACAGACAAGAAAAGTCAAGAAAGGTACCTTCGACAATCTAGACCGTTAGGGTAAGTAAAGTACGCCGACGGGTCGTGTTTGCCCACAGTTACCACACCGACTCGTTTTAAGCTCTCTTTTTTTTCATAACTGTTCTGTCAGGCAGAAAATTATGCAAATTTCAAAACCTGAGATGTTGAACTGCATGCCATAGAGTACAGGTACACGTACACTGTCCGGTAAAATATTTATTACAGTAAAATTGCGCAGGTTTAGGTTATTTCAAAGTGAGGGCGGCCATATTTAATATGTATTGACTTTTTTCTACTGAATGGCGCTTCCTCAATATATAAATAATAATAAGACTCCAAAATTAGAAAGTTCCCATTGCCTCATGTCTAATCCTCGAATTAAATATCATACTAGAAATAGCAAATGATAGCTGTGTAACTGTAAAAACAATATTTTGCAATGTATTATAAGTTTTCTAAGGGAGGGATATTTGAAATGAGTTTTTATTGTTTATATAGATTAACAATATCAAGTACAATATAATAACAATCTTTTATTTATAGTAAAGAAGTAGAGCATTTTTTTAATTGTTTTAATAGACTAGTCAATGTTTGTCAATTAATATTGTATGCAAATAGTTTTCTTCTTATTTTCGTATTGTCACATATACAAACTCTTTCATGTGCACAAGTTGTTGATATGTAATGATGAGGCATTGACCCGTGTTATTTTAAGGGGCAATTAGTGTCAACCACCTCAAATTATTAAATTTCATAAATAGCAAAGTTCAAATCCCACCTTTATGTTCACTTACAATTATTATTTCTTCCTACTTACTATATGCCTTAAATCTCTTCCCTTTCACCTTTATTTTTACTATTTTTAATCCCTAGTGTATCACTTAAGCCTACACAATCCATTCTTCTCCTCACATCCCTACCCTCCTTTATTTCCCTTTTTTTTTAATGGCCTAAACTTTATCTTTCACCACATATGACTTAATAATTTTCTTAATTTTAATGCCTTCCCCTCTATTACATCCCTAAACCACCTATCTTATCTCCAATTCATTGTTAGGAATATGTGTTGTACACCTTGCATAACATGGAGTAATTTAATTATGTAAATTGAATAAATATTTAGTTGTGGTGCATCTAGGAGATGTGTCTAGCCACATTAGACATAATTATCTGGTAAATTGCAATAGCACTCAAGGGCAACGTCCTTAAGGGATCGTAGAAATTTTTTTGTCATCAAAGCATCATGTTGGAAGAAATCAATGCACATAGCATTGTATGTCGAAACGTGCATCTGAGAGTCTCCATGACCACCATACTTTTCAAATTTTGGAATCTCCATCCCTTAAGGGATGTGAGTGTTTAGAATGGCAATAGATAGAGGATTGCAATGAAAGAAATGTTGAAACATTGGTTGAGAAGAAGAGGTGAAAAGGCTCACCAACTAGTTTTGCATCTATCCCATATTCTATAATAAAGCATTTAAGACAGGGTCAAAGGATGAAACAGGACCAATGGAACCACCAGAGCCACCAACCCCTATAACAGTAGAGACCCTGCCACTGGGACCAATATGGGCTCCAGGATTACCACTAGGAGAAAATTAGGACTGGTGGAACTGAAACCCAACGGCACTTTTCTTACTTTACCAATGGGGGTCTACTGAGGTCCAAAGGCAATGTTAACAGAAGAGCCAATCTCAATCATGCATACCAATACACTAGGCATCGAGACTTCTAGCTGTCTCTTAGTGATCTTGGAGCCAAGGTCTCAAGTAGCACCCAAGTTAGGATTGTAGGTCAGGACGTGAGTGTCCACAATATCCGCAAGGCTCCAAATAAATTTTAGACCTATCTAGTCCTTTTCCAAAATAGCTCTCAATTTGTTAACAACTAATGCGGCTTTAGCAAGAGTTTTTTATTTCTCTAAATACTTCTCAAACTCCTCGAGTCTTATGTCCAAGGAAAGAAGTTGCTTTGCGGGGACATCAAGAGCACCATACTCCTCCATAGACGAAGCAAAAGGAGAAGCAAGGGGGTAGGAACACATGTGGCAGTTTCTCTAAAGGGGCTAGAGAACCCAATAGACATTCCTAAAATTAATTCCTCAAAGGTAGGATCGGTGACCTTCTTAGATTTCATCCCTATATGTCACAAACTCCTTCTAACCACATGCTCGAAGGTTGTAGACTGATTCGTAAAGATCATAAAGCTTCATGACACACGAAACTGTAACTCACCCAAGACATTAGAGAAAGATTTCTAACACAAAGAATTGAAAACAAGAAATTCACGTCAGGTTCACCAAAAATGTAGAGAAGGGGGATTCGTCACCCCCAAGGCTCTAGGTCACGGGAGAGCCTCAAGGAAAAAACTACCCTAAACTACCTCAGATTGATTGATAGGTAAAGAAAGAAGAGACAAGTTGAAAAGGAAGGGAAAATAGGACTTTTTTTTCCCTTCTGCTAATGACAGGTGTTTTTGAAAACTAGGTGAGTAGACTCTAAGGGTCTCAAGTTGCGAACCAAACAACTCTTTGTTTGAGGATGGCAGTGTGGGAACTGGACTTTAGTGTGTCACGTTGGAGTATCAGGGATGCACTAATGTAATGTACGAATAGAGGGTTAGATGAAAAACATAAACACACAAGGTCAACTTATGACTTGAATATTAGAGTTTTGTAATTTAACAACTTAATAAGAAAATGCAAAAATAAGCAGTGCAATAAGAAGAATACTTATAAAGCTATTCTAATGATAAAATGACAAAGAAAGAGAGAGAGAGCCAACTTACGTATGGTTTGTTGGCAAGAGACACAACACAAGTCATCTGGTTTTGTCATTGATGGAAACCCTAATCAGTATTCCTATTCGCACCTCAGTATAGTTTGCTTATACCGGAAGTCAAATTGAAGATATGTGTTAACTGTCAAAGCTAAAACAAGGCATCCGACAAAGTTGTGTCATGTGTAAATTCCTGTTATCATTTTGTGTTATGGATCTTAGGGAAGGTTTTTTGATGTATGAACTATCTTATCATTGAATCATAGGGCCTCATATTGTTTGGTGTGCAAGTTAGAAGATCCAGTTTATTGATTTTTAGTCTAACAGTGCAGAAAGGCCGACTAAGTGAGTGTAGCGTGTTGCGGATATTTGAGGCATAATTGTTTAAGGTGTTTCATGTTTGAGACATGTTCTTTTGGGTCTTTACTATGATTTGGCCGACATTGTCTTGTTTGCATTAATAATTGTTTATGGATTGGGACGACAGTTTGTAAACATTTTATATTTTGTTAAAGTCGACATGCAGTTGATGTAATCTCTAGTTGTCTATATATATAATCAATTATTCATATCATTTTGATGTGTGATGCGATGTGATGCGAGATTCAAAAGGAATATAGATCGATTGTGCATAGTTTCATTTAAGCAAAACAAAGATTGGTGATTCGAATTAAAGCAAACAAAGTTTCAAGAGCAGAATCAAACAAAATGTGAAGAATGCGGTCAATGTGCTTAATCGGAACTATAATCAGGCATTAGTAGATGCTATCTCATAGTTCATCCACTCCAGTTGTCTTCCAACTGCGACTGTAAGATAGTGAGTCTTCCTTTGGGTTGTAAGCCTTTTGTATTTGAGTAGTGAGCTCTAGGCAGTGTGCCTGAATGCATGTGCATTCCATTTGTAAACACTTATTTTGAGTATACTCATATTGTGGATTGACCTCCACCGTGGTTTTTCCCCTAACAAGGTTTCCACATAAAAAATCCTTGTGTTATGGTGTTGTGGTTGATTTCCTTATGTTCTTTCATCTTTCTTTTGGTTCAATGCTATAAGTGGTTTAAAGATCAAGTTAATAAAGTTAAATTTTGTAGAACACTGATTCACCCCCCTCTTAATGTTCCTTGATTCCAACAATTGGTATCATAGCCTAGTTCCTTAGAAGAAGTTTAATAGCTTGGGGAAGATCTGGGAAGGTGATTCAATGGATTCCAACATTCTTCATCAACAACTTTTGGTGACATTAGATGATCTTGATTAGTCCAAATCTGAAGTCCAGGAATTGCAAGAAAGCCTCATGAATGTTGAGAAATTCATTCAATCATTGAAAGATCAAATCAAGAAGTCTAGGGAAAAGAGAAAGGATCTTTGTGATAAGCTCAAGCAGAAAGAGAGTAAAAGCATGGAAGATGAACACCTAAGTCAAGCCTTGAAGGAAAATACAGAAGAATGTGAAAATCTCACCAAATATAATGTTGTCCTAAAGCATGAGATGGAATCTATTGTGATGAGGATGACCAAGGAGATTGAAGAGAGAAAGAATAATGAAAAGAATCTTACTCAGTCCTTAAAAGAAAAATATGAAGAATGTAGCAAAATTAATGGTGATTCAATTAGCTAGAGCTTGAATTTCAACAATCCAGAAACAATGAAGAAGAGCTTGAAAGACAGATTGTTACTCTCAGGGATGAACTTGCTACTGCAAATGAATACAAAGAAAAGTTCAAGATTAGCTCAACTAAGCTTGATGAACAGATTCAAAGTCAGAAGATTGGAAGTGACAAGCAAGGTCTTGGATATGAGAAAGGAGAAAGCTCTGGATTTGGACAAAGGAAATTTTAGCAAGGAAATCAGATGAACAAAGCTATCTAGGGTACCTAGTAAGACAACCCAATGCTCAAAAGTTTGATGGATATTGTTTTGTTTGCAATAAATTTGGTCATATGGTTGCTCAATGTAGAAGTAGAATGAATTCAAGTGGTCCATCATTCTCCGGTTAGTGTTTCAATTGCAATAAGTATGGTCATAAGTCAATTGAATGTAGAAATATGACAAACAACTTTTTCAATAGAAATGTCAGATGTTATGCTTGCAATAGATTTGGCCATATTGCTAACCAGTGCAGATCAAGAGAAAATCAATGGAATAACTAGTTTGGACAAAGAAATGTTGTGTGCTATAATTGTAACAAATCCAGTCACATTGTAAGATTTTGTAGAAGCAGGAAGGGTCCGGTAAACAAAGGAAAAAATATGCAGAAGGATGATAAGGGAAAAGGAAAAGTTATTGCAGATGAGATCAGGAATCAAATGAAGAAGACATGGGTGAAGAAGAGTGCTTCTGATGCAAGAAATGAATCCACACCAGAATCTGGTGCTAGAAATTCCTCCAGGAATTAGTTTAAGGCCTCTGGCCTAGGGGGAGCTCTCAAGAAAATGTTTTACCCCCTACTGGTAGTTGGTACCAGAATGTGGAAAATTGCAACGATTGCATTAGTGATCAATAGATGTTTTAGGAACACTTGTGGAGGAAATTTATGCAAAATTGAAGGTTTGCGGAAGAATTTTCTTTCACAGACTATGAAAATAGGGTATCTAGAAGACCTAGGGAAAAAGCATTTATTGCGATAAAAGTTAAGTGTGCAAATGATACAAGGTTACTTCTATTCCTCATTTATCACATTGCATTTCAAGAAGAATTTTGGAGAGCTCTGCAACAAATTTTGGTGAGACACAAGTCTAAAGGTGATTCGACAAACAAACCCTAATCTGGCAAAAGGTATTTATCTGCAAAACTTGTGAACTTGAAATTTTTGGAAATGGCCGCTCTATTGGTTGTAGATATTAAGGATAGACCTTGCCCAAAATTCAAGTGGTACCCATTCAAATCCATTGAGACAGAACCATTAGGTGTATTTTCTTCCGTTTTGTATGGTGTTTTGCACATTGAAGATATTAGGGCATATATACATGCGAATGTTGAAGAGTTAGTAGCTCCCAGTTGTTAAATTTGTACACAAATCACATTGTGGGAGAAGATCTCTATGTAAGGCCCGAATTTAAGACTTTGGAGGAGAATAAGTTCACACAAATTGTGAAGTTTGTCGTGTTCAATGAAAATGAATGGGTCTGATATATACTAAGTCAAGTGCATGTCGAGTTCATATGGCTAAATCAACCCTTCAAGATCACAAGAGAAGCTATAATCATTGTTACTAGTCTAAATTCATTCGGTGGGTTGCCCACATTGAAAGCTATGAAGAACCAAACAGTCACTCAGGCAACCGATTCCACTTTCGACAAGAGAGCCATGACAATTAATGACATCATTGAATTGGATGTAAGATTTGATTCTATGGTTATTGGATATAAAATCTATCACTCCAACCGGGATAACTATGTATCCGGTACTGCAATCTATGTAGCTTATCAAATGGTCAAGGAAAAATGCAGAATATGACTTATGTGAGTTACTCCATAACCAACTAATTGAAAATCTTGGTAAAATCAAGAATGAAAAGAACTTTTTCAAGTATGGCAATCTACTATTATGTCTATTCTTCTACTTCATGAATGAAGTTTTTGGAGTTGGTAAAGTACAATGGGAAGGTGACAGATTGGTAGTTGTTCAAATTAGAGACATATTATATAGAATTGGTGACAAAAAAGCAAGGAAAACTGCTATCTGGGGTTACTTCAAAAGCTTTTAGAATGAAATGCAAGCTAGGGAAAGGATTCCTAAATCTATTGTGGAAAAATATAAGGAAACTATTTACTTCATGGTTGACATTGATTAGTGTTTAATGGAAGCAGTAGAACCTAGAACAATTTGGATAATGCCTATGGGATATGAGGTTGAAGAACACATTTTGGAGTTGTATGCCCAACACTTGTTGAGTAAACCTTGAGATTTGATAGAAGAAAGGTTTGGTACCTTTGAAGAGAATAATATGAAAGTGCATGAACAAATGAAGAATCCTATGACAGTCCAAAAGGTGAGAAAGGAAGTTGAAGCTTTTGTAGAAAGCATCGACATATTAGTTGAAGAAATGAGGGAAGCTAGGAAGAAAAGAGAACAAGCTGAAGAAGGGGAGCTTACTAGAACTAAGTCAACTAGTCTGATAGCATCCTCTACCAGAACTAGATCTACAAAGAGCTCTGCACCCTCATCCAGTCCTACAAAGAAATCAAGCCCTGTAAAAGCTCAAGTCAAGTCATCCAGAAGAGAAGGAAAGAGGAAGAAGGATAAAAGCACAAGAGTCTATGTTGCTATTGAAGATGATGAAGAAACTTAATTAGATGAAGAAGTAAGAGAAAACAATCATAAGGGCACAAAGGCATCAAAATTCTCTTAGAAGGACAAGCCCTCTAGTGAAGAGAAAACAAAGAAAAAGGTGAAAACTAATAGATCAGGTTTGACTATAGAGGAAGTGGAAAAATATTTAATTAAGGATGGTAATCTCAAACCACTTTTTGAATGGTATGACACTTTTGATAGTGTCGGTCAAAGAACTCTTGAACAAGCCACAATAAAATATTTGAATATTTTCAATATAACTCTCATTGAAATAATGTCAAAGTTACCTAAAGGGTTATATGAAGTCTTAGAAATGAGGAGAGTAAATGCAAGAGCTAAAGATGAACAAATGAGAGAATGCATACTTTTCGATCCATGTTAGGTAATGTCAATAGAATAAATGAAGAAAATACTCAATGATACTAAAAAGGATTTTAAGAGAAAATCAAGGGTGAATAAGCTTATGATTGGGAAAACTGAGGAAGTAGCAAAAGACACTGAGAAAATTCTTAAGATAGTTTTGTTGAAGAATAGATATAATGTTGTCTCTGAAGAAACTCATGTGAAGATATTTCATCTGGTCCAGAAGTTCAAGATGTTCAAGATAATATTGAAGTAAAAGAAGACACAATTGAGGACACTTTGAATCCTCTAGATATGCAAGATACTGAAATTCCCATGGAGATTGAAGCTTCTAAAGATATTTCAGTTGAAGAAATAGAGATTCCTGAAGCCAAGCAAGAATCTATGATTGAAGAAAAGAAGGCTAAGGAAAAGGAGGTTGCTATGGAAGCAAGAGACACTGCAAAGGCAGTAAAGAAGTTTTTAGAAGAACATCAAGGGGAGTTGTGATTAAATTTCTTTTTGAATTTTTGA
Source organism: Sequoia sempervirens (assembly GCA_007258455.2). Lineage (NCBI taxonomy): Eukaryota > Viridiplantae > Streptophyta > Pinopsida > Cupressales > Cupressaceae > Sequoia > Sequoia sempervirens. Next base: position 48,134 of record VDFB02327532.1, read on the forward strand.
GGATTGTAGTGTATTCATGTTGGTACTGATTCTAACACTTAGTCATTTTTCACTAAGTGTTGCCATCAATGCCAAAGGGGGAGATTGTTGGAAAGAGACACTACACAAGTAATTTGGTGTTGTCATTGATGGCAACCCTAGTCAGTAATCCTATCTGCACCTCAATATTTTCTTATACCGGAAGTCGGATTGAAGATATGTGTTAACTGTCAAAGCTAAAACAAGGCATCCGACAAAGTTGTGTCATGTGTAAATTCTTGTTATCATTTTGTGTTGTGGATCTCAGGGAAGGTATTTTGATGTATGAACTATCTTATCCTTGAATCATAGGGCCTTGTATTGATTGGTGTGCAAGTTATAAGATCTGGTTTATTGATTTTTAGTCTAACAGTGCAGAAAGGCCGACTAAGTGAGTGCAGCGTGTTGCGGATATTTGAGGCATAATTGTTTAAGGTGTTTCAAGTTCGAGACATGTTGTTTTGGGTCCTCACTATGATTTGGTCAACATTGTCTTGTTCACATTGATAATTATTTATGGATTGGGCTAACAGTTTGTACACATTTTATATTTTGTTAGTCGACATGCAGTTGATGTAATCTCTAGTTGTGGATATATATATATAATTGATTATTCATATCATTTTGATGTGTGATACGATATGATGCTAGAGCCAGAAGCAATATAGATCAATTGTGCATAGTTTCATTTGACCAGAACAAATATTGGTTATTCGAATTAAAGCATACAGAGTTTCAAGAGTAGAATCAAACATAATGTGAAGAATGCAATCAATGTGCTTAACCAGAACTATAATCAGGCATTAGCAGATGCTATCTCATAGTTCATCCATTCTAGTTGTCTTCCAACTATGACTATAAGACAATGAGTCTTCCTTTGGGCCGTAAGCCTTTTGTATTTGAGCAGTGAGCTATAGGCAGTGTGCCTGAATGCATGTGCATTCTATTTGTAAACACTTATTTTGAGTATACTCATATTGTGGATTGACCTCCACCATGGTTGTGGTCGATTTCCTTGTGTTATTTCATCTTTCTTTTGGTTCAATGCTATAAGTGGTTTAAAGATCAAGTTAATAAAGTTAAATTCTATAGAACACTGATTCAGCCCCCCTCTCAGTGTTCCTTGATTCCAATATGGTCCAGTTCTCCAACTATAGTTCCAAGTAGACAAACCTACACCTACACACACAAAAACAAGAAAAGTGTTGGGTTGTGTTTTAAGGTTTGCCTCAGTCAGACCCTCGTTTTGGTGTTCCCAACTCCACAGACAACTAGTAAGCAATGATATAAGGAAAAATCAATGAAAGAGAGAATAGAAATGACACAAGGAGTAGAGAACAATGCCAACCTTAATGCTACTCTATAAGATGATAGATGCAAGTAAATGAAAAGACACAATGTTACCTTCCCTGCACTATAAGCACTCAAGGCCAATAGAGGAAGGAGAAAGATGATACCACCACGCCAAGGAGGTAGAGCTTTGTAAACTTTAAATGGTGATAGTGTTGAAGCAAGAAGACATTGTAGAGACCAACAGGGAAAACTTTAAGAAACCCCCCTCAGCGTAGGTGTAAAATCCTTGCGAATCTTTTCTAGTCACTAGAAGTTTGTGGAAAATCTTGGCGAAATGCAATTTTTTTAAAACCACTAAAAATTTTCCGTTGGCAATTAAAATCTATTTTGAAACAAATAAAATATTTTCATTGGCGAATTAAACCTGTTTTCAAACCAGAAAAAATAATTTTGTTGGTGATTAATTTTTTTTTTTCAAACTAAACAATAAAATTCATTGGCGAATTAAAACTATTTTCAAATGATTAAGAAAAAAACATTGGCGAATTAAACATAATATCAAACTAATAAAAAAAAATGGATGAAAATAAAGATTATTTGCCTCATTGTTCTCATCAACCATCAAAAAATCACCTATAGCTATAACATTTTTTTCAAAAAAGCATCTTAACATGCTTTATAACAAAAAAAGTAACCCTGTCCAACTAAAACCAATTCCACAACTATCTGTATCTACCTTACATATTTCAACAAGCCAAAAATTTAGTACTAGTCTTGCATTAATTCTGTAAAAACTCTACAAAAAACTACAAATTCTGCAAAAATTGTGTTAATTCATCTTCCGCTTCCTCACATTTCGTCCTTTTTCTTTCATACACTTTTCCTCTGCTTTCACTTGTGCTTCCACCTTCATCGGCTCTATAAAGAGCTTCAATTCTTCCCAACCTAACCTTGCTTCTTCCCTGCATTGATTTTTAATCTCATCCTCCGACCAATGCACGAAAGGGATGCATCCTTTTGCCCCTTCTAGTTCCACATTTTCAAAGCCTTCTCGGATGTCAGAACCTTCACCTAGAATTTCCCATTCAAGTATTGATTCCAATCCTTCCAAGAAATCTCTATGCACAATCATCTCCATCACTTCTCTCACTGTGCTTGTCGATTCCCCCAAGTTCAAACCCTATGCTATAATGAAGGAGTATACATCCATGTTAGTCATGTATCTATGCCTCAGATTTCCAAAGGATTTCCCCAAAATCATCCGCACACTTTGTGCCAACCTCCTATCAGTGAATAAAAACATACCCATTAATCTTTTGTCAAAAGCTTCACCATAAAACAGGTTTAATTGCCTCCTCGAATGCAAAGTGAAGTTGGCCTCCATTTGAAAACTGATGTAGCTACACTGCCACCACCACCATTCTTTCAAAAAAATTGTGTGCCTCCTTCTCCACACCAAACTCTATTATTAACTTCACTAATCGAGGGCTGAGAGGTAATAATTTTCCAAACTCTGCATGTACCGATCTTAATTACCCATTGATCCTCCAATCATGTCCACTTGCTAAAATTTGCCTTCGATCTTCACTTCATAAATGCACCATCCCTTCCACCTTTCCTATATTAATTCACCAAAGTCAGGGTTTTGGTGCTTTTCCTAACCTTAGTTGCCACCTTTCCTATCTTAATTCACCAAAGTCAAGGTTTTGGTGCTTTTCCTAACCTTAGTTGAAATTATTTCTTGGTCATCTTTGTAGTTTGTAGTTGGTGGGTTGTAGGTTTCAAAATCTTCAAAACTTTAGACTTTGGTTCTAAGGTTTCAAATTTTAGCGACCATGCGACATTATGGACCACGACCGTTCGATGAATTTTTGATGGACAGTTGTAGTTGCATTTTGGAAGTATATCTCTCAAGCACTAGATTTGTGAATTGAAACCTTTGGAATTACACTAGATCAATTAAATATTTTACCGTTTAAATATTGGTGCTCTTGTTTATCATTTAACATTTCCTAAGTTAGACCAAAATATTTTATGATAAAGCCTTAAACCTTAACTCTTTAATCCTGAGGGTTGAGTCTCATCAACCTAGCAATGTCCCCATTTGAAATTATGCACGTGCATAAAGTTTGTTTTAAAAGAGGGACTGTTCGATGAATTTTCGATGGATGGCTATAGATGTATTCTAGAAGTAAATCCTTGAAGCACTAGACTTGCGAACTAAAACCTCTGAAATAATACTAGGACCGTTAGATTTTTAGAAATCAATGGTTGAGATTTTATTAATTATTGGTTTCAAAAATCAACATATAGTTTTGATCATAAGTGAGTGAAATTTATTGTGACTTATTAGGAAATTGATAATGATTAAGGTAAAATGAGACATTTAATTCTCTCTTTTCAATGTGTCGAAGTACTCTACCTTTCATTTATTCTATTGAAATTCTCAATTTGGCTATGGTACTGGGTGGTGGCGTGGATTAATGCCATATGAATAGCCAGAGTGATTGATTGGATAGCTTTATATTGAAAACTGCACGATGTCATAGATGATGATCTCAATAATCTAGTGATTTTGACAATCAACAACTTGTGTGGCACTGTCGATTTTGACAATTGACAGCTTGTCAGCGTGAGGTACAATTTGCAATTTTGCATGTAGCTAGCTTGAGGTAATGATTAAGTTGGATTTTTGGTTTATGCGAATCACAATTATTACTAGTTAGTACTCAGTAGTAACTAAACACAACCTCACACGTGACATGTGTGAGGTCTACAAGGGACTAGGCTAGTAGTGGCACTTTTGACAATAGTTTTGGCGCCCATAAATAAGGATAGTGAGCACAACTAAAATCATTCGTTTAATTGTCACAAGGGTTTTCATTTTGTAGGGTTAATAACTTAATAAGGATTCAAGAAGAAGAAGATGTGGCATTATTGGGGATGCTCTAAATTCTCCTGCCTCTAGTTATGTAGTTACAGAGTAAAAGATCAATTTCCTTCAAGTTCAGAATGGGTGGAATTGGAAAGAGGTTGATTTGGTTTACCTAACTTCTCAAATAGGTTTTGAACCAGGACAAGGAGCTCTGATGGAGATAAGTGCTATCCTAGTGCATGGAAGTTGCAAGTAGAAGATGGGAGCAATTTTACTACCCCTCATCGTCTGCATGGTTGCCTAGGAAATTCCCATGCATTTAATTTCAATGCACATCTTTTGCATGGGAGCACTTTTACAATCCCCCATCTTCTACAATAGTCTGGTTCTGAAAGGGGCTAAGTACATTTTGTATCTTCATGGCTCCCATTTCCCCAGTTTGATTAGGCCCCCTTTCCCCATGCATTTATTTTCAGAGCCCATCGTTGACTCGACAAGTCCCATGTGTTTATTTTTAGAGCTCATGGTTGACCCGACAAGTTCCATTTATTTTCAAAGATATATGTATCACATTTACATTTTTAACTTTTCACTAGTGGTCCAACAGAAGCTTGGCGCTTGCGCTTACATTTGTATTTGTACTATGTATCAATGTAATAATGTGACATTGTAATGCAATTGTAATAAAATAAATGGTTGTGCTATTAATGTGACATTGTAATTCATTTTATTAAGTCCTTTGCAAGTTAAGTGCTATTAATGGTTGTGCACTGTGCTATTAATGTGACATTGTAATTCATTATATTAAGGCCTTTGAAATGCTAATTTTTTGGCCCCATGGCCTTGATGTCAATCCTAGCGCATTAAACTTTAAAGAAAATTTAAAAAACATGTTTTAAAGCAATTTAAAACACATGTTTTATGTTTATTATTTATATCATAAATTAATCAACCGTTCAATGAAAATTTGATGTATGGTTGTAGTTGCATTATGGAATGAAATTCACAAAGCGCTGCGCTTGTGAACTTAAACCTCTAGAATCACCCTATAACTGTTAGATTAACAGAGATCAACAGTTTAGAATTTGTTGTCAATACACGAGTAAATCATTGTTTTTAATGGCTTGTTTTAAATGTTGTCAGCCATGTAAATTGTACTACCTAATTGTGTACTATGTAGTCTATAAGTAATGAGTAGACATTTCAGTGTCATTCAATTTTCTCATTACAGTGCACCACCCTGTTCTGGGTTCCACAGTTCCACTTCCAACAAATCCATTCCAGTAACCCAATTTCAAGCTTCAATGCAGTTTCAACTTCAAGAATCAAAATTCAAAATCTGGGTAAGTTAAAGAATTCTTGTGGCTACGTTTCATCGCTTGACGTTTCTTAAAATCTTATTTTGTCAAACTTTGAAGTTTAGGTTTAGGGTTAAGAGGCTTAAGAATTAAGAAAAATTAAGGACTAATAGGGAATTCACAAATTTCATATTGTTGATTGTATCAGCATGTCTACCACCAATACCACTAGAGCAAAGTCAAATAAAAAAATACATTATACAAAATTGCTTAAAACCCCAAGTTTCACTTATGAATACCATGATATTTATGATCCTGAAACCTATGGTAGGCATACCCCAAAACTTAGATTTTCATCTGAGAATAAGGTTGCAAAGCAAATACAATTGCAAGTTAATAGTATTAGTGCACCATGGGTAACTGGATTAGGGCACATGATGTTACATGATGGTTTTCCCTTGCTCAAAATTTATCATGGTCTGTGCCCTAAATTATGATGATAACAAAAGAGCAATTGTTAATAAAGATAGCAAAGAAGAATTGTTATCCATTAATGCAGAAGAACTTGGAAAAGTGTTGGCCTTGGGGTTTACAACCAAAGAATTTGGAAATGTCCACATTGACCTAGAAAAGCTTGCTAGTGATTATGAAGCAATGGATGAAATGGAGAAAAATTATTTCTTAAATAGAATAGTTCAGGATAGAAACAAATTGAAAGGTGATCATAAGCCTCCTTATGATTTGGATATTTTTAAACCATGGGTTCAGGATACTATTTCCATGCTAGCATTTTGCCTCGAACTGGATAGAAATTTGGAAGTGGGTGCATGCCTCCTTGAAATGGTGTATAATATCCATTATGGTATTCCACATGCCAAATATAATTTTATTGAGCACATTGTATAATCCATGCATAAACAATTTTTAATGATTAAAGGAGGTTCCACCAAGACATTTAGGTTCACAACCTACTTGTGCTATCTTTTTCTATTCAAATTCAGAGGAATGTTTCAGACCAACAAGCTTCAAATTCAGTCCTATGGTAATAGTGATCCTGAGCAAAACAAAATGGCTCCAGTATATGAATGGACCATTGTTATAAGGTTGCATGATTCTCGAAGGAACTATAGTCATTTTGTAGACTACTTTTTGGCTCCATTGCATCAAGCAATTACAAATAATCCAATGCCTAGATTGCCTATGTCATGTAGAAACTACATTCAACTAGGAAAAGAAATACAATTGGTTGATTGGTACTTAATGGAAGAATATACTGTGCTAAGATTTTATGGATCAGAAGTACAACCATACAAACTTCCAATACATGTGAGATAAAAGTTTTTTGCTTTAAAATTTGTTAAGCAGATGCAGAGTACTGATGAAAGACACTTTAGCGGTCAGGGGAAGAATACCTTATTTCCTTCTTTACCTTTTTCATGTGGAGGGATCACATTCAAGAGTAAAGCATTTAGTGTGGCACATGATCATTTGATTTTTTTTTATTTTGATGCTATTTTTCACTAGTACTATAATCCATGCGACACCATTAAATCAATGATTGTGCTCAATAAAAATGTTGGAAGTAGAATTCAACATCAAAGTAAACCCTTGCTTGAAAACTTGAGAAATAAGGATTCTTGGGATGAGGTCAAAGTGGCGATGGAGAAAAGTGCTACTGAGAATGGTATTTCTTTTGAACAATTGTTAGCAGAAATTATGGCATTGCATAGAAAGACAATTAGGAGGAACAACATTTTTTATGAAAATATTCATAAACCATCTAGTAGAGTAAAAATGCTAGATTCTCTAGAGAAGGAAGTTACATAAAAAAAATTGATCACAATAAAAAATTACTGCCTTTTGGTCTATGAGGAAGGAGCTAGGTGATCCAAGAGCTCTTGCAGAGTATGGAGATAATGAAGAAGATCTTGAGTTTTGCAAATTATGGAATATAGAGCATCTGAATGAACGAGAAGATGAAGAAAGTGATGATGATAAGCAAGAAGAAATCCATGTCAAATTCAAACTTGGTTTAAGTGAGTCCACAAAAGAAGCATTTACTACAGGAGCAGCCATAGCTAAAAAAATGGGTTATGAAGGTGGTCCTTTGGGGTCCCAAAGACAAGGCCCTTGGATGGTAACAGATGTAGAGCATAGAAAACCAATTGATAAATCTGGCCTTGGGGTTGGAGGTGAAAAATTAGACCTATAGCATACAGGTCAATTTGTTAGAGCTTCAAGTCCTCGTCCTCATGGTTAGACACAATCACAACTAGGACATGCCCATGGTGGAGGGCTTAGTGCAACTAACACTTCCTTTGGTGGTGATGGTATGGATAGGAGTATTAGTAGTGGTCAACATGTGCTACAACAAAAAATTACACACAAGAGGACAACAACACAATATACCATAGAAACACCAGGTGATCAAGGCATACAAAAGAGGCAAAGGATTTTGACAGGTCCAACTCCAAGTCACACTACTAGTGGATCCACCACAAAGGAGTTATTTCTAGGTACTCCCCCAATGCCAGTTAGTCTGGTAGTGACATCATTAGCAACTGAAAGTACTCCTATTCCTTCAACATTAAAGCATTCCATTGTTCCTGCATCCTCGGGTTTTGATTACATTGAAGAGTTTAAAAAGAAATTAGAATTGAATAAAAAAGAAAAGAAGCAACTGACGGAGAGTGTGTATGCTCTAACTTTAGAGCCTACAACAACCATGGTATTACCCACATTTGACACAAGTAAAGAAATCATGGAGTACACAATTCTAGTTCCCATATTTCAAAACAAACTAGCAAATCAGATGGCTCCATTTGAATTTGAGGTGAACAATTTTCAATTGGATTTTTCTGGAATAAAAAATACTGACAAAATTAATTTATCAAAGAAGAACAATGAATTGGTGTACACATCATTTCTAAAGCAAGATAGAGAGAAAAAAAGGTTGTAGACTCAAATTGAAAAGTTACAGGAAGACCTAGCAAATGAGAAAGCAAAGAGGAAAGCGATAGATAACAAGAGTAGTGAATTAGAAAAAAGAATTAAAAAAATCCACCTCTACATTAACAAGCAAAGAGGATAAGCATAATGAGACTATAGTGAATGAACTGAAGCAAAGGCTAAATGAGAGCAACAAGAAATATGATGAGGAAAAATCCACTTCAAAAAAATTAAGACTATGCATTGCAAATGGAAATGCACAGTGGGAACAAAAATTGGAGAAGGAGAGAAAAAGAAATGAAAGATTGGAGGCAGAGCTGATGGAAGCAAAAAATGAAATTAGGTCTAGTCAAAATAAGTTATCTGCATTTTGTAGAGAAACAATGAAGCATATGAAAAAAAAGATCTGGGATGAAATAATGTAGGGGATTGATCACTTGTGTGACATGTTTCAATTTATTGATGCTATCAGACATCATAATAAGCTCAACAAATATTTAATGGAGAACAAAAATATACTGGCATTAGAGAAATCAACAAACAATCTACAAAGCCAGTGACAATGTTTTGAAATCAAAAGGGATTACTAATTGGTTTGCTACATCAATGACGTTGTCATTTGTCATTGAAAAGTTTTTGAGAATGCGTGAAACAGAGAAATATTTGCCTTTGACTGTAGAAAAGATGAAGAAGGTGGATGAAAAGGTAAGGAACTTCACAGAGCTTGGTTTGCCAGAGGCTTTTGACACAAATGAGCGATTCGTTGGAAAGAATGATTTCAGAAAGAATATGGAGGATGCAAGGAAGATTGATTTGGACTAGTTTCCTTAGAACCCAGATGTGGTGACCTATTTGGATTCCATCAAATGATTGCTAACCCTGAAAGCAAAATTGACTAAAGAATCCAAAACAGGTTCCAATTTGAATCATGGATTGTTAAAAAATCTTCAAGTCAAACAACATCAGTTAGAACAAATGACAATTCCAACACCTAAAGAGTGGAAGTTGCTAGAAAAGGTGATGCAGTGATTTAATTTTTGATAATATGAGTGTTTCCAAGTTCCAACTCAACCTTGTGCAGAGTTGTCTTTGAGCAAGATTTTGCATTGCCAATGCCTCTATGTATTCCTTCATGTGATAATCAATTTAAAAGCTCAAATTCAAAATTCAGTAATGTGTTGATGTTCAATTATTTGTATTATTTATAATATCATTTGAAGAAAAATTCTGGTAGTGGTTTCAACTTCTAGATACACTTTAAATGATTGTTGATGTTCATTGTTGTATATGCTACTAATACTATTGTTAATATACTACTAATACTATTCACACATCAATACTCAATCTCCATGACTACTTAGAAGATCCACTAAACATTTATATGAATTCATGCTTTAATGATTTAATCAAGGTACTTTAACTAGTTCATTAAACTAGAGCCAAAATTAAAACATACATCGATGCATATTGCATAATATTAATGACAAAGAAGATTTATGAACGATCATTGATCAGATTTCATTAATAATTCATGTAAAATGTTATAGTTGGAGAGATGATAGACTCAAAATAAGGGAGCAAAACAAGCTTAGTCGCTAGTCCTCAGAGTTTTATAACCTTGTCGAAAATTTCTAAATTGTCATAACTTCTCGATTCCCCGACTTGGTTGATGGTTCACTTTGTTGAGTTGCAAGTCTTTCTTGGTCATCTTTCTAGTCGGTGGGTCACTAGGTCGGAGGTTTCAAAAGCTTTGAAACTTCAGACTTTGGTTCTAAGGTTCCAAGTTTCAGCGACCATGCGACATTATTGACTTATCTTGCCTTTCAATGGCATCGTCATTTGACACCTCATTGAATGCTATGTACAAACTAATATAAAATATAAAATACAATATAAAATATTAAATATCACAATTTCATAGAATACAACATAAAATACCATCAACTATAGTTTGAATTTGGAATATGATTCATGAAGTGCAATATAAAATAAAATATCATGAAGTGCAATGATTCACAATTTCATTTAATACAATATAAAATATCATCAACTACAGTATGAAACAATGGAAGCTGATCCATGAAGTACCGTATAAATACCTAAAAGCTTCTAATTCTCTTCCATTTCCCAAATGGTGTCAGGGTCCTCAAACTGACTTTCATCATCAAATAAAGTAAAAGAGTCGTCTTGAATTTGATTCCAAGTCTGCTCTTCATTTTCTTCGGATTGTGTCTCAAATTCAACATTCATTGTGTCATTTTTGTCAATGTCATATGTCTGAGTCCCATTTCTAGTGCTAGTGCCACCAGTACCAGCCTTTGGAATTGGAGTATTGCACAACCCGGTCCCTCTTCTTTCACATGTGGACCTCCAAATTGCGAGTGCCCTTTCAAAAGGAAAATTTCTAACATTATGCACAACTCCTTTCATCCTCAAGCAATTTTCCAAATTCTTGTATAGTTTGTTTCTTAACTTTGATTTCAAAAACCCTAATACACTGAAAACTCTCTCATCCTCCACCGACCCCAATATCATTGTTTGACATAAATCAACAAGTTTGAAATATTTTGATATCGAACCACACAATATTTCACTTTGACCTAATTTTGTCCAAACCTTTTTTATTGATCCCGGTTCAAAGGCCTTGTCCTTGCCCATGGATTTATACTGGTCCTTCATAGCTATTGCAAAATTCCTACATTATTTTCTAAGCTTAGCTTCATCTAAAATTCCTTCTATTTTCTGCTCATTGTATGTTATAGTTTTCAAAAATTGTTCAATCAATATTTTTACCTAAGAATGAAAATATGTTGGGTTATCTCGGTTTTCCCAAAATTGAGGATACACAATACTCATGGCTTCAATTATTTAATGTCGAGGGAATCTTTCACGAATCTCTGAGGAAAGAGATTTTGCAATTTCCTTCAAATTATCACCTACAGATTTAACAATGCCTTGAAAATATTCCTCATTAACAACTACTTCTCTGGTAGAGCACCTTGCTATCTTACATTGGTACATTTGTTTCTCATATCCATGTACAAAGATGCATAAGTGTTTGCTTGCATTAAACTGTAAATAATTATCAGGATCCTTCAAATCAGTAATTTTCTGCCACATGAAATAATTTGGGCCATCTTGTGTTAGATCTAGATATAGATGATTGAGGGCCAAGCATGTATGTTTGCATAGATTGGCATATTCATTAATATACATAGTTCTATCTTAAGCTTTCTTCACAAGCTCATTCATCACATCCAGCATGGGGAGAAGACTAGTTAAAGTCAAGAGTGTCTCTATATCACTTAACCTATGTAAGAGGTCAAGAGCTTTGTCTACTGTGTTGCGATGCTCGTACATACTCCAATCAAGGATTGATATTCTGAAAGAACTCATTGTGTTGGTCCATACAAGGAGATCCATTTGGTATCGACATCCTTGAGAAGCTTGTTTCCTGGTGTTATTCCCTCAGCAAAATTTTGAATTTTTTTGAAATGTTTAGGACTTCGGCAGAAGTATGCGTGGATCTCGCAAACTAGATTTTTGAATTTTGATACTATAGGAAACTTGCTTACAATTTTGAATGCTAAATTCATTATGTGGGCCATGCAGTGAATGCCAAGCATGTATGGTGCACAAGTAGTTTGTAACTTTGTGCAAACACTGGTCCTTTGACCTTGCATCACTACAGCTCCATCAGCTCCTACACACACCAACTTTTTGGCAATTGTCAACTCATCCATACCTGCAATTTCATTCAAAGATTTCTTGACTAGTTCAAATATATTTTGTGATGTTGAATTCTCCTTCATTTTATGAACACAAAGAAGATGAGCTTGGCGAACATGTTGTTGTACAGTATACAAATGCATACAAACCCAAGAAGTATTGTCTAGTGCAATAACTTCATCTAAAGATAATGCAATGAAATTTGACTCTTTGACTTTAACCTTTAAATCTTCCTTTTCCACTACAGCAAGACAGTTTTCCAATTCCCATCCAGCGTTTATTGACCAATGTGAGTAGGGATAGTGAGGAACATTCAAATAAGATAATAAACCATAATATTTTGGGTAGTCTGTCATAGGACACCCTCTGGACAAAATATGAAAAACAACAATCATTTGAACAGTTTTTGACAAATTTGCTGCTTCCATTGCTTTCCCAAATTGAGCCTCAAGTGTACCTTTACATGCACCAAGCTTCAAATTTTTTTGGTGATGCACTTCATAATCCGTGACATACCTAACATGACATTCTTCCTTTGATTTCCATCGTACGACTAATTGTTCCTTTATGTCTATGATTTGTTTTTTATAAACTTTACCGATATGCTTTTCTATAGTGTCAATCTTTAGTTGCAACGTCTTGTCTCTTCCACATTTCCAAGTACAAATAGTACATCTGGCCAATTTTTCATTTTCAATATCATTTGATTTCCCCACTGGTTCAATGAATGGGTACTTTGACAACCAACCAAGTTGAAAAATCCTTGTCATTTCCCACTCGTGCCCCCTTTTTGGTTTATTTTTCCTTTTCTTGCTACTAACATCATCATCCTCATCCAAGTCAATTATCTCATTCTGGCTAACCGGGCCTAGGGTATCACTTGGAACATCTTCCACGGTATTGCTATCCTGATTTGATACATTTTGATTTAAATCAATGACAATCACAACTTGACCTTTTGGTGGTGGTGAGGTATTGGGAATGCTACCAATATTTGGTGGAAGAGTTGATGATGTAGCTCGATCTTGACCTAATGGATCAGAAGCTTTGGAAATTCCAAAGTAAGACTGTATGGTACGTCTAAGTTTTTTGCGTTTTGATGGCCTCTTGGTCTCTTCACCACCCTAAGGAGCTTGAGGAGCAACAAGAGTCTCTTCAACACCCTGAGGAGCGATAGGAGTCTAAGGAATAGCAGGAGCCTTACCACCCTGCGGAGCGGAAGGAGTCTAACAAGTGGAAGGAGTCTCTTCACCACCTTGAGGAGTGGCAGGAGCCTTACCCTTGCTGCTCGAGTCACTCAACATATTGATCTCTGATTCGTTCAACATATTCATCTCTCACTTCGAATAAAAACTAGAAAAAAATGTCTTCTTGTTTAAGGACAGAGAATAATAATATAGATCCCATTCTCTACTCAATATCATCTTTAAGACTAAAGCAAGAATGGAAAAGAGATAAAGAAAACTTATTATTATAACTAATAACACTATGAAGAAATGATCACTCACCTTTAAGTCTACATTTTCGGCTTTGGTTGACTTCTGAATAAATGACACTTTCGATTTTATTTATTTATGTTCAAGGAATGGATTAATAATATTCCTTTCAGTGATTTATCAAAGATTGTGTGAATGGAAATGCAATAGGAATTTATAAGTAGTGTGATAAGTGTTGTTCTTTAAATATGGTGCAGAATCACATATCAAATTCAATACCATGGAATACAATATAAAAATTTTGGCTTTTCCTAAACTTAGTCGCTAGTCCTCACAGTTATATAACATTGTCGCAGAGTTCTAAATTTTCATAACTTTGTGATTCCCCAACTTGGTTGATGGTTCACTTTGTTGAGTTGCAAGTCTTTCTTGGTCATCTTTCTACTTGGTGGGTCAAAGGTTTCAAAAACTTTGAAACTTCAGAGTTTGGTTCTAACTTCTAAGGTTCACTTTGTTGAAGCAAGAATGGAAAAGAGATAAAGAAAACTTATTATTATAACTAATAACACTATGAAGAAATGATCACTCACCTTTTAAGTCTACGTTTTTGGGTTTTGCTGACTTCCAAATGGAGAAGTAGAACCTCAAAACCAAATAAAATGTGTAAGTATAAATGACACTTTCGATTGTATTTATATCAATCCATGATTCCATACTTGGAAAATTCCACAGGATTTTTAAATGGTATATTAAAAATTTGGTGAATCTGGCGTACTTATACAATGATACATTGTAATTTTCAAGGAAAAATGTGTCCTCAAATGTAATTATTTTTTAATGTTATTGGTGAAATAGGTCCTCATGTGCAACTATTTATAAATTTTAATTGGCGAAATGGGTCTTCACAAGCAACTATTTGTAAATTTTAATTGGAAAAATGGGTCCTAATACAATGTTGTTTTAATAGTATTGACAAATATGTAGGTGTTTTATTAAATGCTTTTAGGATTCCAAGCGAAAAATATTAGTCGATCGAATTCAAACACGTAGTTTGAAAATGGCGAATTTGTTGCTTAAATATGCCTCATAAAAAAACTCATTGGCGAATGGACATGCATTGGACCTATAGTTCGTAAAATCCGAGCGATTTGGACACCCTGTTGGGTGCGAGAAATTTGCCAATTTCAACTTGGCCGATTCCTAGAATTCACCAATTGGTGAAGATTCGCCACTAAAGTTTTCCCTAGAGACCAAGCAGAAAGTTGGTACCAACAAGATAGAGTGAAAGTGAAGCAAGAATGATCAAGAAGAGTTACAAGAATGAGAGAATTAGCATGAGAGAATGAAGGAATGAATTAGAGAATGTAAGAGAGTGATAGAATGAAGTTTGAATGGATAAAATGGAGGCAAAGAGTCATTTTTCATCAGTCAAGAGTTGGTAGGAGACATTATCTCCATAGGAAATCAAGAAGCGTAACATTTCTATGGATTCCAAATGCAGGAATTTGTCATGATGGCAACGCGGTACGTGAACGTCTGTGCGGCACACGCACGTCTTGGAAAAAAATTCCTCCACTGACACAAAACAACAAGGACATGTGGGAAGATCAGGATGAAGGTGGTAGGTTTTTGCATAATTGGACTTGTAAAGCTAAGGTAAGAGTAAATTAATGGGAAATTTTCCAAGGTGCAAATTTACACCATTACAACTAGGTATTATGAATTTATTTCCTAATATTCATGAACACATATCTACTAAAGTAGATTTTGTGGCAATTACTTCACAACTCATAAATTATATATTAATTTAATATTATTTATATCACACAAATCAAATCAAAGCAATTAATTTACCATGTCAAATATTTTCATGACAAAAGCAAAATCCAAGGAAACCACATGAAAGTAAAATCTATTTATTAATCATAAGGAAATATGAATAATATAATAGACAATGAGATAAAGAACTATGTGGTTCACACTTCTTTTTTGAATGGAATATATCTATCAACCTATTCAACCCTACCCATTGTTTTTTCATGGTTATTAGTTGCAAGAAAATAACCATGTTATTATGTGTTGATGGCTTTGTCTACCACCATCTAATTTGCTATCTTCTTCCTATGTTTAAGGAATATAGCTATTGAGATAGTGAAGGAAACAATGTTTCTCTCTTTCTATTGCCCAACACATAAGAGAACATGTTAATTTGATCAAATCAGTCAAACCAATAGGGTATGTGCAGGATCATCATGGAAAAAATAGGCCCTTAAGTGGCAAAAAATTCAGAAAAATCAGAGTTAGGCAACTTGACGTAAAAATTTGAATAAGTTATCTATATTATTTCAAAAATATGTAAGAATAAAGTTTGTAGAAAATTGAATGTAGTTTCTAAACTACTAGGTTTATTTGAAAAAAAAAAATCTATTTGGTGAAATTTTGAAATTTCAATACAGTAGTACTTAAATTTCAGGGAAAAAATAAGTAGGTGTCTGTCTGACCACTCTAGCCAAAATAAAATGATAATTATTTTTTATAAGATTTTAGATATAAGTAGAGGACTCATGTCCCGATGTGATGCATATTTTTTGCAATTTTTTCCAAGCAAATAATTAATTATGATTTTTTATTACAACTTTTAAAAATATAAAAACTTGTAATGCATGACTACCTCAACTTGGTCAAAACTTCATGAAATTCAATTTTTATTTTTTAATCTTATAGTATGTGAAGCATAGAATGTGACGCATATTTTGGATTCAAAAAATGCGATACCATTTGAAAGCTATAGATGTTTTTCTATCAGCCTATCAATTAGGACTTTAGTCGTAATTTAAATAGAAAATGAATAATAATTATTTATTAAATTCAAAGTAAAGCATAATTTATATTGGTGGAAAGCTGGGAATCTCCTTTAAAAATCCTTTTCGTTTCATCAATTTTGGGTAAAAAAAAAGTCATCAGCCACATACCCTACACATACCCATCATATCGCCACTTTTTGGCCCATCATGATCTTGCACATACCCAACAATTGAAACCACTCATTTAAACAAGTCAAGACATTTCATGGATGTTCAAAGGGAAAGATCTCAAGCAAACAATATATCCAAATTTGAACATTCTCACAATATAGTTTTTTATTTTTATTTAATTTGAAAAGGCTTTTTATCTTCATCCTTTCACCAATGATATTCTTTTCAATATAATAAAAATTAGGTTTTTTTTTCTTTATATGTACAAATCCAATATTAACATTTTTATGAGAATCCAAGTGACATATTTCTTATTCATATGAAAATAGCCATGATTGAGTGCAAGATAGTGAATTTCTTTCCCTTCATTATTTTTATTATATTAATCCTTAGTAATTGGTCAAATGTTAATCAACCCGCTTTTGGAATCCCAAATTAGGTTTATATCCTCCTCAATGCTCTCCTATAGATCCAATGTTGGGGTAGTTATTATTCACTGCTAATATACAAATGAGATGTGATTTGTCAACCTTCATAGTAATCTCATTTGTGAATCTTATATGCCCCGACTTATCATTAGCCAAAAAATCTAAGAAAATGTGATATTTAATTAAAATCCTAATGTACTAATATTGTATCTCCAAAAATCTTAGTACAAAACCACAAGTCTACAAAACCACATTATTGAGAGATATTATTATTTTATTATTAATTCTCCTTGATAATTTAGAATATTAGATGTAATGACATCCATGAAGGAGGTGAAGCATAATTATGGTAATTATAAACACATTTGAGGTCATTTATGATAACTTTCCAATCTTAGGCTCTAGGAGGGAGTTGTGATTCATGAAGCATCTTATAATTATTGAGGGTCACATGCATGTTTGTGGAGGAAGTTAGATCTCATTCTTGAAAGTTGTGCTTATGTGGTGTAGTTATGAGTCAATGTTGTTGTATATTATTGTGATTTACTATTCTTAAAACATTCTCTTCAATTGGGTCATAGGATTTTTGTATTTTATCATGGTTTTAAAGGTACATTATTTTTTGAAACTATTTATCATTTTCATCTTCCATTTTTATATAAATTGGAAACACAAGCTAATAATTTCATGGGTTGTTTTGCAAGTAAATAAGTATTGCCAAAATGATATCAAACTGAGGATAGAAGTGTGTTAACAACATATATACTTTTTTTTTTGAAGATTAATATTTGCTTGAGTCTCTCTTAGATGGTGGATTATTTTCCAAAAAGGTTTCTCTGCATATTTTTGGTGTCATGTGTTAAATTATCATGGTCTATTAATTTTTATTTATTATACACTTTCATATAATCTCATAATAGTTAATCTAATGATGTATTAAAAAAATAGATTTGCATACTCTTTGAAGAGCTTTCATTTGTAGCATTTTAAACCTTACTTTTTAACAACATTTGGTATCATAGCCTTGGTTTTTTAGAAGGGGAGGCCTTTCTTCAAGTGTTAAATTTTTTTTTTGGCAACAATGGGAGCTTTTAATTTGAGTGGTTTTGTAGACTTGTGAAGTGATTAGAAACCATGGCCTCTACCTCTCATTCAAAATTTGATGAGTTTAATGGTATTAGATATGATTTGTGAAAGCTAAAGATGGAGGATCTCCTTGAAGAGAGAGAATATCACATAATGTTGTTATAAATAAAGAGAAATCAAATACTATGTCTAACAATCCTCAGAATAAATTGAAGAAAAATGAATGATGAACCATTCAAATTTATCTTATAAAATTTTCCCAACTAAATGCTTGAGGTGCCATCACATATCTCCTATGGAAAAAGATTGGTAAGATCTACCAAACTAAGAATCTAATAAATAAACTTTATTTGAAGAGAAATTATATTATTTGAAAATGACATATATGGGACTTTGTTGCAAAGCATTTGAATTTATTTATTTTTATTTTGAGTCAATTAGGGTCCATTGATGTTAATCTTGAAGAAGAGGATGGGTGTATTTTGTTACTTTGGGGTGAGTGCACCAAGTTAGGGGAGAAAAAAGTGGCTAAATTAGTGATTTTGGTCATTATGCAATCATATTAATTATTGAAAAATAATAACACAACTATATTATGCCTTGGTAAATAGCAAGCCATAAAGCAATCTCATTTTTGTTTTTACAAAATGTGCTCAAATTTTAAAAATGACTGTTCTCCATACCATGTGAGCACATTTTTTACTAAAAAAAAAATTGCCCTTTTTGCTTTAGAATAGGTTTGAATAATGAGCCTAAAGGGTTGTGCTTCTAATTTTACCTCATTTGGTATGTTTTATCTTTGATAGCATTTTTTAACTTCAATGTCATCATATTTCCTCATTTTATGTAATATCTGACAAAATCACCATTTCACGTCTTCTTAGCTTTATAATCATATTTTTTTTCTATTTAGAATACATTAAAATATTTATTTTTTGTTTCTATATTTCTCACACATATGTTTGATTTTTTTGTAACTTTTGATCCTCTTATTAGAATTTGAAAATAATATATATATCATTGTTCTACACTTAATTGTTTACACATCAAAAATTCGTATTGTCAATTATTTTTGGGAAAATTATATGACATGCATGCTCAATGATGCAATTTTTAGGATGCATCCGTTTTGAAAAATTATTTTAAAAAATACACAATTTCTAGTACTCACTCATAACTATATTTCTACAAAGTAGTTTTAAAAATGCAACAAAAAATGGGGGGATGCACAACAAACACTATGTTATATTTTAGTAACAAAAACATGAACACTTTTGTGTATGAATGATATTTGACCCTCTTAATTTTAACCATTTTTAAAAAAAAAGTAGTTTGGAAACTAAATTCAAAATTTTAAATTTTTTGTTCTTGTCTTATCTTTAAATGTTAAGGGCATGTATCTCAAATCATTCATCCAAATTTAGGTTTAGATATTTTTTAAAATATTTGTCACTTTTATCTCTCTTTTTGTCCCCTATTTTCACACACTTACCCTTTTCTCTTCACGTAAAGTCATGGGAAAAATTAATCCTTACTCTAACTAGTTAATGACTAATCTAAAGTTGGATGCATGTGTTGCTATATTTCTTCTAGAAAAAATGAGGAGAAAATCCATGGATGAGGGATTAAAGCATGCATTACATTTTTAGGGAAGCCCCAAGGATAAAAGAGCATCAAAAGGGGATAGGAAAAAATCTACCAAGAGATCTAAGTCTTGAGGCCATTCTAAGACCTCAAGAAAGAGCAAAGTGAAGTGTTGAAACTATGGAAGCCATGGGCATGTTAAGAAGTGTAAAAACAAGAAGAAGAATTATGACGTATCCACTAAAAAATATTCTAATGATAATGATGAAGTTTTGTTTATTTATGCTAATACTATTTATGATGAATATTGGTTGACTAACTTAGATTGCTTGTATCATATGACTTTTATTGGTGACAATAGTTTGCATTGGATGGTTGGTCATGCAAAGTTATAATTTTTTTCAATGATGGAAAGGTAAAAATGCTTATTGATGTTTTACATATTATAATACTTTTTTTTTAAAACATGATTTTTACATCCATGTTGAATGATCTTGGATTGCATGTGACATTTGACAAGTCCAACTGCAAGTTGGTGAGAGGAAATTTGGTGGCTGCTCATTGAACTTGGATTGGGACTTTATTTAGTTGAATGAATCCAAATTTTGTAACTTTGTTAATATAAATATTTTTTTATAAAAATGGTTTTATTTTGTGGCCTTAATGCTTGGGCCACATTGGTGAAAAAGGTTTCCAAATGATTATTAACAAAAATATGATGGGTGATTTTTCTAATTACTTTGATGGTCAATTTTGTCTTTGTGAATATTGTGTGTATGGTAAGTAGGATATATCCTCATTTTCTATATTGGAAGATACAGAGAAAAGAGGACATGAGAAAATTTTCATTTGGATGTGTTTAGTGTACTGGGTTGGGTTCTACGAGAAAATATCAATATTATGTTGTATTCATTAATGATGCTTCTAGATACATCTAGGTTTATTTTATGTGTTCTAAATCTAAAATTTTCTCCAAGTTTAAGGAATTTAAAGATTTTGTTGAAAAAAAACTTTTAAAAAAAAAAGGTGTTGAAATCTAACAATTGTGGTGAATATTGCTTTAGAAAATTTGATGAGTTCTATAAGCACACATGTATTTTTTGAAAGAAGATAACCCCTTACACACCACAACAAAATGGGTTTGTAGAGATAATGAATCAAACCTTGATAGAACGATATAGAATTATGTCAAGTGGTACATAGTTGGATTGATGATTTTGGGCAAAGGCCATGAATGTTGTTTTTATAATTTGTAAATCCATCTCCTTGTATGACTCTTGTTTCAATAAAAATAGGTTATCAAGTATGAGCAAGAAAGAAACTTTGTGTTTCACATTTAAAATTATTTGGTTGCAAGCCTTTTGTTCGTGTGCCTAAGAAAAAGACATCTAAACTAGCTCCAAACACATAGAAATGTATATTTACATTGGCTATGGTGAGAATGTTAATTTGGGTTATAAACTCTAATATATATTAAAATAGAAAATGATTTATTTTAGGGATGTGATTTTTAAGTACTTTAGAGTATTTTTAGATCCTATGCTACCAAAGGAAAAATAAGGAACAAAAATAGTGAATTTTGAGACCAAGGTAAAAAATAAAGATGTACAAGTTGAAGAATAAAATGACAAATTAGAGGATGGAGAGGAAGAAGAGTGTCTAGATAAGAGTTCTAAGTAGGATGATAAAGTTGAGCATGTATAAAAATAATCAAAGATACTTACTCTAGACTTGCTATGATCTATGAGACACAACCTAGTTGATAGATACAAACTACCAAAATTCCATTGTGTATTTTCTTTGTTATGTACTAAAAAAGAATCAATATCTTCTAGGGAGGCTCTCTCTTTGGAGGAAAATGAGTCATTGATGGAGGCCATGTAGGAGGAGATGATGGCAATAGACATATGTGACACCTAGGATCTTGTTATTTTACTTAAAGAAAAAAAAACCATTGATTGCAAAATGGGTCTATAAAAAGAAAAATAAGAGAAAATGAATGGTTAAAGATTTACAAAGCTAGATTTGTGGCCAAGGCATACTCCTAGAGAGAGGGAGTTGGTTTTTCGTTAAATTATATCTTATGTTGCTAAGTCACCTCCTATTAGATTCCTATTATCTATTACTACTACTTGTGACTTTGAGATTGAGAAAAATAAATGTTAAAACTACTTTCTTGCGTGGGGATATTAAAGAAGATATTTTTATGTGATAACTTGATAGGTTTATGGTGAAAGGATAGGAACGTTTTTTTTGTAGGTTGAAATGATCATTATATGGTCTAAAGCAACCAACCCACAAATGTACCAAAAATTTGATGCTTTTAAAATGAAAATGATTTTTTATAGGAGAGAAAAAGATCACCATGTTTATGTTAAAATTGTTGATGGTAAAATCATAGAATGTTGTCTTCTATGTGGATGACATGAAGTTTATTGGTAACAACAAGGTAGTGATTAGGGAGATAAAAAAATAGTTTTCTGGCATATTTGATATGAAGGATTTATGGGATACAAAATATATTCCTGGCATGAAGATCAATATGGATGGGGTACACAAAAATATTTAGTTAAGTAAGATTAAATATGTTGATATTATTTTTTTAGATATTTACTCTATATGATTGTAAACTATTTAGTATTCCTTTACCAATTGGCACTAAGATTTATTTAGTTATATGTTATAAATCACACATGTGATGATTTTAAGAATATATCTAACATACCTTATGCTAGTGTTGTTGGCATCCTAATGTATGTAATAATTTGCACTAGACTAAATGTTCCCAAAGCAACAAGAGTTTTGAGTAGGTTTATGTCTAACCCCAGAAAAGAGCATTAGACTTATGTTACTTGAAGGTGTAGGTATTTGCAAGGGACTTTTGATCACTATTTGTGCAATTCTTCATTAAAAATGTGGATGTGAGTTCTCCTTTGTATGTTATTTTCTATTTGATCATCTCCTTTACTTCCACATGTACGGTGCATGTTCAGATTATGTATTTTAATAATTTTACCTACCACATGATGAACTATTCATTTCCACCTATTTTCATCATATACTATGGTTTGTAGTTTATTTTTTAATGCATAGTTCCTATGATTGAGTTTATTGGTGGTTGGTAGTCTTATCACTATTTTAGTTCTCATCCTTATTTCCCTAATAGTCATTGTGTGGATGTGTGATGGTAGGACATGGTTCAAATATTTGTCTTGAGACTTTAGCACATAAATGATAGTATTATTATTTTAAAATATTCCTCTTTGAACTAAAAATGAGTTCAATGCTAGATTTGGTTGGTGTTTGAGTTCTAGGTGGTTTTTCACAAATTTTCCTAGTTTCTATGTGTTGAAGGTCATACTTCCACTTTTTAGTTATGAACCCATGCCCTTAATATCTTTACTAGGTTGATCTAGTGTGAAAATGTAATTTCCTCACAAATGTGTTATTTGTATCCCATTGAGGATAATGTGACACAAATTTTAATTTCCCTCCAAGATTTATTGAATTTGAAGGATATATATATGATGGTTGTAGAGGGGAAATGGTTGGTTATTGGCATGGTTGTAGAAGAAACAAAGAAGAGAAGAGTTTTAAATTATGTTTTGTATTAACCTGACCATATTATTGAATCTATATTTCTAGTATCCCATTTGAGGAGTGGATATAATTTGTAGTCTCTAATAATTAGATGTCTCCATGAACATTTCATATGCTTTTGATAGTCTAGTTTATTATCTTGATCACATTTATTGACTTGAGTATTATCTTTGACTATTTTGTCAATATAGAGGTTGTAAAATTTCTTAAAAATATTTTTGTGAGGTGTCCTATCAAATCTATATAGGAAGCATGTAATTATATTGATGGATTTAAGTTGCATTATTTATATTACACTACAATAATTTTTTTCTTCCAATTTATGCATATAGATCTTATGTTATGGGTGGGATTATAATGCATAGTCATCTTTCTCATCTTTTATAAGGCACTATTTCATGGCTTACTTTATTAACGATCTTTGGATGTGAATCCTTGACTCTATTTATTATGTAGGGTAAAGGCACTTGTTGGAAATTTGTTCAACCTATCGCTATCCCACTATATTTCTAAAAATAATTGTCAACCAATAGTAACATTAGTAGAGTTAGTTTTCTCATCACATCCCATGATTTCACTACCTTGCTTCTACAAAGTGTTTGTGTTTCTTGCAAACATCACTTGTACTAGGAAATGTGAGATATTATATTGATAAATATTAGGGGATTAAGATGAAGGAAATTTTGTCTCTACAAAATTAGTGCATCTACTTATGTAGGTGTAGCATCCTTGGTTTGAGGTAATCCAACATAAAAGTGCTTAGTGATAGTCAAGTAGGAGTTTCTTATGCAATGTGTATGGTTTATCTCAAGCTTAGTTTTATCATTTTTTCTCTTCCTTATTTCAAGAGATACACCTCAAAGAACACCCCTTGGTTTGTTATAACCTAAAGTACAAGGAGTTACCCAAACTTATCAATTATTACATTCCTATCATGGTCTAATCATAAATGTTTCCTTTCACCTTTGATGACAATCCCTAGCCCTAGGTGTTAGTGTAGGTTTATAGCATCTACAAAGTTACATGTTTGAGAAACAATAGTAGGCAACATGTCTTCTTTCCCAACTCAAAAAGTCTTTAATTTTAGTTCCACTTACACCACAATCAACTTACAATAACTTCTCAAAATCTAGTAAATCCAAAAACTACTTATTCTCTCACCTTATTATTCAAAAACTCAAAAAAAATATTATTATTAGGGGTAAACGCTTTTGATCGGAGCTATGAATTGGGTACCAAAAACCACAAGAAACAACCAAACCCACGAGCATATTGGCCCAACGAAGGCACAAGGCCTATGAGCACATTGGCCCAATGAGGGTTTGAACCCTGGTGGCCACCACTACAACCAAGCAACTTGACCACAGATCCATGCCCTTATCAGCTAAAAATTCAAAAAAATGATTAGTTGAAATATCCCACTTGAATTATTTTTTATCATCTATCATAATTTTAGTAATAGGTGTACATATTCCACCAAAATTTCTTTAAAACTTCTTATAAAAAGTTGGTAAACCATGGAAACTTATAGGTTTTGAAATACTTAATAGTTTTGGTCATTCTAAGATATATTTGAATTTTTTAGATCCATCTTTATTCCACTCTTGTAGAAATAGTAAAATTTCAAATATACTTACATATCTTTAATAAAACTACACTTCTTCACATTAATCAATAGTTTTTCTTCTTTTAACCTTTGTAATATAATATAATATGATACAAATGTTCTTCTTTACTTAAAAATAAAATAAAATTCATTTTGATATATAACTTGCTTATTGATGTACATGGTTTTAAAACTTAATTCCTTAACCTCGTGAAAGTACTAGGTTCATTATTTAATCAAAATGGTATACACAACTAGTTGTACAAACATTATTTTATCTTAAAAGTAGTTTTCCATTCATTTTCTTCTTTGATTTTGATATGATAATATCCAATCCTCAAATATATCTTGGTGAAATATATTGATCCACTCAAACAATCCATAATATCATCCATTCTTGGCAATTTAAGATCTATACTTTATAGTAATCATGTAATGATTCTAGAGTTTATACACATTTTTATTATCCCCCTTCTCTTGGTGCTATTACAACTTATACCACACATGGATTCAAACCTTCTCTAACTAACATTTTTATCAATGATCCTTTAACTTACCCATTTAACTCTTAACTTTCAATTGTTGTTAATCTATGAGCTACCTTTTTATGTAAACTTACTTATGTAATTAGATCCATGTGATGACTTATACTTCTAACTGTTGATAACCCATTTTCTATGGTATAAAAAATATTTATCACTATATTCCACCAATAAATTACCAATCTATGGAAGTATTTGATTACCCTATGTACTCTTAAAACAACAGTATAATAAACTTTCTCCCATTTGACATTCTTCAACAAACAAAATTTTAGTAATATGATTGATTATTTCAGCTTCCTCCTTTAGGGAAAAAAAATACATGTTTCATTCTGTCCTTCGTCAAATTATAAGTATTTTCTTTATAATAATATATAACTTTCCTATCAAATTAATAGGGTCTACCCAATAAAATACGAGACATCCATAAACATGATATAGCATAAAACTTCATCTTCATAAAATTTAATCTCAAATTTAACAAGGCATGATTCCCTAACTAAAATATTATGATTCTTTTGCAACAAACATACTCTATAAGAATTAGGATGTTCTATCCTTTTTAAATGCAAATTTTCTACCATCTCAGTTAAAACTAAATTATTAGAACTCTTTGTTAATTACTTCACAACATCTACCTCTAGAGGTATTTCTTTGTATATTTCATTATGATCTACTAAAAGTTTCAAAATTTTATTTCATTATTAATGACTCCTTTCTTTAGAATACTTATTTTATTTCCACTAGAAGAACCTTTTTTTATTAATATACACAACTCTTTTTGTTCTCTTACATCTGTGTCCTTAAACATCACATTAAAATATGTCCCTCTAAATTATCTTCCACTATTTCTTGCATATCTTCCCTCACCTTGCTAATAATGATCAAATCCACCTCTATGATATCCTTTAATGCTTTTATTTCCTTCTATTTAGACTTTGTTATGAGTTCCTCTACCACCACTTTGATATCTTCCTCTCTAGAATCTAATACCTCTTCCTTATTTATTTTATTTTGAAAATCTCTTGTTCAAATTTTCTTTACCTATTAGGGAAAATTGATATATGTTTGATTGAGATAAGTTGTATATTAGTGATAATTAATTCTTCTTGAATAGGTTACCTTAAAACATCTATATATCTTGCCACCTTCTTTTAACTAGCCTCATGATGACCAACTCTTATTTTCAACTTGTAAATTTTCTTAATATATTCTCTTACACTCATATATTTCTACCTTAGGTTTTGTAACCTCTTCAATAATTCTAATTGACAATTTATAGTGACGGACTCATAATTTAACTTATATACGATTTTATTCTACTTTCTAATATTTGGATTTCCTTTTCAATTCCTTTATAACTAAATTAACTTCCATCATATAATGGAATGTGTAATGTCCCCTTTTTTTTAGGATTTGTATCTTTGCAGTGGTTAGCCTACTATCTAGTTCTCGTAGGCTAATGAGACATTTAGGGGACCCTTTGAGGGGATTTAGGGTCTTCAACAAGCTTTCTTTTTCAGTCCTGCATATTTAGCTCAGTGATCCAGTTGGTTGGTAGGCCTTTCAAAGGTAGTTCAAGGCTTGTCATTTATACTTGCTATTTATAGTAAGTTATACCAGGTTCAGTGGTTTCACGCCTACAGAGAGGTTTTGTGTCAAAGGCACTCTCAGGGGATTATTGTCAATTTTGGTAAGGAGTGGGAACTTTAATTAAATTATTAAAGTTGAATTACTTTAATAATGTTATATTATTAAAGTTGAATTACTTTAATAATGTTATATTATTAAAGTGACTTGGTAATTTAAAGTTATAAAGTAACTTTGATAATGTACTTTATAATATGGCGTAATAAGGGGATAAAATAAATTTAATGTTAAAAGATTATATTAAGTTACTTTATGATTTTAATTTAAAAGACACATCTTTCAAAAAAGAAAAGATTAAATTTAATGTATAAAAGGCCAAGATTAGGGCATAGGGTTTGGAGAAGGATAAAAAAAAATATCATTTTGATTATCCAAGTTATTATTTGCAAATTGAAGAGAGTTGAGCAACAGGGTTTGTAGGCATGACATTTCAAGTTCTTTTGAGGATGATGACCCTCAAATAGGACAATGTCTACAGGTGTGGAAGATCACACAAGGGAATTTTGAGACATAGTCTCACACAAAGATTATTACAAAGCTTCATCAATTTCTTGGAGATCATCATCCAAGGGTTTATAAATTTTTCAGGGTACAGGGTTGAAGATTGTTGATACTCATAGCTGCTTATTAAGCATTCCCAGATATGAGATTTATGTTGTTGTTTCTAGGTATGAATTATATGTATTCCCTGAAATATTAATAAATTTTTTAGTTATTTTAAAAATCTCTTACATTTATTTGGAATTGTTCTTTTGTAAAATTTTATATTATTCAAGTAATGTTGGCAAAATTCAAATAACCTAGATCAAGGTGGGTTATTACATTGGTATTAGATAGAGATCTTCTCCTCAAACTAGGTACTACCTATTTGGATGCATGGAGAAGGAAAGGAGATGAAGTTGAAAATCTTACTTTTGAGCTTGTGAAAACTAAGGATTCCTTGGAGGCTGCTCAAGTAGCCCTTCAAGAAACAAGACATCAAATTAAGGAGCCTTATTTGGAACTGAGTTGGGCCCATTTTACATCAGTCCTTAAGGATGAGTATTCAGCAAGAGAAGAGATTGGTTAGGTGATGTAGGAGCAAGACCGCTTTCAGGAGGATTTTGATCTTGTCCATTACCCCAAAAATTTAGAAAATGTTAATTCAGATCAACAAGAAGATAGTTTACAATTTTTTAATAATCCCTTATTTGGGGTTGATGCTGATATGTTTTATGATAATCCACTTGTTCAGTTAGATAATGGTGCCCTTTTTGATCCATATGTGGATTTTAACAATATTTGCAAGACTTGGGATCCTAGTAGTGGATCAGGACTTCTAATAGGGCTTACTGATGCTTTCCACAATGTGCATATGGTGTTACTTTCCAGCCCATTCACATTTGATATGACTATGATGCATAAGGCATACACGCGTGAGATGGATGGTGGGTATGAGGTGTTTCGTCATTTGGATGAAGGGGAAAAATCTTACAAGTGTTCTGAGCTACTTCTACAAGATATGCATAATGTTGGGATACAAAATATGTAACGCTTGCCCTGAAACCCTAAAGAATGTAACACATTTAAACGGAAGCGAACAAACTTTTTTTTAAAGTGATATTAAACATATGAGCTACACTACACTAACACCAACATTCTCTAAGGATCGTGGAAACGCTTAAACAAAGTACAAGTCTAAATAATACAATTAAACATCACATGCCTTTAATGCTCATAAATAAAGTGCATACATCCATCATCATTAAATTACAACACATAAGATACAAAAGATGTGATACTATTTCATACATCTTACATTCATTTCATATTACAATACAATGCTCATTCACAAATGAGATAGTTTATACATAATATTTACAATTACAAATAACAAAGACGCTCCTCGATTACACTTGAGGAGTGATACAATTACAAGGTTACAACTGTTACAAAAAAGTACATGAAAGAATAAACAAGTCCACTAGTACAAATGAGCTCTCCATCAAGAAGTACTCACCAACATAAATGAGAGAAATAGTAACATGTCCCATGAACAAAGTGATCCAAGAATAGCAACACCGGTGAGAGAACCCAACAGAAGAAATAGCACAGTTTCCTCCCAACCGTGTGGTACCCGAAGGTCCACTCCCTTTGTGCTAGGAGATAGTAAAAGAGTTTTCAAGGAAAAACCTACATCCCCTAGACACAGTAAAATACATTTCTAAACAACACAAGTACAAAACTCACAAGACGGTTACATTGCTTCCATATTACATAGATCAAGTACATCATCTGTACAATCCACTCACTAACTGACTAACTATTGTCGTAGGAAGAGTGTCACACATAATTTTCTATGAGTTACCCTAGCTCAACCTTCTTAGGCTACTGGACCCTCATCTTGGGTTACCCTAGCTTGCCTCTATTGGCCACTGGACCCTCATGCAAAACTATGCATCCCATCTCATCTCAAGCCTTAACAAGTGCACGAGCCATGAGAGAGACATTCATTATATTTATTAGTGTGAAAGTTCCCCATTAATTCTTATAAATTATCACTTGATTAAACCCTAGATGAGTTACCCTGATGCCCCTTTGTGTGTCAGACCCCCACAAAGAGCCACTCTCCTATAGAAAACACAAAATTCAAATCCACAATACTATGGGAATACAAGGTGCACAATACTGATAACACATCTCAACCTTAAAACATAAGGTCACACAACCCATTCGTAGTAACCGGGTATCCATACTATATCACATATTCTGTTTGTGGTAACCAGGCATTCAAACTGTCTACACCCGCGTGCACTACCCAACACAAATCAAAAGTTGAACCAACATACATAACAACTCCACATAGAATGAACTTCTTTAGAAGACTTACAAAACCAAACAACCCAATTGCCCAACAACGCAAACAAAGAAAACTCAACCAATAAGCAATTCAGGCATATAATTTATCTAACATTCAGATTCCCTAAATCTAATCAAATCATCAACGCATTACTTAAAATTAATCAACTTAATATAATTTCATTTACAAGCAATAAGAAAATTAACACTAATAGTTTAACTCCAATTTCACAATAACACACACAACAATAAAAATCAATTTCTTTATAAAAATCATTTCATCTTAACTATTCGTGCTTTGCATGCACCAAATAATACATAATATTCATTTCTCTTTTAAAATAATTTCATCTTAAAATAACTACTTGTGCATTTTCATGCACCTAATTAAAATTAATTTTTCTAATAAAATCATTTTATTATCAAACATCTACTTTAAATTCAATTTTCTCTTTTAAATTATAACATTCTATGAATAGTCTATTTCATGCATTTGCATACATCTATTATCAAAATATATTTAAATAAATATATATATTTAAAACATCCATTATATCAAAATAACCAATTAAATAAATATATTTAAATATGTATAATACATATAATTATACATATATATAAATATATATTATTTAATTAATTAAAAATAATTTACCATATTCAAACAATACTAATCATAAAACTAGTATGTTGTGACTTCAATAACTTTTATTTTCGGATCTGAGTTTTTCTAAAAACTTTATTGAAGATGCGCCACCAAGTCTTTTAAAACATATAAAAAAATCAGCCATACCTAGTTCGTAAATTTTGAGTTATGATTAATTTAGTGACTATAAATTTTTCTATAGGTAAAGATCTACTATTTTATCAGAGGGTTTCATTTTTCCTTAATTTTTGAAAGGATTTCATTTTCAATCCTACAGAGGTTTTCCAAATTATCTATTGTTTTCTTTTTGAATTTCCTACCATTTTAAATTCATTTCGCTATAGAGGAGATCTAAGATTTTCACAATTCTTCTACAGAGGTTTTTAAAAAACTATAAACAAAACCTCTAAAAATTAAACAAATCCTTCAATCTTTCAATTTCACAAAACTAAAACAAATTCTACAGAATTGTACAGCCAATTTTTTAAAACCTTATTTAAATAAACAAATTGAATAAGGAATCTGAATCCTCGAGATTGAATTGATGAAGAATGAAGTTGAGCCTTCAAATTTCAATTTCTAAGCTTTTCCCAAAGATCTCCTCTTCCAGAAAATGTACAAAAATAAATCCAGCCAAGAACTTCCCTGACAGCCTTTTCAATTCCCATGAAAAAACAAATCTTTTCTAAAATTAACTATCACTTGTCACACAAAATATCTTCTAAATCAAAGATATTTTCATTATGCATTAAAACTCATTTTGCATGTAATCAAAATTGAACCATTAGTTCTAACTTCAACATTGTACTTAAGATCATTTTTTTTTTAAACTCCAAGTCAAAATTCATAACATGAAGAAAACAGTTCTTTTAAAATATCTTATTTTCCTTAACTTAAATTTTCACAATTAAAATTAACAAATGCATTTAATTAAATATCTCTTTTTAGTATTTAAATCACAATTTAATTTCAAAATAAATTTAAATAATTTAAACTATGCACTTTATCAAAGCAACTTTAATTTATTTATTTATTTAATTAAGAAGATTAATTTAATTAATTAATTTATCCACTTAATAAGATAAATTTAATTAAAAGATTAAATTACCTTACCAAACGAATTAAATTAAACTAATTAAATTAAATAGCAACTTTAATCTAAAATAGATAAATTAACATTTAAAACACATAAACTATAATTTTCACAAACAATCTCACAAAATAATAAATTAACAAACAAACAAAGACGACATGATACCACGACAAACCAATACGAACTAACGACACACTGTGACTAGGTTTGTAGTTTGACAAGGCCACTCTGTTACTATCTCCCTATCAACATAACCATTGAGA
The DNA here is from genome assembly GCA_007258455.2 of Sequoia sempervirens. NCBI lineage: Eukaryota > Viridiplantae > Streptophyta > Pinopsida > Cupressales > Cupressaceae > Sequoia > Sequoia sempervirens. The sequence goes on from VDFB02327532.1 coordinate 80,043, forward strand.
AAATGGGCACGCTCAGACTTGTGAAGCCAAGTGGAGATGATGTCCTGTACTTGCAATCCTGCAATCAAGACGAATGTCAAACATGCATAAAAACATAACAGTCACACCATGAAGAGAAATCGCAAAATCACAAGGCGCTCGCAAGCGAGTGATGTAATATCATCCCCTTCACCAATACAATCACACAAGACTAACAAGAATAAAACATCAATAAATCATCATATGATTGTACATCAATATTCTCAAATAGCAACTACATTAATCCAAAAGAATAACATAAATCATAAATATCCACATAATGTATCATCACATCAAAGTATAACATCATCCTCACTCCAATGTCAGCAATCATAAAATAATCACAAGGTATCAAGATCTATCATAGTAAAGGTACCATCTAATAGCCCGAACAAATCAGAAATACATAGTAGCAACTGGAGGGGCACTACAATATAGGAGGAAATTTTGAGAAGCTTGACACTCTAGGTATAGTTAGCATGGTGCAGCAGGAGTCATCAAGAGACAGGAAGGACAAATTCCAAAATTTTCTATGGGATCCATGTGGAGTTTATTACAATGGGTTGTTTTACCATCTTCATCTTTGGTGAAGAATATATCGGTCATGCAATGGAGGTCAGTGGGTGATGAGTATGGCAGGCTTCCAATTGGGTTGTGGACTTTGGGATCTTCTATGCTCGGTAGTATGCTTCTTCCGCAAACCTTGATTGATAGGGTTGCCAAATTTTATTCTACTTTTCTCCAGTGGTTGCAATGGAGCTTGGGTAGAGCATTTTATCGATTGGTTTGGGATCTCGACATTCAAGATCTTGGGCCTGGTTGTTCAGGTGAGGATTGCTTGGGAACAAGCAATCTTGGGGAGGGTGAACTGTAATGTCCCCTTTTTTTTGAGATATGTATCTTTGTAGTGGTTAGCCTACTATCTGGTTCTCGTAGGCTAATGAGATGTTGAGGGAACCCTTTGAGGGGTTTTCTAATAGTATTACATTAGAAAACATACATTCTATACACTAAGATTATTATTGTGATTGGACATAGATTCATATATAAACATGCATGAAATTTATTCCATGAATTGCAAATAATATCATAGATATTCTCTTTCTTTACTCTAAGATTAGATGAAGTAATGGTGATTATAATAAAGTAGATGATCAAATATAGATATGTATGACTTGATGGGAATGGGTTGAATGCTTAAGTACAAACCTTCTCTTATTGTCTTGTAGGTGTTGCAATTGGATATGTATGCATGGTTGCATTCTTAAATCAACAAATTTATACTAGATTGTATGAGTGCTTGACTTTAAGAATGTATACTCATAAATAAGTATAAGTATGTTCATGATTATATATGTATATAAATACATACATGAGCTATACCTTCTTTATTTAATTGCATATTATTTTAATGTTGAACTCCCTATATTCCCATGAATAGTGAAGATTCAAAATTGTCTTATTTGTGTATGCTTGTGAGCATCTCATGACAGTGTTGGCATTACATTTATTTCATATTAATAGATGGAGCCTTGATGAAATGGAAGATGTTTTACTGTGTTGAATTATGTGACTATTAAGTGAATTTTAGTGTGTTCCTTGTTTACATTTGGCATTCATGATATCTTAGATGTAGTTTGTCACTTTGAAATTCCATTACTCCAATTAGTTCGCATTGCTAGTCTTCCTTGTGTTGGGTCGGGGATTCTTGTTTCATGAATTCTAGGGAATTTTATCAATTCGTGGTAGGGTGGAAACACACTCCAGCAATGTTCTCACCCTTGATGTGGTTGAAGGAGTTTCAGAAGTTGGAAGAATCTTGTCAATAAATTCCATAATATGTTATATTTGTATATTTTTGTACTCGACCATGTGGTCTATTGTAAGGAATACATTCCTATATGTTCACTATAATATTGGCATATGTACTTCAAAATTTTCTATCTAATACAAATCCTTATCTCTATTCTTGATCATTGGACATGTGTCACTTTTATTTACTTGTATTCGTGTAATATGTGTCTACTCTTAATTTAAGAATTATGGAGGTCATTACACTTGTGTAGGTCCGATGATTTATTTAGAAACTATAGTCCAGAAATATTCAAACTCAAGTTGAATTTTTACTTTGGTTTTTTACATGGCACAATTATCACTTGTCAATAGTTGAGAGTCAAGAAGCATTGTGTTTTGGAACATGGGAAGCCATTCTAGGGATTCAAAGAGTCCTTATCTCTTCAAAAGAAGATACACACCCTTATTTCTCCTTGACAATTTATAGAGTCGATGCCATGAACTTTTTTGTTGCCACTATTTTAGGTATTAGATGCAATAATTTGATACAATGACACTATTCTTGAATGCAAATTAAAAGCACTACTTATATTAAATACTATGATATTTTGTAATAAAACTATAACATAGAAATGACTTATAATTTTTAAAATATTTTAAAAAAAAAATCTAAAATGTATATATTTTATATATAAAAAGAAAATAAAAATTTAACAATATTATTTGAAATTTATTTTCTTTCCTTTAAAAAAAAAATTAAGATATGAAAAATAAATCAAAAGATTAAACTCTTCTATTGCTTCCTTATATTTCTCTAACACTTTTTTTCCCAAAAAATTCTCATGCTTTGTAATGTTATACTTTTCAAACTTAAAAAATAATTGAAATTACAATGTGCACCTTACCCTTGACTTTATATATAAATGGCCCCATCTACTAGTTATGTAGATGGATAAGGGTAACAGTTAGATATAGATATCCTCTCTCTTGACATGCTCTCCTAGTGCACCACCATGTAGACTTGGGACTGCATAATAGGGGTAAAGTAATCCATCTCATTTATGTCATTACCTCCCACCCTAATGAATGTGTGAATTTTTGCTTGAATTTGTAGAACATCCACCCAAAATATTGTTAAGACTAAGCCAAGGGTAAAGTAATCCATCTCATTTATGTCATTATCCCCACCCTAATGAATGGGTGAATTTTTGTTTGATTTTTTAGAAAATCCACCCAAAATATTGTTAAGATTGAGCTTGTAATCAGGGTTTGTAAATTGAGTTTGTTTACTGTGATATAGGGTTTTGTGACTATATTTTTTGTGATTTATGATTATATTTCATGGACTGTGTTTCATATGCTATTTTATTTGTGATTCTTTGGTTTTCTCTAGTAATCTTTGTTTCCATGATTTACTATTTTTTAAAGGCAATATTATTTTGTTATTCATGACTTTTATTTTTGTGATTTACGATTATCATGTTATGATATTTACATTCAATATTCCTCATAGGTTTGCCTCACATTTATTTTATAACAAGTGTCACGTAATGGCTATTACTTGTCTTTATAATAGTGTAATTATATTATTTTAGATTTCATAAAATATATATATATAAGGTGAATAAAATTAAATGCAGGTTTTATATATCAAAAAATATTAAATGTAATTTTTGTTAATTATAGTATAATTAAATGTAAGTTTTGATCATAAATTGTCTTATATAAACACGACTCACTAAGGCTAATGAATTGTCTTCTTTGAAGATGGTTCATTAAATGATGGTTTGTGGTAGTACAAATACATAAGTCATATACATAATCTATTAGTAATGAATAAATTATGTGTTTGTATTGAAAGAGTAGCATGCCTATATTCTAACTTAATGGAAGAAACATATTTGATACTCTCTCTCTCTCTCTCTCTCTCTCTCTATATATATATATATATATACATAATCATTGAAGAAATTAATCATTAATGTTAATTATTATAATGTAAATTGTAGAATAATGCATGTCAATATTCTAATTTAATGAAATAAAAGGGTAGCTACATGCAATGATAAAAAAAATTTAGAATGTTTTTAATAATTTAATTTATATAATTTTTAAAAATATATCAATAAATGGTTTTAAAGACAAATAAATATAATAATAATAATAGCATGCTTGTTTCAATTTTAATTTGTGTATTAATAATAATATTATTATAAACATAAATTATATTGATTTTATTATTGTACATTTAATACTTTTAAAATAATATTATTCAAAAATATTCAAAAATATTTAATAAACGATTTTTTTAAACAAATTTATGAATTATCATTAAAATATTTTTTCTCAATTTTTTTATATTAAATGTATTAGTAAAAACATAAAAACTTTCTAAAGATATATATTTTTATAAAGAAAAAATAATATTAGTAATACACTAAAAATATCAAAATACAAAATAAAAATTAAACATATTAAAAAATTTACATTATAAGATATATTAATTATTAAAAATATGTAAATCTTAATAATTGTATATTTTATAGTATTAAAATACTAGCAGTTGCACCCAAGGAGGTGCAATGATTATACCGATTATTTTTTATATATGTGTCAGTTATAAATAAAATTAATTGAGTTAAATTTAAGTATGTTTAGTAAATTAATCTAAGATGTATTTTTTACTTTATACATACATACATTAGCATTGTGAAATGAAGACATTTTACAATGTAGTTCATGTTATGTCTCAACACTTAGATAATTTTACAATAATAAATAAATCATGTAGAACATATTTAATAATAGGCCTCTCTATGCACCATTTTGATGACTGGTTTGTACATGGGGTGGGACATTAGGGCAGATCAAGTGCAATTGCCCTCTAGTGCAAGAGGTGTTAACCCAATAAAAAAATTCAATTATAGTCTAGTGTTGAAGTTTCAAGTACTTAGAATATTATGATATTTAATACATGTTTTCACATGGTCAAATTATTGAAAGTTTTTCTCTTTAAGAACAATTATAACGAGATAAATATTAAAACGGTCATAAGTTTTTGGAAAATAAAGGGATTGAGTTTTATAGTACGTGTTTGTGCATGTGTTGCAATTCTAGTTATAAGTGATTAGATTATACAATTAATAATGAGTGCTAAATAGGGAATGAAATAAAGTTAGATAAATCTAGATTTTTTCCTAAAGAAAATTAAGTATTAAATGCAAATGAAGTAAGAATGTTGTCATCAAATTCACAAAAAAATTGCAAATGGAAATAGAATGTTGCAATCTAGTTGGAAAATCAATATCTATCTAACTTTTACATGATAAGTGAGATTTTGGAGGCTTTTACCATTAAATGGATAGCTGGTTTACCATTTAACAAATTACAAATCCTTATAAACCACCTAAAAAGGTTTTACCAATCTTCCTTCTCTTTGTTTTACATTTTTCATATTATTAGTCACAAAATTTTAAATAAAATCATAATCATTTTCTTTAATATAGTGTGAAATATAAATAAATGATAGCTCTCTTTTCTACTTATAATTTTTTTAAGTGAAATGTGTGGCTAGATCGAAAAGAAATAAATATATTTCAATAATATTCAAAATAAATCATTTAACTTTTCATTTCTTTATATAAATAATGATCATCCCATGCAAGGTTGGTCCCACATTCAATATCACTGAAATAAGCCAGCATATTTTTTTTATTGGAAAAAAATGATTTATCAAATGAAGAAAAAAATGGTACAAAAAAATTAAAGAATTACAATAGAGAAAAACTAAAAAATTACAATGGAGGTGTCAACTATAGCAAAATAACTTGACAAAGAGAAAATTACATAAGGAAATCGTCAACAATATAATGCCAACGAACATCCAACTCTTTTAATGGGCTGCTCCAATCCTCCAGCTGATCTAAATTTGCATAGAAAAAAATAAAAATCTGAAACTTCATCTTCTGCTGGTTTTCTTGAAACATGTGATGACATAGTACCTGTCCATGATCTGTTCCAAAACTCTCATTTTGCTCATATAATATGGCATCGGTGTTGCATGTAGCTCTTTTGGTTTCTAAAGATGTTGGTCCCTAACTTCCAATCTTCAAAGGGATGACAAAGCTCATATATTCATGCCATGTCACAAGGTTTTCCAAATTTCTAGCAAAATGTTTGAAACTTGATGAACTTTTTAAAAAATTGAAAATAAAAAAGATCATTTAAGTTTGCCCTATCATTTATATAGAAAAGGCTAATATTTTTAAAAAGTAAAATAAAAATACATTTTCAATTAGGCTTTTCAGATTTTTTCATAAGAAAATCGAAAAATTTCACTATTATTTCACAAGCGTCTTTGTTCTAAAGTGTTTTGTTGAAAGACTAATGTTCAATGTTGAATCGTGACATGGTGATTGTTGTTGTTGTTGTTGATGTGGACGTTGCTAAGTGTCATGTTAAGTCATGTCATTGTTTTTATTTTTATTTTGTTTTTTCATTTTTAATAAAATTTAATACTTCATTGTTTGATTTTGTCTTTATCTTTTTAGTATATTGAAATTAATAATTTAAATTTAATATTTTAAAATATTTTAAAATATTTAATTTAAATTTTAAAACATTAATATATTTAATATATATAATTTTAAATATTTAGAATTTATAATATTTGAATTAAATTTTTTAACTTATATTATAATGTTTAGTATTTATAATATTTGAATTAAATTATTTTACTTTACTTATATTTTAATATATTGGATTTATTTTTATATTAAAAAAATCTGTAAATTTATATTAGTTGAATTTAATCATTTTTTTTTTTGTTTTTTTTTTCAGAATTTTATCCTTGTCAAACTCGAACCTTGCGACATAGTATTCATGCCTTGCTGCCTTGTTTTGAGATTCATCTAGCTCCCTATTTTATCTCCATGACTTGTACCAGCTTTCCTCATGACAGATATGCATAATGTGTACCATCTACAGCCACTCTATCAACTCATGCTATATCAATCCCATGGTGCAATCTGGATTCACATTATAGGATTTCCTTGTACGTCTTTGGGACATGTATCTTCAGCTAGATGGTGTATATTGCAATTACAGAAAACTCTTATAGTTCCCAGTCTGAGGATAATGAAACAGACAACTTGTACTGACTTCCTAAAGTCAAATTTTATAAATTGGGACTGTTTGGTTTAGTCTGTTTAAATAATTAGATTGCTTATACAGTCTCTACAAAGGTGCAAATCATGAGGAATACACTTCTCGCCTGGCTTGCTGAATGTTGCAAAAATTTTGGCAGGCTATACTGCGTCAATGCGCCTTAAGCTTATCTTGTAGTTATTGTTAAATAGGTTGTTGATGCTAAGCTAATAACTGAAGTTTGGACTACGTATAAGACATTCAAGATGAGTGAAACTTGTTAATTTCAAGTTCTATTATCTCATCCTATTGATGAAGACTTTCAATGCTTATGGCTTTCCTAGAAACATTCTTTGTAAACCTGTAGCAATGCAGTTTGTATCTCATGAATTCGATAACAAGATCCAATTCTATTATTTCATTTTATTGATGAGACTTTTGATGCTTATAGCCTTCACAAAAACATTACTTACAAACCTATTGCATTACAGTTTGTCTCTCATGAATTTGATAACAAGATTCAGTTTTATTATCACATTTAATTGACACTACATTCAATGCTTATGGCCTTCATGAAAACATTCTTTACAAACCTGTAGCATTACAATTTGTCTCTTATGAATTCGGTAATAAGATCTGAAAACCCATAAGTAGACAAGTTTTTTTTTTTTTGCAATCTTTAGCAGAGCCCTATCCTCCCTTGTTTAGGTTTCCCAATTAATATACAAAACAATGAAACTAATGCCATTAAACTATGCTCAAGAAAATGCAAACACTAGTACTCAATACATGGATTTCTCTTAGTTAAGGAAATACAAAATGCTTATGGCCTTCATGAAAACATTCTTTACAAACCTGTAGCATTAAAATTTGTCTCTTATGAATTCGGTAATAAGATCTGAAAACCCATAAGTAGACAAGTTTTTTTTTTTTGCAATCTTTAGCAGAGCCCTATCCTCCCTTGTTTAGGTTTCCCAATTAATATACAAAACAATGAAACTAATGCCATTAAACTATGCTCAAGAAAATGCAAACACTAGTACTCAATACATGGATTTCTCTTAGTTAAGGAAATACAAAATATAAACCTAACAATGAAGAGAAACATATAGCTTAGAAATTAAATGTGAATCATGTGGTTTAGATATGGTGCACACGGATTTATTTGAATTAACTAAACATAAATTTTAAACCACAACAATGAAAGAAAAAATATGGCTTAGAAATTCAACAAAGGTCATGCAGTTTAGAGATTGTGCACACAGAAGCTAGAAATGCTGAGAAGTTTCCATTTGTAATCGCAGCATCTGGAATTAAAACACTGGCAAATCTTGAGAACGATGTTCCTGTTGGAACAGGGCTACTGAGTTGGTTGTTAAAAAGATAGCTAAAAAATTTAATCCATAAAAAACAAATTATTAGCTGGATGAATCTTCACCATTGAATTAGTTACATATATGATCAAGAACTCCCAGAGTATATCTGCAAATCTGGTATAGCTCCAGCACATTCATTGTTATAGATATGGTATGAAAACATTGATTGCTTTCACTATATGTAAAAGTTCCAACACTGTAGGACAGATACAAGTAGTTGTAGAATGTTTGGAACTACACGCATTCTGGTTGATTCCAAACTCTGATAGTATTGCATCAGTAAAAAATGAACTAAAATAGCATTTATATTAGTTACCAATAACAGAGACTGCAAAATTTAAACATCTTTACTTGTATTTAACCAAATAAAAAATAATCACATTAGTTCAGAAACCCAAGGTCTAAAACTGCCTACATGCATGCTGAAGAAGGTAGAGGAATTTTTACAATGTGCTCAATATATCTTAGGAAATCAACATATACATCAAATCTGGTATATAGTCATGGAAACAGGATTGTGGTATTTTACAAACCTTTGTAACTGCTCCTGCAAAACCGTGCACTTGATAACTGCATCTTTGCGTTGCAAGCGCTCTTCCAAAGCTCCAACTCTAAAGCATCCACTTTTCAGACAACCCTTTCATCTCAATTTTGTTGCCTTAAATTGAGTTCCGAAATAAGAATTGAAGCCCTAGCCCTAGCTCCTATCCCTTCCCTAAAACCCTATCTTTACGCCGAAGGCGTTCCCTCACTGAGCTTTCTCGCACTCGTTTTCTCTATCGACGGTGCAGACTCGCGGACAGAGGATGGACTACGATTAAACGAATCTGAGCTGTTCAATATTTATGGGCATGTTTTCGGCTGTTTTTTCCCGTTTCCCCGCCGCTATTGGTTTCCGCTCCTCGAAACCCACCCTTTCTGGTGTTCACTTTTCACTTCTCCAATTTCACGAGCTACGGTGAAAATAAGGTTTCGACAAGGGTTTTATTAAAATGAAAATTAAGGGCCAAGATCGCATATTTAGGTTTTAACATTACACATCCGTAGCTAAATATATATTAGCATAATTAAAATATTGTGTATACAAAATAAATTAAATTATATATAATAGTATATATAGATTATATTACTATTATTATATATTATATTCTATAACAAATATTATAATTAATAATTAATATACTTTTATAAAAAATAAATTAAATTAATATTGAAAAAATTGATAGTTTAATTGATCTTTGGGGAGATTAGGAAAAAGACAATTTTATAGAAAGGGGTATATATACTAGCACTTGCAAATGGAAATAGTGAGATTTTGGAGGCTTTTACCTAATATTTAAAGGATTTTATCATTAAAACGCAGTCGGTTTACTATTAAATGGCAATTGAAACTTGTTTCCAAACAACTCAATAGTGATTTGTAGGCATGAGACTTATTTTAGCCTCAAATCTCACAATATATGTAGCCTATCGGCTAATAAAGAGAGAAAAACTCAAAAGATGGAGAATGAGAGGAGACAAATTTAGATAGATAGCAAGAGAGAGAGAGAGGGGGGAATAGACAAAGAAAGAGAGCATGTGAGAGAAATGTAAGAGATGCAAGGGAAGAGAGAGAGAAAACATAAACTAACTTTTGATTGGTCATTTCATGTCAACAATATAAGGATGACATGTGTCCTTGGGGAGTTATTCTCAAGGTAGCATGCCATTTGATTAAGAATGTGATGATTCACCTTTAAGACCTCTTCAATGTACCCAATGCACACTTAAGGAGACAAACATATAGAGAGAAAGAGAAAGGGAGAGAAAAAGGAGAGGGATATAGATAGGTGGAAAGAGAGAAAAAAGAAAGAGAGCAAGAGAGAGGGAGCAAAATGAGACAAAGGAGGAGAAAGAGATGAAGATAGATAAAGAGAGAGCAAGAAATATAGAAATAAAGGGATAAAAAGAGGGATAGGGAGAAAAAAGATAGAACAGAGAGAGACAAAGGTGGATAGAGAGAGAGAGAGAGAGAAATATATAATAGAAATAAAGAGATAAAGAGGGAGACAAAGAGATATAGAGAGATAGGTAGAGATATAGAGGAATAAAGAGGGACAAAGAAAGTGGTAGAGATAGTGAGGGAGATAGAGAAAAATAGATAAAAGAAAAGAGAAAGAGAGAATAGGACAGAGGCATAGATAGAAATAAAGTCACATAAAGAGATAGGGAGATAAAGATAAATAAAGGGTATATATATTTATCAAATAGCTTAAATAACTGGGGGGTATAGAGAGATGAAAAATAAACTTATAGTTCCAATGTAGTTAATTGGATTGATTCCATTAAGTGTTATGAAAGAAACCTTTAGTTAAATGGTGGTGGTGATGGTAGCTCTACAAAGTAGCTAGAAGATCTAGAAAATGTATGTCTAGAAACTGCCAATACACAGTTGTTTGCTAGTACTCATTTTAAAGCATAATTCCCAACAATTCACAAGGTCAACATATCACTCCTATTTTGTTATTTTCATGTTTTTTTTTTGTTATTGATGTGAATTCATCCATCATATAAGAAAAAATCTTGTAATAACTAGCATATCTAGTATGCTTATTGGAATTTTAGTATTTATATTGCAGTTATGTGATGTACATTGAGATCAATGGTGATAATTCAACTCATATTTATAAGTTCAATGAAATCAAGCAAATTTGGCCTTTTAGGTGACAATATTAAGTGGAATTCACTAAGTTTCCAATGGAAAAAGATGGTAATGTGTTTGATCGATACACTCCAACAACTTATCCACTTAATATTGAAGTACTTGACAATCACTCTTTTGTAGTTTCATACCTCCTAATACTTTCTTATGATGATAAATTGTTTGGGATTCTACGGCATGTCAATCACAATAACACCAAGAACCTATTTCTGAATAGCAAATGTTTGATTTGGTAATAAGATATTGTCTGATTCTTAAAAAGAAAAACATAGAAGTGTTTCAACAATGCCCTACCACTTTTCCATCAAGACCTTTGTTGCACAAACAACATCATTTGTTAAATGGCCTACCAATTGATCTCATGTACTACATAAATGTATGCAAAAAATAGACCAAAATTTATCCTAATTGATCTTCCACACTTCTTCGGTGTACCCATCGCACACTAAGGTGCGATTGCTAGTTAGATTACTATATTCTACTGAACGCACACATGTCACCTATTATCCAGCGACAGCCATGAAATTATTGACCAAAAATATAGAAAAACGGGCAGAAAATAAGATTCATTACTTACCCTTGAATTATATCCATGGACCAAGATGAGCGAGAACAGATCTGTTTATGGGCACCCTTCAATATCTTCTATTGGGTATTCATTTGAATCATTCCAGAAAGGTCCAACCAGTCCTAACACTAGTGAAAAACTATCGATTAATGTTCTTGTCTCATATTTCTTCTTTTCTTCACTAACAAGGAAGCTCTGGCAAGGAACCTTAGAGAAAGAGAGCAAAGAATTTAGGGGAACATAGTAAAGACAGAGAAACAGAGTAAAGAATTCAGAGAAAGAAAACAGAGAAAGAGAAGAGCAGTGTAGAAGAGAAAGGGGTGTTCCTCCTTTAAAAGGAAGAAGAGAAGCTATTCAGAAAGTAAGCATCTGATATTTTGGGGCTAGGCCTATATGTCTTGAGTTTTCCAATTTACCTGACAAAAAGGGTCAGTACTTTGTACGCTCAAGAAGAATTGACCTCCCTTCTGTTTATTGACTACACAAGGACCAGCTCACATGACTGTACAAGGTATTCAACAAGAGCTATGGCCAAATTTAAAGAACCATACACGTCTGAATATACTGACTAAATCTTTTTAACAACACATTCACAAAACTAAAAAATTTCAGCAATTTTTGGGAGCCTTTACCCAGATTTTCAATATTTTATGCATTTGATAATAGTATTAAAAAACATTTCACAGAAATTGAGAGGAATCGTCACTCTCAAGTGCAAATATTTTCCCTATATTTTTTATAAGAATAGTCAGATCCAACTTCTAGCCATTGAATTCCCCCCTAGCCTGACAAGGAAGAATATGTCTCCAAGAACATTGGGGTTCCATGGTGGAGCTGACTGTTGCTATTTGTGGCTCAGATGATTCCATGCAACAATTATAATTACAAAATTGAAATGGAAGAGGAAAAAAATCACAAAATGCAAAGCAGCTAGTTCACAAGGAAGATTCTCAGCCGCAAGTATTTGTGGAGGACTAAGAATCTGCAGCAGCGGCTTGAAAGATTTTTAGGAAACACTTTTGCCAAATTGGAGATTCCTATAACAGATGTCATTTCCTCACTTTAATACCAAAACATTTAGTGGCTTTCATTGTGGCAGATTTCAGATTTCCAAAATAATGGTGTGCCATTCTCAGTGGAGAGCCATTGCCTAAACATGGCAGTCCTACAGAATTTTTCTGATTGTTCAGCCAAGAACTACTATCTTTACCTCTGAAATTGTATCATACTATTATATCTGAGGAAGACTTTCATCAGGGACATTAGGATAGATAAGAAGGAAGGTTTATCCAAATAAATCAAAATCTATCTTTTATGAGTGACCAGGACAAACATCAACAACTTCGAATTGATTTAGTTTCTCCTAATCTCAGTAGGAATATACCATTTTTCACCAAAATGGTCTGATATTTACAACAGGGTTGCACACTAAACTAGCAAGCACTGCTCAATTTTTAGGAGCTTTTTTGGAGCTTTTTCAATTACCGAAGTTTGGAGGTAAGTTGAAAAGATATATAAAAAAGGAAAGAACACAGAATGTGCAGCCCTGTAGCAAATTTGTGGATAAGCAGTGACTGCATAAGTTCAGTCACCTGCCTTGCTCTCCATCTACAGATGAAGTTTGCAATCCTGAGTCACAGCTACTCCACCATTTTAGCCAAAGATTTCAAATTATGAAGTGTGCAAATCGAGCCACCTTAACCTTAAAAATTAAGCAGTAAACAGCTCCATGAGTTCATGCTATTAGAAGCACCCTCAGTGAAAGGTAAAAGGAACAGAAAAATCCTGAAGAAACGAAAGTCTGAAGCAACAAGAAAATTCTAACCTTTGGGCGAGAAATTAATATAAGTGTCGACCTTGAGAGTAGCGGCAATGGCACCGGCAGCGCCGGCAACGGCAGGAGGAGGCGGCGAGGACTTGTAAGTGGCGATCTTGGCTCTCTCTCTCTCAGCAAATCCTCCAAGTCCTTGTAACACGACATCTTGGCAGATCCGCCACCGCCCCTGTTGTCCTGGTGCTTGGCCTTCTTATACTCCTTGAGCAAATTCCTCCACTTGTCAGTACACATGGTCGGCGACCTATCAAACCCTCGATATCTCATCTTGAGCGAAATTTGCTCCCACAGATGCTTATTCGACTTGGAAGTAATAAATAAACTGTCTATCTCGTGCTACAATGCAATAAAAGCGTGTATCTCCACCTGAATCCATGTCTCAGCCCTCTTTTTCGGCGCCTTCACTTCGTGATCCTCCCCGCTGCTCTCCGCCAATGGCGGTACTGTTAACAGGGCGTGAGAACTGCAGACTTGAAGTGCAGTTCTAAAGTGCAAATCTCCGCGGTGAAGTGCAGTTCTGAAGTGCAAAATTCCATTCCGGTGACCTGTCTCGGGTGTGAGTCTTTTCCTCACCAGCAAAATTCCGGTGCCCTGTCTCAAGCGTGAGACTTTTCCGGTGGGCAAAGCCTGCAATAAAAAGCATAATAATAATAACTAGCACTTGCAACTATAGGAGGTTCAAGGGAGACGCGGATAGGGAATAAGAGGAAAACATAAATGAATTGTAATATCATATAGTTGATTACATAAAAATATATTTGTATACATGTATTGATTGTATATTATAAGTAGGTACACCTCGAAAGGGAAATAAGTTCAAAGAAACAGAAAGTAAATGTGGATGGTGGCTACAAGTCACAAAGTAGATATTAGTCAATAGCTATAAAGTGGAAGACAAAATGCAAATGGCACTTTGTAGGGAGCCAAACTAAGCAAATGTATTGGAAACTAAGAATTAGAACAAGTTTCTTCTATACAAGCATTTAATCCAAACTTTGTGAGTTCACAATTATCCAAAATTTGCAAACACTATTTTAATCAACTATAACTCGCTCCAATCGAGGCACCATGCCCACTGGTTTATTCTACTTTGCGGTGAGGGTTGGAGAACTTGAGGCCCTTTAACAATTTGAGATGGAGAGTGGTCAGAGGAGATATATGTGTTGTCATAGGTGGAGGTGCAAAATCCCACCACCAATCTGCAACTTTGTTTCTACCTGACCCTTGTCGCTTATGCCTCAAAGAAGGGAAAGGAATTGTGGTTTTTGACTATCGCCCCATTCAATTGCATTGAAAATTTGATGAAAACACAACAAAGTGTGAGACAAAGCTTATATATGCTAGCCCCATATGGCATCACATTGATCTTGAGTGTAAGCGAGATGAGCATTTGAAACTGTTTATATTCCTTTCATGCATGGCAAAGAATAGATGTGGATTATTAAAATCTTGTGGGCCTAGCAGTAAGGTGCTTGTTCATAGGTTCACTGAATTTGTTTAATTTAAAATAAGATAGGCTCTAGTTGTAGTGTATTTATTGATCATTATATTTGGTAGGAGCTTTTCACTTGAATAATAAAATCAAAATATAATTTAATTAAAATATCAAGTAGTCAAATGTTAATTTTTAAAATGGTATAAATAAGATTAGAGTTTAAGTTGACATTTAGGTTCTTAAATGATGCTAAAATGCACAAAATTTTGATGTAAATTTAATTGAAGCTTAATTTTTTCCTTAAAACATTAAGTAATGTAAATTTTGGAAGTGATACTCTAAAGGTGTTATAAATAGTCACCTTATCTTATTTAATGCTTATGCATCCAATGTAAGTTTTAGAAGCAATAAAATAGGACTTAAATTTAATCAACAAATAATCAATAAATATGTTAGAAGAAATATTGGAAGTATTTTGGATGTAAATTTAATTAAGAAATAGTCAATACATACGTTATAAGTGATAAAATGAGATTTACATTTAATTGTCAAATAGAATATAAATTTTAAAAGTGACAATGTAAGATTTTTACTGAGAATCTTGTATCCAAAAAATAGCTCTATCAATAATCTATTGCATCTAAAGTGTGGTAAGTAGTCACCCTTGTTTATAAAATGATTAATTAATTGTTGGAAATTTTAAAATTAGTAAAAATGACATTGGATTCAACCAAATTGAAAATCAATAAAATGAGATTTAAATTTAACGATCAAATATAATATAAATATATTTTTGAATGTAGAAATCCTTTTTTTTTTTTTAAATGCTATTAAACATCTATTTCCTCATATATATTAAAAAATAGTAAACAATTACTTATACATATTCAATTTCAAATTTCATTTCACTATTCTCAAAATTTAAATTAACTATTTAACAAAAAATCATTGTGGGAGGTTCTCAATCCTATTTCTCAAATTATCTTTAAAACATCACAATCATTTTCTTTAATATAGTGTGGAATATAAATAAATGATAGCTCTATTTTGTTAAGATAAGGTTCATTTGCCTTCTCCAACATAAACTAATTCTTTTGCAAATATAGATAAAATCTTTCAAAAGAAAGTTTATAGAGGATAAATGTATCTGAAATGGGAATGTTAGTTTTTTTCCTAGCAAAAAAATACAGAACAAAATGATAAAATGCAATTAAATATTGAGAATAAACAACACCACATGTACAAATCAATAACAAGTTTTGTAACAAATTTTGAGAAGATATTTGGATTTAACAAAGATCCATTATGCTCCTTGACTCCCTAATCTTCTTCATACCCTATCTTCTATATATTATCTTTAACATTCATTTATTGATTAGTATTTCATAATAAATCAGAATTTGAGATGATTTACCAAATTTAACAAAGATCCATTATGCTTTGACCACCTTAATTTATGTCTTCTAACATTTAATGTTTGTTGACAAGTACAAAGTTTAAATACAAAGAATGAATACAATAGATAAGCTTACTTCACTAATACTCTAAATTTTAGATTTTCAAATTATGAAATATGATAACAATTAATAGATCACTCTGAAGTGAAAGTATGATGAGTCCACAATTAATTATGTATGTTAGTTGACTATTTTTTTTTTTGAAAAATTATTATTATTTCATAATAAAATAGACAGTCATCTAAAATAAATGTATAAACAATAAGTTTTACTTGTAATCTTTTTAAATGAAATGTATGTCTAAATCCACCAAAAAATTAAGTATATCCAAATATCATTCAAAATAAAGAATTTGAGTGTTTATTTCTTTATATCCAAATAATATTCAAAATAATCATTAAATAGATAAAATGAATGGAAACAACTACAGTTCAAAAAGAAAATAAAATTAATAATTAAAGTTGTGTTAAATCAAGGCTGATTGAACGGAACCAAAATTTTAATGTTAATTTTGAGAGTCAAATCTAGACCTACACCAAAAAGGGCTTACTTTAAAAATAAATTTGGTAAACAGAAATAACAGTTTCCTTCAGCCGCACACTCCTTCAGATCTATATCATCCCATGCAAGATTTGGTCAATACCACTCAAACAAACCATTGTTATCATGTGGCTGGTAAACTTAGACAATACAAATGCCATATATTTAAGAAATATTATTGCCTTAAACCATTTTCATTTCTATATATTGTTGCGACTATTTCTACAGAGCACTAGAACAGATTCCTCTTTCTAATTGTATGTTTCTTTCCAAAGAATCCAAAAGAAAAGATACAGAGGATCATTCCCAAGTGCCTACTAGCACCTCAATATATAGCAGCGAGAGGGAAACTTTAAGGCACAAATTCCAACTCTTCGCTTAAAAATATAGAAATTAAATATTAATGAGATTCCTTCCTAAAAATGGCTCCATTTCCTCCTTAAAGATATCAATTACAATGAGATTCTTTTCACGAAATAGCCTAGAAGAGATCAAAGAACAAAAAATTTACATCTGAGAATTTTAGCTAGCGTGCAGACTTCTAAGTAATA
Source organism: Sequoia sempervirens (assembly GCA_007258455.2). Taxonomy (NCBI): domain Eukaryota; kingdom Viridiplantae; phylum Streptophyta; class Pinopsida; order Cupressales; family Cupressaceae; genus Sequoia; species Sequoia sempervirens. The sequence goes on from VDFB02327532.1 coordinate 97,462, forward strand.
AAAAATTAAAATAACAATTGAACTATTAAGGATTAGAATGTGTAAAAAACCCCCTCCCTTTCTAACTGTACATATTCAACTATTACTACAGGTCTAGAATTTGATTTGTGTTAAAGTGAGTGCTATTCATTTTTGTGCATTCTACATCTTGTTGAACTACCTATTTATGACATTTATCTTTGATTTTCCTTATCTTCTATTTAAAAGTCCAAAACACTTTCTCAACATATTGTTAGCTACCATAGTGCTAACATTGTAAATTTTTAATGTCTTTTGCAAGACAAAGCAAAACAAAACAGTGTGTCTAGTAAAACCTCTCTTCAAATTAGAAGAGGAAGCTCCTTGAAATCTATACCAAACCCAAATCTAAGCTAAACTGACCTTAAGTAGACAAACAACCTCAATACAAAACTTGATGGTAAAATCCACTTTCAATTCAATTAACAAAACTACAACACATGTTCAACATTAACTTCAACTTTGAACAATAGTTTCTGCAACATAATTGTAACATCAAGCACCATTATTTTTCTATTGTGCCCCCAAAAACTTAATTATAGCTTACAATGAATATGCTTTTAAGGATTTAAAAATTATAATTAAATATTACCAAAAGGAAATGTTTTAAAGCAAACCTCTCTAAAAGCTGCAGAAAAAGGGGGGAAAGAAACTTAAAGCAAGTCTATCTTTGAGCAACTAATAAAATAGAACTAAAATAGCCTTAAAAATAGGCCCCCATCCACTGTCCAAAAATAGAACTAAAACATTAACCACTGCCAACAATAGTCATTGCTAAAAATAGCAACCTGGTATTTTAATGACCTCCATGATTCTGAAAACACTTTTCACTTACCAATCTTGATGGATCTTCTAATGAATTGAAACCCCAAACCACCATGAATCTACTGACAACACCATCAATCTGACTCAATGACTGGAATCAAATGCCTTTTAGGGTTTTGAAAGATTGAAAATCAAAGTTGAAACCCTAACTGTTTGGTCCAATCAATGAACTAAAAAACATTTTGTAGGGTTTGAAAATGCCAAAAACTCAGTTGAAACCCTTGGATCTGTGCTTGACGAAAACTTTCAACAATTATGTGGAAGTTACCAAAAAGCTTTTTAATGAAAGAAGGCTGCAACACATGCTATTTTCTTCTTGCAAATGGTTGAAACTTGCTCTAAATCATTACCACAGACCATGCATGAATCAGAAACACTCATACCCAAAGTGTTTGATTCAGTCTTAGAACAATGACCTTTACACCAATCGACCCTAGCCGAGAATACTTTGCAAAAATCCAAAATACATTGCATAAGCTTTTCCCAACTGGCAATACATCTAATGAAAACACCACATCCAAGGCTGTAAGGGTCTTACACCTGGGTTTATACTTTTCACACCGCTATTCCTTGCTAGATGTGTAATCGCAGGCTTTGTTGTGTGTTGAATGTCATCCTGCACCACCTTCCTGGGTCGCTTTGCTCCACAAGTCCATTTACGCAAATTGGAGGCAGAGATCGAAGGGCGGTTGAAAAAATATGTAATTGTGGACAGCTATGCAAAATTAATGCTTTGAAAGGACTGAGATTCAACGTGCTCAATTCAAACGATGTCGAGGCAGTGATCGAATGGCGGTTGAAGGAATATGAACTGCATAAAGCCAATGACATATCATGGACAATGATGATAAATCCGATTTGATCGCCTGTGAAATCTGATTTGATTTAGATGGATTTAATCCTTCTTGAATGCACTTGTTACAGTGAGTTTACAGCTGCAAGAAAGACTTTGTTTAAAATAGCAATTGTTGTATGGATCACAGTGAGTTTACAGCTGCAAGATATGTTTAAAATATTTTGTCTTAAATAGCAATTTTCCTCCGGAAAAACTCAATCCGAAAACCACCTACTACTTTGCAGTTTCACCAAAACCACAGTTGTATTACGGTGTGTGAGACAGGGTTGTCGGTGGCTTGTGGACTGGCAAGTCCACAATAAAAGCCTATCGGCTAATAATAATATATTTAAATGTATTATTAGGCATTTATTCTTAAAATAAATTTATTAATTATCATTAAATTCATTTGAATATAAATAATAATAATAAATAATTAAAAAATACAACACTTATAAAAATATAATTTAGATATATTTTGTAAATGGTAATATATTAATATAAATTTGACATAATTATTATATGATGCATTAATGCTAATAGTGGCATGGTGTGATGGTTAAGTTTTGTTGTTCTTGTCATCAAGGTTCAAACCCCATTGGGGTACAATTGTTGAGTTCTTACGTTGGGGATGAGGTCCCTCGCTTGTGATCTCACTGGTTCATAGCTTTGGGTTAAAAGTGTCTAACCCTCTTTATTATATGACACATTAATAGTATTATAGATATCTTGAATACATCTATCTAAAAGACGTTGAGAGATATCAGTCTTGAGGCACCTATATTTAAATTGTTTTTGAAAATAGATAGGAACCTCGACACTAATATCTCTCAGTGTCTTTTAAATAGATCTATTTAAGATATCTATGCTAGTAGCATCCGCAATGCACTATGTAAAATAGCACTTTAGCATTTTTTGTGTTTGAATACACTAATTTTATACTTTGTAAATATTCAATGAGACATTTCATATTAACCAAAAATATAATCTCCATGCTATATAATTAGAGTTTAATAGAAGAAAGATATCTAATAATGTATACATTACATAAAATTATTGTGCTTCCAAAGACTTGAGTCTTTCTTTCTCAGCTCTTATTCTAGTGAGTTGCTTCCATGTTTTCATTTTTTCATAGCGATCATATGAAAATTGTAATGAAATAACTTGCACAATACAAGAAGAAGATATGAAATATGCTGCAAATATTTGATAATAACTGAGAATAACAAACCGCTTTGAGGGGGAAAACCTCCAAATATCTCCAATGAGAACACAATTCACAATATGATCATGAAATAAGACTCACAACCTCCTATATATACCTATTTATGCCTAGGATATCACCCAAGCCAACTTAGATAACCCTATATAAGCCCTAGGCCGACCTAAACAACTAAATAACAATATAATAATGATAACATGACTTAATTAGGAGTTAAGATAGCCACAAGAAAACTATTCATAACCCAATACATGCACTAATATTAAGGGTGTAGCATGCCCCCCTTCTTCAAAGAAACATTGTCCTTAATGCTAATCAAGTGTGGATTATTCTGAATGAACTCCTCATCTTTCCATGTGGCATCTTTAATTGGTAAATTCTTCCATTGTATGAGATACTAAGTGATTGTTCTTGTCCTTAACTTCTTTGTGCGGGTTTGACAAATGCACTCTAGTTCCAAGATGATTCTTCCTTCTTCATTGAGTTCAGGTAATATTGTTTGAGTAGGGATATTGTGCACAATTACCTTCTTCAAACAAGAAACAGGAAAAACTAGATGTATCTTTGTTGTACGTGGCAACTCCAACTTGTAGGTGACACTACCTATCTTTTGCATGATTTGGTATGGAACATAATATTTTGGAGACAACTTATTATTATTTGTTGCTTTAGTGATATTTGCTTATAAGGTTACAATCTCAAAAGGACCCAATCCCCAACTTCAAAACTTCTTTCACTACGATGTTGGTCCACCTATTGTTTCATTCAATTTTGTGCCATGGCTAAATTCTCCTTGAGTCCTGAGAGTACCTGTTGTTTATGAAGAAAGTGGTCCTCCACTACCTGAACTCATGGTGACACCTTCAATGATAATGTGATGGAAGGAGGCTAATATCTATATAGTGCCATAAATGGAGACATTTTTGATGAACTATGAAAGGAAGTGCTATACCACCATTCTGCAAGTGGTACCCAACCTACCCAATGCAATTGTTTATCTAAAGTGAAACAACGTAGATATCCTTCCAACCACTTATTAACAACCTTGGTTTGCCATCAGACTGAGGATGGTATGAAGAACTGTGAGCTAATTGAGTACCCAAACATGAGAATAAATCTTTCCAAAAGTGACTAGTGAAGATAGGATCACAATCACTGACAATAACCTTAGGTGTACCATGTAGTTTTTATATGTTCTCCAAAAACTATTTTGCCACTGTACTTGCAATAAAAGGATGTGATAATGCAATGAAATGTGCATATTTAATGAGGCGAACTACTACTGCCATGATAACATTATGACCCTTAGATTTTGGAAGCCCTGTGATGAAGTCCATAGATACCTCTTCCCAACATTGGCTAGGAATAACTAAAGGTTGCAAGAGACCTGTTGTCTTAATTGTATCCCCTTTATTTCTTTAACAAACCAAACATTCAACCACAGATTTTTGAACATCACCTTTTAGCCCTTCCCAAAAAAAACTTTCTTGACTTGATGGTAAGTCTTCAAAAATCCTGAATGACCCCCAATTGGAGACTTATGAAGTTCTATGAGAATCTTGTGTTTAAAATTGGAATCCTTGCAAAGATACAATCACTCTTTATACCATAGAGCATCTCCCTTCCAACAAAACTTATCTAAACTACTAGGATCACTTTTCAACTATTGAATGAGATTACTTATAGCAACATCATTATGCCACTTACGTTGGCTTCAACCAGCCAATCTGCTTGTAGTATTGGAATGATACATAATAAGGCTTCATCGTTCTCATCCTTCCTAGAAATTGCATCTACCACAACATTCTCCTTCCCTTTCTTATACACAATCTTAAAGTCATAGCCCAACATCTTAGTGACCCATTTTTGTTGCTCTTTAGAAGATAATCTTTGTTCCAAAAAATATTTTAGGCTATCATGATTTGTCTTAACCTTGAATTTTCTACCCATTAGATAAGGCCTCCATTTTTTTATTGCATGAAGAATAGCTAGCATTTCCTTCTCATAAATAGGTTTGAGTTGATTCTGTAGACATCCAAATTTGGACACTTAATTTATCCAAATTTATCACTTTTCGTCTAAACATCCTCTTATCCGAGTTAATTAAGTAATATTACTATTATTTAATTAATATCTTTAATTCTGTTAAATCCCTAAGGTATTACTATTAATTAATAATTAAATATCTTACCCTCCTTAATCCTCTTTTCATCAAATAAATTAAATAAATATTACATTTATTTAATTCCTCACATGTCATTTTCATCTAATCCTAATCCATTTCCTAATCTCTTCATTAAGGATGTGCACATGCCTAATCCTTGATTAGGATGTGTTACATCCTCCAACTTTTGCAAGTTGGCTTTTAATCCTAATTAGCCCCTAATTATCCTCTAATTACTGATTAATTAAGCCTAATCATTCTCCAAGGAATTTTTAATTCCTTTTTATTCTTCCTAGATTCCCCTCTTTTATATGTGAATTTTTAATTCACATTCCATCCTTCCAAGGCTTCTAGAACCTTGGACTTGTCACAATCTCCACATGTGACCAAGTCCCACCTTTTTGGAGCCCATCTTTTATTTTTTAGACTTTCCTAGGAATGTGAATTTTTAATTCACACTTATTTCCCCAACCACTTTTCCTTTTCCTATGTAGATTTTTGAGGAATTCCAAAATTCTTCAAATGTCCCTTTCACTCCCACTTGGGGACAAGAAATCCCTTTTTGTGGAAATCTTCTCACTCCCCAAGGTGCATGTCATTTTTCCACCTCATGTACCTTCTTGTCACCTCACTTACACCTCATATCCCCTTGTCCACTTCACCCTCCACATGTCAAGATGTGAGGGCTTATGGGTTCTCAACCCACCATAGCCCTTCATCTTGGCCTTGTTGGAGCAATCTTGACCGTTGAATTCTCTAGAGAATTCAAATTCTTCTATAAATACCCCCTCCTTAAGGGCATTTTCAACACTTTATATTTTCATAACGATATGCTGCCCATTTGAATCCTCAATCTCTTACCATCATTTAGCCATCTCTTCAATCATCTTGCACATTGAATCTTGCATTTAGTCACTCAAGCAATCATCTAAGGAACACACAAACCATTACAAGCAAGGGCCAATCAAGGAGAAATCAACAGCAAGGAAGGTGAAATCGTTTCTATCTTGTTTTGTCCATTTTCCTTCTTATTTTATCTCTCTTTTGGCTAATCTTGAGGTGTCCTTGGTATTTTCTCATTTTACATTTCTTAGTCATTTTGCACATTTAGAGTAGGATAGAATATCAAGGTATCACATTTCTCGCACGCCCGGTGGGACCCACACACGGGTCTTACATTTAACGTCTCTTTTGGTTAAGAATTTTGCAGGAAAAGCTCGCAGAAAGGCGGCAGCGCCCTCTGCTTTACCACAGAAAGGCGGCAGCGCCCCTGCAGAAAGGCGGTAGCGCCCTCGCAGAAAGGCAGCAGCGCCCTCGTAGAAAGGTGGCAGCACCCTCTTGGCCACTACAAAAAGGCGGTAGCGCCCCACATCTGAAATTTTTATTCCTTCTAACACATTTGCTGTGATTAGGGATATATTTAGAAGGTTTTTCTAACACTTTTTTTGCAGTGGGAGGGGCACAACTTTCCTTTTTTCTTAAAAATTTGACCAAGTTCACCGCAGAAAGGCGGCAGTGCCCTCTTGGCCACTACAAAAAGGCGGTAGCGCCCCACATCTTAAAATTTTATTCCTTCTAACACATTTGATGTGATTAGGGATATATTTAGAAGGTTTTTCTAACACTTTTCTTGCAGTGGGAGGGGCACAACTTTCATTTTTTCTTAAAAATCTGACAAAGTTTACCGCAGAAAGGCGGCAGCGCCCTTTTGGCCACTACAAAAAAGTGGTAGCGCCCCAAATCTGAAAGTTTTATTCCTTCTAACACATTTGCTGTGATTAGGGATATATTTAGAAGGTTTTTCTAACACTTTTCTGGCAGTGGGAGGGGCACAACTTTCCTTTTTTCTTAAAAATTTGACAAAGTTTACTGCAGAAAGGCGGTAGCGCCCCCGCAGAAAGGCGGCAGCGCCCCCGCAGAAAGGCGGTAGCGCCCCAAAACAACACAGTTTGGAAGGTAAAGTAGGCATTTTGGCTTCGTTTTTGCTCTAGTTTTTTGCTGTTCTCACGTGATAACTCTCTAACATTATTTTGGCAAGAATATTGTTGCTTTTCGCTAACATTTTGTATCATATTGTGGCAAAATTTGACCAAAGACAAAAAAGAGGACAACTAACATTTGTTTGCAGGGCCATCTACATAATCAGATTTTCAAAAAATTATCTTTGCTATTTTCGAACATAGTCTAATTAGGGGGATTAAACCTCATTGTTTGCTATTATTGTTTGTTCTTGTGTTACCCAAGGGGATATTAATTCATTTTTGCTTTCCCCTTGCACTTCGTGTGAGCCTGGGGAGTAGTTGGAAATGGTTAGTATCTTCTTTTTAGTGGGACCTGCTTGGAGATTTCATCACCCCAAGGGACAATTCCAACCATGCATACCGGCGGGGTATATAAAGGGGGGAGAACGAAAGTTGTACTCCAATCCAGTTGCGTCGTAATTGGCGGAGCGTCGAAGCTAGGGTGATACCTAGATAGACGTGAAGAGTTGGTCTGAGCCTTTCAGTATCTCACTGGGGTTCCTGACTCACGTTTGTGACAGATTGGTGTTCACGGTTGTGCCTCACGTACCGAGAGTATATCGAGGACTCCCTAGAAGCCTTGTGCATCCTAGATTAAGACTTTGCCTTGCCATACCCATAATATTAATCATAGGATTGTGCTCGTTTGTAGTGTTTCCCTGTGAAAAATCTGTTAAATTTTTGATACTTTGACCTTACTTTATCATTTTGCGTCCTTGCCATAGCCATTGCCATCAAAACCAAACTTTGCATTATCGCAGAAAGGCGGTAGCGCCCCTAATTTACTGCAGAAAGGTGGTAGCACCCCTGATTTATCGCAGAAAGGCGGTAGTGCCCCTGATTTACTACAGAAAGGCAGTAGTGCCCTCACAGAAAGGCGGTAGCGCCCTCGCAGAAAGGCGGTAGCGCCTCGGTAAGGTAGCGCCCCTGAGAAGGCGGTATTAGCGTTGCAGAAAATGCGGTAGTACCCCTGATTTACTGTAGAAAGTTGTCTACGCCCCTGATTTTGCTGGAAACACCCCTGATTTATTGCAAAAAGCTGTCTATGCCCCTAATTTTGCTGGAAACACCCCTAATTTACTGTAGAAAGCTATCTACGCCCCTGATTTTGTTGGAAACGCCCCTGATTTACTACAGAAAGCTGTCTACACCCCTGATTTTGCTGAAAACGCCCCTGATTTACTGTAGAAAGCTGTCTATGCCCCTGATTTTGCTGGAAATGCCCTTGATTTACTGTAGAAAGCTGTCTACGCCCCTGATTTTGCTGGAAATGCCCCTGATTTACTGTAGAAAGCTGTCTACACCCCTGATTTTGCTGGAAACGCCCCTGATTTACTGCAAAATGTTGACTATGCCCCTTTAACTTCCCAGGGCCATCATTTACAAACCGTACGTCGAATCAACTTCGTTCAAAAACCAAAGTTACTTATTTTTTTAAGCTCTATCTATTGGTGTCTTCCATTTCCACCCATCAAGAATTTTACCATTCCAGGGCGGCCACGCCCCACATCACAGGGTGGACATGCCCCTAACTTCCCGGGGCTGTCATTTACAAACCGTGCATCAGATCAACTTCGTTCAAAAACTAAAATTGTTTAATTTTTTGAGCTCTATCTAGTGGTACCTTTTATTTCTTCCTATCTAATCAAACCAATCCATTCCTCTAATTAGATACATACAATCATCTTCATCTAATCACAATTATCCAATCAACATCATCTAATCATTTGATCCTATCCCATCAAACTGATCTAGTACTTTAATCAAATTTATCAAATCATCTACCTGATCCAATCATTCGTCTACCGAATCCCATCAAAATCAAAAGCAATCCCATCTAATCATCCTAATTTGAGCTTTTGTCCAATCCTGATCTGAGCTTGACCAAAATCCCGATTTGAGCTTTAATCTGTTCCCATCCAAAAAAATTTATCCATCCTCTTTATCCTTTCACCATCATGAATCCTCATCCTCCATCAATTGTAGTCAAGGGAAACCCTAATTACGTGGACGACGATAACGAAAGTCTTGTCAATCAAGAAGAATATGACATATATCCCCTTGATGCTATCATCACTAGTAAGCTTTCTCCATCCACTTTCCACGATCCAATCACCCCTTCCAGTTATCCCGCTATGTCTTCATCCATGCCTAATCATGCTCCTTATGCCACCTTTGACAATGGATATCCAATATCTTCTTCATCCTCATATTTGTCATCTCCTTCATCTACATCATCCTCTTACACAACATCTACATCCTCTTATCCTCATCTTCCATCACAATATTCCTATTACAATTCCCCATCCATGTCCCCCTATCATAATCCTCTTTCCCAGTCTATCCATACTAATCTTACATCCACACCCTTTTACCTTAATCCTACGTCCATGTCTCCTCATCCTAATCCATTATCCCAATATTATAATCCATCCCCCACATCCTCGTGTTCCACTATACCACCTATATCCTTTTGTCCTAATCCACAGTCCATGTCCCCCTATCTTAATTCACCACTCCAATATCCTTACCTAAACCCTCCATCCAATCCTAGTCCTCCACCTACTCCTAGTCCTCCATCCAATCCTAGTCCTCCATCTACTCCTAGTCCTCCATCCAATCCCATTCCTCCACCTAACCCTAGTCCACCAATCCATAATCCCTCATCCATTTCTACCACCCTAGCCAAGCCAACCATATGCAAGTCTCTCATTTCAGAAGTTCTCCAAGGACTCATTACAAAGAAGCCATCCCCAACTCCACATCTTGAAGTCATGGAACCATGCCATCTAGATCCATCATCCACAGTCACTAGTGATGAGATCCTTCTCCATACCACACCTATTATTGATGTTACCACCCCTAGTACTGCTCAAACCACTAAATCCATTGAACCCCCACCACCTACTCCAAGAACCACCGAATCCATCAAAGACACCCAATTCCAATCCACTCCCTCTACTCCTAGATCTTCCCAATCCATCGAAGATACCCAAATCCAATCCACTCCTCCCACTCCTAGCAGCACCAAAACCCATTCCAATGAACCTCATGAATCTTCCATCTCTCCATCTTCCCCACTTGAAGAGTCCCAACAAGACTCCGTTGCCATGCCTCCCGCACACGATGAGTCATGCCAAGAGTCTAATCCAAAGCATGCTAGCATATCCCCTTCCCCAGATCAAGATCCTACCATCACATCTAGTCCACCTCAAGATCACAGTCCCCCATCGATTCCATCCCATGATCCCCTTGACATTCAAGCTTCCATTGCTCCATCTCCATCTCCATCACATGAGCCTACTACCACAAATCCAGATCCTATCATGGCCCCTACTCCCCCTCCTGATGTTGCTATCACATCATCTCCTTCTCATGATCCCCCATCATCGCCTAAAAATGCTATCCCCACACCGCTTGCATATCCCCTTGGTCCTCTCACATTCCTCCATGGTGGTCTCCTCACAGAAGAAAAACATAGCATATACACCAACCCTACTCTTCCACCTAATAATGAACTCGTGTCATTCTTCCAGAATAACAAAAATCCTGTCCTAGATCGAATACTCAAGAGAATGAACTATCAAGGAAAAGGTTTAGGCCTTCATGAGCAAGGTATTATAGAGCCCATCCAAGCTAAAGAACATTTGTATCCTCAAGGTCTTGGATGTACTACTCACGACTCGCAATCCAAAATGTTGGTACAACCTCTAGACGTCCTCAACGAACCTTTTCCAAAAGAAATATCGGCTCTTCCCATCGTCCCACCAGATCATATGTGGCCATCCCTCCTCCTCTATTGTATCACCTCAAAACAACCATCCATTTTGGGTCCTTACATCCCTCCATCTACCATCTCCAATCCTCCATCTACCATGCCCTTGTTTCCTCCAGGTCCTACGTCTATTTTGGGCCCCTATATCCCAAAATCACCTCCTCCATCTCGTCCTATCCATCCTTTCATCCATTCATCACCTAATCCACATCAAGATCGACAAAGGAACATACCTACACATTCTCCATCTACACATAATCCCCATACTCCTACCTCTATCACTCCACATCATCCATCTCCTCACACCCATCCCATTGCTACTAAAATCACTTTGGTTGTTATAGAAAAAATGCATAAAGCCAAACATCCACATGAATCTACGGCTCCTCACGTCCCCTCCAAAAGTCTTGGTGAAGAGAAGAAAAATCTAAATATACATCAAATCCATACGCCACAAAGGCCTACCAAAGCAAAGATCAAAACCATGTGGATCCCAAAGAAAAAATATGCAATGCAATCAAATGAAAAATCTATAAGAACATCCAAAGTCACTAATCCAAAAGCTAATCATACACCCCTTTCATCTCCTAAGTCTGTTTTGGGTCCTTATGTCCCGAAATTCACCATTTCATCTCCTCCATTATCCCCACATTCTCCATCCTTTAATCCTATTATATTTTCACATCCACCACCGCATGTGCCAATGTTGGTCCTGAACACATCTCCCCATCACATATCCACCCCATCATTCTATCCATACCCTTTCCAGCATCCCATCCATTATCCCATGTATCAACCCCATCAAATCCCTCTAATTCACCCTCACGCGTAATCCATTTAGCCTAATAAGGTTGTACCAACATCCAACAGTCACTTCAAACATGGGCTCATAACACCTTGATCCTTATCACATGTCTTCTAAATATGCTTATCCACTTCCTTATCCTTACCCATCTCCTTCTGCATGACATCCAAAAGAAGTCCAAAAATCCATAAAAAATTCAAAAAAATAAAATAAAATAAAATAAAATAGTAAAGAGAAATAATTCGTCCAATGGTGAAAACTTGGAAAACAAGCACCTTGGATAAGTACCATGATGAAAACCTGGCAAACAGGCGTCATGCGTTAATCACCATCTGCACTTGGGGGCAACTTCCTGATATGCATTCCCTCCATCCGCTATACTTCCAGCCATGCACCCGTCTTCTTGTTATCCATAAATCCCCCCATCATATCTCATTTATCTCCCATTCCCTCCATCCTTCTTGTGATCTTGATCAAAATGGGGGCACCTATCTATGCATGCTTTGGACACCTATTGGTATATATTCCCTTCATCCATGCTCTATCATATTCCTTAGCCACCCATCCTATCCTCATCTAGTTATCTCTTTTATCTTCCCATCCACTTGTCTTTTATCCCTCATGCCTCCTCATATATGACATATCTAGAGTGGGGGCATCTGCTTCCTTTGTGACATAATCCTTGGAGACATCATCTATCCTAGCATCCCTTTCATCTCCAAATCCTTCTGTCCCTATCCATCTATCACAGCATCCCTTCCACCTCCCCATCCTTATCTTCATCTCCCAATCCTTATATTCTCATCCATCCAAACAATCCCTCCCATCCCCCATGCCTATGTCTCTATCCATTCTGCCATCTTTATCCTCATCCCATCGCATCCCATCTCACAATCCCTTGTCATTGGTATCTGGCTATAGGCTTCCCCCCCATGCAACCCAATGCCATTTATCTCATCGTCATCACCCCTGCTTCTCTTGCACATCTTTCCAATCCCCTATCACTTTTCATCACTCATCTATCTATCATATCATCCTCCCAAGTCATTTTACTGCTTTGGATAACTATCCCATCCCTGAGCTTTATGTGATCATTATCATCCTATCCAATCCAAAAGGTCTATCCTATCTTGTCATATCGGTCCCATCTTTTTATCCACTTATCCTATCATCATCCATCATCCTTTATCCATTGATTACCTTTGGTCTTGTCAAACTACGTTGCCCCCTACGCTTTTACGTAGGCAAAGTCAATCATTTGATCCACCCCGGGGTTCCATCATCGATCTTCATTGTCCACTTTGCTCTTCTATCGTCTATCACCGGTCTTTCTCCTTTTGTCCATCCTATTTTTACCATCCATCAAGGTCTCCATCTTGGTCAGTCATCCACCTTTCACCGAACTACGAGGGCTCTGCGCTTTCACGTAGGCAAGGCTAATCTTTGATCGGCCCCCGAGCCCCTAGGTTTTTAGGGTGTGTCAATCTTATGTCTTATCTCCCTTGTGTCGTGTCGTCAAGTTATGCCCTTATCTAGCCAGTTCTTCACAAATGAGAGCCACTTGTATCATCAAATCCAATCATTTTTTAATATCTTACGTCATATCGATCTTTTAGCTTAGTACCTATCATCGGTCTCAACAGGATGCATCCTTCCTAACAGACCTCATCAATCCCATCTATCCCCTTGATCCTATGGCAAAGGACATTTGAAATTGATTACGATCTTTTGATGTTTTTGGATTTTGTTTATCATTTGAACTCCCTATCATCACTTGTCAAGGCCGCCATGATCCATCATATTATGGCGTGTTTTGATTGGTACACATAGGGGCATATCTTGTTCTTTTGTTTGATTGTGTCTTCTTGGTTGTCCCACGTAGTACCCGCCAAGATCCTCGAGGTCTTGTGTTATGCTGAGGAATCCTTTCGTGCTTGTGGTTATCTCAATACCTGGCCCAACCAAGGTCTTTGTGGCTTTGGGGTGTTGGGATAGCCTTCTTGTCTGTTGTGTTTATTTCATGCATTAGACACTATTACGCCTTGGTTCCACATACCCTGGCACTTGGTGTCTTATGCTATAGCAAAAATCAGTGCTCCAAAGATGGCAAATTGCATTAGGATTGCATCTCATGTTCCATTCTATCGTCTTGCATGTATCCCCCCATCCATCCTTATCTCTATCCCATCTCCATCCATTCCACTTAGCCCGAATCATCTAATCATATCCTTGGTCTAGTTCTCAGTCTTGTTACCAGCTTTGACCCATCATCCTCATCATCCATTAGTATCCTTTCCTATCCCTTTGGTGTTGTTTTGGGATATAGCCTTCCCTCATCAACAACACTTTCATCATCATCATCGGGAGGTATTCTTCCCTATCCCTTTGGTGTTGTTTTGGGATGTATCCTTCCCTCATCAACAACACTTTCATCATCATCATCGGGAGGTATTCTTCCCTATCCTTTAGTGGTGTTTTGGGATGTATCCTTCCCTCATCAATACCACTCTGGGATGTATCCTTCCCTATCCTCGTGTTGTTTTGGGATCTTTAATTTCCTCATTGACAACCTCCATCCATCATCAACCCATTTTGGCTTGAACCTTGACTGGGGCAACATCACCTTTTGTCCTCAAATCCATTTGTGCTTCATCCATCTCCATATCACTTACTCTCTTCCCCATCACCTTGCATCATCTTCCTCATCTCCCCTTGCATCACATCATCTATTTCGAGAGCACACACGTGTTCTCTTCAACCCGCATGTCCTCTCGAGGGGCATCCTTCATCCCTAATTTTCATCATTTTTTCTCCCTTCCTAGTCACTCCTTTGGATGATCAGGCATCTTTTTCCACCAACTATCTTTCTTCTAGGTTCTATATTTTAATATTCTTTGAAATGATGCTACTTCAGACACCTCATCTCAAAGAGGGGCAAATATAGACATCCAAATTTGGACACTTAATTTATCCAAATTTATCACTTTTCGCCTAAACATCCTCTTATCCTTGTTAATTAAGTAATATTACTATTATTTTAATTAATATCTTTAATTCTGCTAAATCCCTAAGGTATTTAATTAATAATTAAATACCTACCCTCCTTAATCCTCTTTCATCAAATAAATTAAATAAATATTACATTTATTTAATTCCTCTTATGTCATTTTCATCTAATCCTAATCCATTTCCTAATCTTTTTCATTATATGTGCACATGCCTAATCCTTGATTATTAGATGTGTCACATCCTCCAACTTTTGCAAGTTGGCTTTTAATCCTACTAGCCCCTAATTATCCTCTAATTATGACACTAAGCCAATCATTCTCCAAGGAATTTTTAATTCCTTTTTATTCTTCCTAGATTCCCCTCTTTTATATGTGAATTTTTAATTCACATTCCATCCTTCCAAGGCTTCTAGAACCTTGGACTTGTCACAATCTCCACATGTGACCAAGTCCCACCTTTTTTGAGCCCATCTTTTATCTTTTAGACTTTCCTAGGAATGTGAATTTTTAATTCACACTTATTTCCCCAACCACTTTTCCTTTTCCTATGTAGTTTTTTGAGGAATTCCAAAATTCTTCAAATGTCCCTTTCACTTCCACTTGGGGACAAGAAATCCCTTTTTGTGGAAATCTTCTCACTCCCCAAGGTGCATGTCCTTTTTCCACCTCATATACCTTCTTGTCACCTCACTTACACCTCATATCCCCTTGTCCACTTCACCCTCCACATGTCAAGATGTGAGGGCTTGTGGGTTCTCAACCCACCATAGCCCTTCATCTTGGCCTTGTTGGAGCAATCTTGACCGTTGAATTCTCTAGAGAATTCAAATTCTTCTATAAATACCCCCTCCTTAAGGGAATTTTCAACACTTTATATTTTCATAACTATATGCTGCCCATTTGAATCCTCAATCTTTTACCATCATTTAGTCATCTCTTCAATCATCTTGCACATTGAATATTGCATTTAGTCACTCAAGCAATCATCTAAGAAACACACAAACCATTACAAGCAAGGGCCAATCAAGGAGAAATCAACAGCAAGGAAGGTGAAATCGTTTCTATCTTGTTTTGTCTATTTTCCTTCTTGTTTTATCTCTCTTTTGGCTAATCTTGAGGTGTCCTTGGTATTTTCTTATTTTACATTTCTTAGTCATTTTGCACATTTAGAGTAGGATATAATATCAAGGTATCATAGATTCTTACCCTATAATTGAAAACACTCAAAAGTAATTGGTCAAACTTCTTGCATGAGAACAATTCCTATTCCATTTCCTGAAGCATCACATTCCACAATGAATTCCTTGGTGAAGTCGGGAGTGGCAAGCACTAGAGTTGTACACATACCCTCCTTCAATCTCTCAAATGATGCATTAGCAAACTCATTCTAATGAAAATAATCCTTCCTCAATAGAGTAGTGAGGAGTGCTGCTATATGGCCATAATTCTTCACAAATCATTTGTAGTATCCTGTCAATCCCAACAAACCCCTCAGTTTCTTAATGGTTTTGGGAATAGGCGATTCTATGAAAGCCTTAATTTTGTTAGGGTCCACCTTTACCCCTTCATGTGAAACTATATGTCCCAATTATTCCACCTCCTTGAGACCAAAAGCGCACTTGGATGGCTTAGCATAGAGTTGATGATCTTCAAGAACTTGTAATGCTTGAACTACATGCTACAAGTGTTCTTCCCATGTCT
This sequence comes from Sequoia sempervirens, assembly GCA_007258455.2. Classification (NCBI taxonomy): domain Eukaryota; kingdom Viridiplantae; phylum Streptophyta; class Pinopsida; order Cupressales; family Cupressaceae; genus Sequoia; species Sequoia sempervirens. The sequence continues at coordinate 113,836 of VDFB02327532.1, forward strand.
TGATATAAATCAGTATATCATCAAAGAACACTAATACAAACTTCCTCAAGAATTTCTTAAAAATAGAATTCATCAAACTTTCAGTAGTAGAATTTGGCAAATAAATGACTATGTGACTAAAAAAATTAGTAACAACTAAAAATGACTAAATTCTAGTCATTTTTTGCAACACAACTATAAATGACTAAATAAATGACTAATTTGATCGTGGGGTAAATAATTTTTCTTTTGATCGGTAATTATATTTTATTTTATTGATTTCAAGATTTTTCCTGCCTCGAAATAAAAATGGTGACATGGGGCACCATCTCCCCATGGAAAGGACTCTAGAAGAAAATAGATTTCCAAAATAAACACACTCAACTTCCAAAAATACAATAAACTATTCAAATGTGTCATTTACGTTTGGTTCCTCCCTTGGTCTGTGACCGGTGGACCATGTCAAAGGTTTCTTTTTTTCTCTTTATTTCCTCTCTTCCTATTCACAACTTTCCATCCTTCTTCCATCCTTGCATCCTTCTTCTACCATTCTAAAGATGTGTCGTGTTGTGATCCCGCCTCTTCATGAGCCCCGCATACAACTTGTCGACCTTGGTTCTCTAGAATGCCATTCACCTTTTCCTTCCCATGGACTCTTGCCACCCCTAATTTCTCCCTGCACTCCAGGGTTTTAGCACCCCCTTGGCTTGGCTCAACCAAGGTTCATCCACCTTCGTTGCATCAACACCTCTCATAGTAGGCCCCTCTGTTATTCTTGTCCTTCCTGCCTACTCTGGAGCCCCATTTGACTATTGTGGTTCCGAGTTACTCACAACCTAAGAATAACTTTTTCCTTGCCCTTCCTTTTGCACACATTGTTTCTCCACCGCGTAATGGTAGTGCGACACATCCTTCCACCTACTCATTGGTTTGGGCACTTGGGGCTTTGGACATTGTGTAGCCTTATGTCTAGTTTGGGAGCATCTTCTGCACTGGAAATAAACACCTTCATAATCTAGGGGCTGCTTCTAGAATCCTCTTAAGGTATTGATTGAAATCTCTTATGGCAGAGCCTTTGTTACTTCCATTTCCACTAAAATCCAGGTGACTGTGGAGTGCATAAGATTTGAAGAATCATCATCTATCATCAAAAAATTCCCTAAGGAATTTCCTATAGCCTCCAAACAAGAATTAAACCACAGGTGAAGAGGAAAGTTTGGTAGTCTAACCCATAATGGCACTTTCTCAAAATTCTCAGTGACATGATTAAAAGTTGGGGGCCATGGTTTCAAAGGCAGAGCAAACTTCTCCTCTCAATTCCAAAAATAATCACACAAAATTTTGTTTATGTCCTTCACAGTTTCAAAAACAACAATAAAAAACCCTCTTGAAACTAGGTATATTTGAATACACCCATCTACCACAGATTCCCAATGTTCAGAGATCCATTTGTGTAGATCACATAAATGGGGCCAAAAACCCCTAAAACGCCCAATCAATCCTAATTCTGAGAAGACATTAACATTGTGGTTTACCTTGTTTTCAAGCTCAGCCTTTAGTGAAATTGATGCCACAGGAATCATCCCTATATTCCCTAGCAAAGAAATGTCGGTGCCATCATTTTTAGGGCTTTCCACCCCTCGTTTCTCCTCTGCATCCCCCGGGTTTGATTTCTTTCAGCTATTCGCAGCTTGTTTTCGCTCCAAAGCTTTGTGTTCAAGCTGGGTTTCCTCTGACACATCCAACCCTGTGCCCACCCCTGTTGTAGCCCTCACACCCGCTCCCAACGGCTCTATCAGATAATTGTTGGGTAAATAATTAGTCATTTATTTAGTCACACAAATAAAAGTGACTAAGTAATTAGTCACACAAATAATTTGGTCCTGCAATCATATCAGATAATATAATTCTACCAATGATTCAATAAGAGTTATGGTACCTATAATACATATATATTATCAACTATTTCAGTCCATTTGAATAGATCATTTAAGGAATCAAGAATCATTAGTCATGCTATTCCCATAGTCCACCATGATGGGGTTAGAAAGGAAGCATGTTAGGGAGCCCTAACTTCTATTTGTAGTATTTTTTTTCAATTTGATGACATCTTTCTTTTTTCATTTGCATTGGTTTATGTTTTAAATCTAAATGCAAATATTTCGTAATCAGATAATACTTAATTTCTTTAAAGAAAAATCTAGATTTATCTAAACTCATTTCATTCCATTATTTAGCACTTATTATTAATTATTTAATCTAGCCACATGCAACTAGAATTTTTAGCACATCCATGCACAAATACATGTACTCTCTAACATATTAATATATAGTTTTCTATCGGCGCAATCCTTGAACCTCCTTTAGGTGCAAGTGTTAGTATATATTCCTCTCTCTATATAGAATTGTATCCCCCCTATTTCTCTTTCTTTATCCTAATCTCTCCAAAGATCAATTAAACTTCCCATCCATTATCCTACATATCTCCCCCCATGAAATCTATTTAATCCATGCCTTTGCACAATCTATCTATCCTAAAAGGTTGTACCAACATCCAATAGTCACTTCCAAATGGGCTCTTATTACCTCAGTATGTAATTAGACACTTAAGTCCTTCCTCCATCTTCTTATCACCTATCTTCCAAATCCACTTATCCACATCTCTATCCTCATCCATATCAATCCACACTTATCCAAATATCCAAAAACTCCAAAAAAGTCAAAAAAAGTAATGAGAAAAAATTGTCCAATGTTGAAAACCTAGAAAATACACTTTGAACAAGTACCATGATGAAAACCTAAAAAAAAGAATCATGTGTAAATCCACTATCCAATTTATCTCTACATTTGGGGGAAAGTTTCCTCTAGATATTTTTCCATTACCTCTTTCATCCCAATTTCCTATTCTACCCATCATCCTATCTATTATAACTGCTTCATCCTCCTTGTGACCTTAAGGGAAACTATACATACCTACTTTGGACGCCTCTTGGAATATATTCCCCCATTACACACTATATTTATATTGTCTTATCCTTCCATCCTTTATCCCCTCCAATCCATATAATCATGCATATTCCTTACTTGTCCATCATCCTATTATTCATCCATCTTCCTTATCCTTTCATCTTCCTACTTCCCATCCCATCATGTATATCCTATTGCCTCATCATACATTGACATATATAGAGAGAGGGTAATCTTATTAATTTGGGACATAGTCCTTAGAGATTACATTCCACCCATCCATCCAATAATCCCTTCCATATCCAAGTCCTTATCTCCCTATCCCTTCATCCTATCACCTGTCCATCTTCCAAATCCTTATCTCCCTATCCTCCATCCATGCAATCCATCCTACCATCTTATCCTCCCATCCCATAACCCCTTTTCATTGGTGTTTAGCTAGAGGCTACCCCATACAATATAATACTAGTCTATCACCATTCCATCAATCCTACCACTTTTCTATATCTACCTAATCCATTATCACTTCCCATCCACCCCATCATATTTTCATTTGGATAACATCCCATTTTGGAGCTTCATACATGAATTTATCAACATATCTTGACAATCATTATACATAGTCATAATCTTTATGCAGTAAAGTGGGACCCAATAAATCATGCATCCCTTGCAAATATTAGACATGTAAATAGTTTCATCCCATCCATTCTCATCTAGGTTCATCCTTGTACATACTTGTTATTAGGTCCCATCCTTGTGTTTGTTTCCTATTCAAGCATTCCCTATCAAGCTGGTACTTCAACAAAATGTATTAACCCCCTTGGGTTTTAGGTATCTTGATTCTCTCTCATCATGAGAATCATAGGTCTTACCTATGCATCCTTGGTCTTCATAAGATATATATTTCCTCACATCAGATCACATCTACCCCATCCACCATCCTTATAGAAAAAGGTACTTGAGATGCTTGTTATTTCTTTGGTGCTTTGGGATCATTGTTTATTTTTCTTTCCACTTCCTAATTTACCTACTCGGGGTCACCATGATCCATCATATCATGGTGTACTCTAAATAATGAAACTATGGGAAAGTCTTGGATTTTTGTATGTTGTGTTTTAATGGTTTGTTTCATATTGTACCCACCAAGGTCCTTTGTGACATTGTGTTACACTGGGGCATTCCTTTTGTTAGTGGTTTTCTTACATCATGCCCACCAAAGTTCCTAGTGACACTATGAGATGTTGTACTAACCTTCTTGTTTGTTTATTCAATTCTATGCATGCAATATCAAGTCACATTGATTCCTCATACTCTGGTGCACAATATCCCATGTTATATCAAATTAAGTGTTCACTACATGGTATTTTAATTCCACACTCTAAATCCCTCCATCCATTTATCCTACATGTTTTTAATCCATTCATCCTCCATCCCTATCCCCCATTTGCATGTCCTAAACATTTTCCTCACCTACTTAATCCTAGATTTTGTGTGCACATGAATCCTCATCCATCTTTTCATTTATTCTCTCATCTTTTTCTTGAAATAATCATATGCATCTCATCCACCCTAATTATTTCATAATCATTTCATTAAATCCCTTTACTCCTTTTAGGATAATATATATTTTTTTGTCTAAGCATCTTTGCATCCATTCTAATTATTTCCTAGTCATTTCACTGTCCCTCCACTCCTTTTGGGCTAATATAGATTTATTAGTCTAAGCATCTTTTCATCCATCCTAATCATTTCATTATCTCTTCACTCCCTTTAGGCCAATACAAATTTGTTAGTATAAGAATATTTTCCTCCTTTGCTCCCATCTAATCCCACTGCTCCTAGCAATCCCAAATCACAAGCATATACTAATCTAGGCAATCTAGCATAAATCATCCAATTGCATCTTTGGCTTTGTTCTTAGCCTTGTTGTAAGCCTTGTTCACAATGTAACCATCATCATCAAGATGTATCCTTCCTAATCCCTTTTGTTTTGAGATATATCATTCCACCAACAAAACACCCATCATCACCAGTGGGATGCATCCTTCCCAATTCTTGTTTTGTTTTTTGATATATCATTCCCACATCAACAACACTTCATCCATCATCAATCAATTTTGGCTTTTCAACTTACCCGAGGAAACATCATATTTTCTTTGAATCCTTTGTGCATGCTTGATTTCTTGTCACCTCCTCCTTCCATTATCTCTTCCTCTTACCATCCTCCCTTCTATTCATCAACATGCATCATTTTCCTCCTTTATCCTACATCTCATCCATTTCGAGAGCACACCCATGTTCTGCCAAACTCACATGTCCTCTCGAGGGGGTGTTCCTAATCCTCATCTTCACTTCCCTCTTTCTTCCTACTCACTTTTTTTAATGACTATGTGGCATCTTCCCAAACTTAACCATCTTCTTTTAGGTGCTATGTTTTAATCTTATTTAAAATGATACTACTTCATAACACCATCTCAAAGAGGGGCAAAATATAGACACCTAAAATTGACCACTTTCATTTAGTCAATTTACTCTTAATTCATCCAATTTTTTATCTTCTATATTAATTAAATAATATCCCTACTATTTAATTATTATTCACTATCTAACATTCATTCACTTTAATCCCTTACATCAACTCTAAGTCTTAAGGTAAAAAGTTAATCTGTGACCATCCTACCTTACCCCTTCTCTCCCATAAATTAAATAAATAATTTTTATTTATTTAATTTTCCCCCACATGTCCCATCTTTTATCACTTTTCATTAACCTCTTTAATCTAATCCTAATATACCGTTAACTTATACGTGTTCCCTTGTACATGTGGCATGGCCTTGGTGCCATGTCACATGGGTCTTGTCACCTCAAAGTACACTCAAGAAATTTTTAATTTATTTATTCCTCTCAAATCCCCCCCTTTGGAGTGTGAGGACAAACCTTGCCCTTATGACAAGATCTCCTCCCACACTCCAAAGTACCATCCCCCTCTCAACTCATCTCATGGTGCCCATGAAGTGAGAGAGCCAAACATCTTCCACTTTTGATCTTCATCTTTCAATCTTGTTCATCCATCCATTTTCACTACTTTCATTTTTCCTATATCACTCAACACTTAGCTATTTTGTGAAGATCGTGCATCCTTATCAATTGAGCGTTGTTATTCTATCAAAATTCTATGAGCACATCGAAATCGACAATCTTGGGAAAATCTACTCAATAAGAAGATCAACATAGTTTATTTTTGTATGATTCTATGATGGTTTGAGTGTTTCATGACTAATCCAATTATTTATTTGATTTTGTTTTTTGTTTGAATTTTATTATATTTTTATTCAAGCTCAAACACATTTCCATGTACATTAATTGGATATGAAAGAAAATCAATTAAAAAAGTACAGAAATGAAAAAAAAAAGAGATACCAAAATTTTGTCTATAAGGTAGAAGAACATGAGATGTTGCCCAAAAAAGGTTACCACCAATGGTAACCACACAAAAGTAAGCATGAAATAAAAGTAGGAAGAACATGCTACAAATAATTTAAAAGAGGATTCATATGAGAGAAGGGGCTTGCCCTTAGTGTCTCATCATAGAAGCGGGTACAACGTGAGTGCAAGACATAAGCAATAAAATAAAAAATTAAATAGGAAAAGCAAAAGAGATAAAAGAGAATAAGTATGTGCTCTGGGTGAGAATATAGACATGAATATGGAGGAGGATAGGATTGAATTAGACCAATAAAAAGAGGAATATATCATTCAATAATAGAATGGAATTATGTGGAAGTGATAGAAGGCATACGAGGATGGACACGAAGATTGGAATATGAAAGTAACAAAGTAATCAATGGTAACGATAGAAAAGAAGACAAGAAACTGATCTAGTTTATAATACGTAGTAAAATAAAAACATAAGGTGATATAGAGAAAGCTACTCGAGAGGGATAAAGTCATTTGAAATGTGAATGATACAAGGAATACTAAGTTGTATGAAGAATAAAATGTAGAAGTATGTGAATGTAGTAATATAAAGAGAATATAATTGCTTTGGGAAAGAGAATATGTGAGTAGAAAAGGTGAGGTAAATTACATGAAGTATACATATTAAAGAACTAGAATGACCGTACAAAGACATGTATAAGGATATTTCTTGAGAATGCGAGATAAAATGGTAGGATATAAATATTTTAATATATCATGGAAGGTGTAGATAAAAAGGTTATATGCAAATGGGAGACAGAGAAGAAATGATGTATATTGAATCATAAAGCATATAATGGATAAAGGGCATGAGATAGTGTAAAGAGTATAGTATATGATAATCAATTGATGTCAAGTACTATAGCATGAGAACATGGAAATAATGGAATATGAGTAGATGCTTAGCAAAAGTGGTGAGTATCTATTACAAGAAGGACAACATAAAAGGCATTTAGAAATAAAGGGAGATAGGAATTTGGAGCTAGTTGTAGGAAGTATGTGGTTTTAGGAGTGGTTCTAAAATTTATATAAAAATAAATTATAATAGGTAAAGTTGGTTATAAGAAATGGTGTAAAGAAAAAGGATGGAGTGTATATATATATATATATCACAAATATATGGAGGGAATGAGTACATTTAGGAACTTTAAATCTTGGTTCAATATGAGAGAGGAAAATTTACCTTATTGCTTTGAACTATTCTCATAATATTGAGGTATGTTGGAATAGGCAGGGAAAAGGAGTAAGAAGGAAGCATGGAGGAATAGGAATAAAAATAGAAGCAATGGCAACAACCAAAGTATGTGTATTTTTATCCACCCTAGTTGCTAATATGCAACTAAAAGAGTGACATTTGTCATCTATTAAGTTCAAGTATGTCCTAATTTCATGGTATAATGGTACATAAATTGAAATAGCCCTAAAATATTTAAATACAATATCAATTTTGAAGTTACCTATTTAATTATTGGTCATAAGAAGCGCCAAAGAAATTGTATTGAGTTAAATTGAGACTCATAATTCAAGGTATATCCAAAAGAGGTGAACTTGCATATTTTCAAGGTGATGCACTCTGAAAATCAAGCCTAAATGACGATGAAATCATTTAATTTGGAGTTGTTGATTCTTATAACACGTCCCTAGGATGAAGTCCTACATTTCACTATGTGTCAATCTTTCCACATTTTTATTCTATAAGAAGTTTGATATCGTTTGAGAATAACTAAATAGGGAAAAAGTAGTTAGACAATTAGAAGAATAGGCAACAATAATTGAAGACTGATTTTTTAGTTAAGTAATAGGAATACATCATAATATTGACTTTGTATCTGAAGACTAATCCTAAACTATATTGAATCTATGATGTAACTATGTTTCAGAATCAATAAAATAAGGTCCTTGTATATATATTTTGTTATTTATTATACAAAGTTTTAAGTATTATCATTTTTTGCATGGCTAGATAGTCTTTGATTAGGTCCCCCACCACAACTTTGCTAATTTTTTATTAAAGCTCAAGTTTGAATCATGAAACACAAAAAAAAAGGAAAGTGGAAGCATATTAGAAATTACATTTAAATCCTTAACTAAAAAGAAGAGATAAGAAATGGAATTATGTTAGAGCTTCGATTTGAGTCCTAAAGGATAAAATTGAATATATTCTTCTAGCATTGAGTTATTTGGGTAGAAGATTCATTCGTGATTTGTAATATGGTTATAAATTGATGCCAAATTTGAGGTAGTTTATATTAGATCTTACAAGATGGCTTGACAAAGGATACAAAGAGGCCAAGGTATTCTCCACGTTGCAAAATAAATTGAAGAGATGTTTGATATGATGATAAATGTTTAAATGTGAATGAATGTTGTGGAAGAAGATCGAAGAAGGGGTCATAACAGTAGTGTTGATGAAAGTGATGATGAAAATGAATAAGATAACATATAAGTACATTCAACTAAGGATTGAGAGAAAAATATATGTCAAATGTAGTGCCCCTCCAGTTGCTACTATGTGTTTCGATTTGTTTATGTTGTTAGTCACTACCTTTACTATGATAGACCTTGATACCTTGTTATTGTTTTATGATCATTGACATTGGAGTGATGATGATGTTATATTTTGATGTAATGATGCACTATGCAGATGTTTATGTTTTATGTTATGCTTTTGATTAGCATAGTTGTTGATATTGAGATATCCTCATTTGTTGATTAATGATGCTTTAATTTTGTCAGTCTTGATGTGACTGTATTGGTGAAGGGGACGGGATTACATCACTCGCATGCGAGCGCCCTATGATTCTGCGATTTCTCTTCACGGTGTGTTTACTATGTTATATGCATGTTCAACACTCATCATGTTTGCAGGATTGCAGGTACAGGACATCATCTCCGCTTGTCTTCATAGGTCTGAGCGTGTCCATATCCCAATAGTTTTATTGATTGGGAGATAGTAATGAGGTTCCCTTGTCAATCCACAATCCCTGTCATAGTGTGTCGTCAGTTTGTGTCTTGTTGTTGTTGAGTCATGTCATCTTTGATGTTTTGATAATTTATTATCAGTGAGAATTATGTATGGGAATTAATATTTAAGTGGTTGTAAATGTTAATTTATGTATTTTAGATTAAAATTGTTATTTACTTTAATTAATTTCATTTCATTCAATTGGTAAGGTAATTTAATCTATTGGTTAAATTTATCTTATTAAATGGATAAATTAATTAAGTAAATTTCATTTATGTGGTAAAGTAATTTAATCCTTGTGGTTAAATTTATTTATTAAGTAAATAAACTAATTAATTAAGTTTATTTTGTTGAGTAAATAAATTAATTAATTAAACTTATTTTGTTGAGTAAATAAATTAATCAATTAAATTTATTAAGCAAATAATTAAAGTTGTTTTGTAAATTGCATAGATTAAGTGATCTAAATTTATTTAAAAATTAAATTTTGTTTTAAATTATTTAAAAGCAAAAATATCTTGTAAATGCATAAGGAGGAAATAACTATGGTGGTTGAGAGGGATATTTTTGAATTTTGACTAAGTGTTGAGGGAATTTATTGAGGAATTTGATGGAAAATGAAAAATATGTTGGAAATTTGGTTGCTAAAATAGAGGAAGGTTTTCTTTGTATTTGAAGATTATTTTGGCCTGGAAGTGGAAAATTTTGGAAGAGATTTTGGAAGATTGGATTTGGCAAGGAAGCTCAACTTCAGTTCTCATTTCTTCAAGCTTCAAAAACATATTCTTTTATTGCTTTGATATTTAGAAGTTTTGATTTTAAATTTTGAAAGAATTGTTGTGAATTTTTGAAAACCTATGTAGAAAAATCTTAGATCCTTTATAGGGAAACAAATTTTAACAGTAGAAAATTGAAAGAGAAAACAACAGAAAATTTTGTGAATCTCTGTAATTACATTTGAGATCTTTCATTGTAATTTAGAAATTGAAATTTCTGAATTTGCTTTGAAATTTTCCCTTTCTCTATAAATTATTCTGTTAAAAAAAATTTGAAAATTTGTCCAATTGGACTGTTGTTTGGAAATATATATATAAGTTATTGTATGTTTATATTCTGAGTTTTGATTTGTAAATTCTGTGGAAATTCGCGAAATTGTTGAAACTGGGGATTTTTTTTCTAAAAAAAAAATTAATGTTGAAATTTTTTGTCAAGGCTGGAGGAGCTAACCCCCACAGCCACCCCCATGGGGAGGCCGCTGTGGAGGCAGCGCCACTGCCTTCACAGGAAACTACACTACCCACCACAGCCGCCCACAGAGGGCCATAAAGGGTTCGACCCTGCATCCCCTGCCTGGGCATATGTATTCATTTTAAAATATGTTTTTTTATAAATATATATATATATATATATATATATATATATAATATATATATATATTATTTATAATATATATATTATATTATATAAATATATATTATATATATATATATATATATATATATATATATATTATTTATAATATATATATATTATTTATATTATATATATATATATATTATTTATAATATATATATATATTATTTATAATATATATATTATATTATATAAATATATATTTATATATATGTTTTATAAATTTTTTTAAATATATGTATATATATTTTATATATTATTTTTAATATATAATATATAATATATATATGTATATTTTATTTGCATATTTAATTAGCAAATTATTGGAATATTATTTAAATAATTTGAGAATTTAAATTGATTTTATAAATTTATATTTAAATAGCATTTATATATTTATATATATATATAATTGTATATACATAAAGTATATATATATGTTTAATATATATATATATATTTAAATATAATTATTTTAAGATTGTTTTATTATAAAAGTTGTAAATATTTATTTTATAATAAAATTATTTTATTACAAAAAAAGAGGATTTTTATCATTAGATGTGATTGAGAAACTTGAAGAAAAAAAACTAGTTTTAATTTCTTATTTCTTGTTGTGAATGGAGTTATAAATTAATTGATTAATTTTGTGCAATATGTTATTGCTTTATTTGGATTTGAGAAATCCTAAAGTTAGATTAATATTTTACCTGGAATTGTTTTAAAGGTTATGATTTCTTTTATGCTAGTTGTTTGGAAAAATTGGGGTCTTTGATTTTGTAAGTCTTCTAGATGTGTTTTCTTGAGATGATGTTGTCTCATGTGATTGTTATTGTTTAACTTGGGTAGTGCACAGGATATGTTTCAGTTGGACCTGGTTATGTGAACAGGTTGTGTCATATAATTATTGTGGTGTTGGTAATTGTAATTGGTTATGTGCACCTGGTTTACCCAATGTTAGTGGGATTAGTTCCTTAGGTTGTTAATAGGGGAGTGGCTTTTCATGGAGGCTGACACACAAAGTGGTGTCTGGATAACTCATGAAGAGTTAAATTAATCAGTGATAACTTAATAAATATGTTAGGGAAAAAGGGTAGTTTAAACACTTAATTTTTGTTAATGCCTCACTCATGGACTCAAGGGCTAGTAAAGACTTGGGATGAGATGAGAAGGCTTGGAATGGAAAAATCGATATCTTGTCTCTCTAAAAGATAATCGATTCTGCATTGGATTGCATATGGGGTCGGGTTTCGTAAGAGGTCACCAGGGTAACCCAAGATGGGGGTCAGAGCCTAGGAAGATTTTCCAGGGTAACCCATGCAACTTTGTGATGAAACTCCTCCTATAACACCTATCAGTTAGTCTGTTAGTAATGTACAGTTGATCATTGTGATCTGGAAGCATTGTAACCATTTTGTTAGTTTTGTACTTGTGTAGTTTTATATTGTAATTGTGTGTGCATAGAGGTTGTAGGTTTTGTCTAGGAAGCTCTTTTACTATCTCCTAGCATGGGGGGTGGTCCTTCGGGTACCACTTGGTTGGGTGGAACGTGCACCTCACACCGTTGGGTCCCCAATTCTTGTTCGTGATGGCGGGTACTTCATGATTGGAGAGCTCGTGTGTACCAGTGGATTTTTAATTCTTTCATGTTCTCACTTGTATCTGTTGGATACCTTGTAATTGTATTACTCCTCAATTGTATTTGAGGAGAATCTTGTAATTTGTAATTGTAACACTTTTGTATAAACTATCTCATTTGGAAATGAGAATTGTAATTGTAATATGAAATAAATGCAATGTGTGAATGGATCATTATTGGACTTTATATCTTAATTGATGTATTTGAATTTTTTGGATGTATGATTATTTAATTCATGTGTAATAAATATAAGTTATGTTTAGTAACTTTTGTTAGTAATGGGTATTGTAAGTAAGCGTCGTCACATACCTTAGAGAATGTATGTGTAAGTGTAGTTTACATTACTTGTTTAATTACACTTTAAAAAAAAAAATGCTTCCATTATGTGTGTGACATTCTATAGGGTTTCATGGCAGGCGTTACATCGAAGATATTTATAATATTGGTAAGAAATTTAGAATACATACTTCTAATTATGCTAGTATTTTGAATCTTGAAGAAATATTGAATAGTTAGCTAATCTAGAATAATATTTTGAGTTTGAATAAATTTATAATCTTGAGAGAGTGAGGTTTGTAAAAATGAAGATTAAAGGTCACGCCATTATATGGTGGAAAGTAATTTATTTAGAAAAGGAATTGAAAATGAAATCCAAAAAGTAGGATAATATGGTATATAAGTTAAATTCTAAGTACATCCTTGTAAATTGTCAATTACAATTATTGAAGAGGTTACCAAACCTAAGGTAGAAAGATATGAGTGTAAGAGAATATCTTGAGAAAATTTACAAGTTGACAATAAGAGTTAGTTATCATGAGGCTAATTAAGATAAGGTGGAAAGATATATAGATGTTTTAAGGTGACCTATTCAAGAAGAATTAATTATTATTAATATACAATTTGTTGATCAAATATATCAATTTTCCCTAAAAGGTAAAGATAAGTCAAAAAAGTTATTTCAAAATAAAATAAATAAGGAAAAGGTGGTAGATTCTAGAGATGAAGACATCAAAGTGGTGGTAGAGGAACTCATAACAAAGTATGAATAGAAGGAAATAAATACACGAAAGGATATCATAGAGGTGGGTCTAATCATTATTAGCAAGACATGGGAAGATATGTAAGAAATAGTGGAAGATCATTTAGAGGGACCTATTTTAAATGTGATGTTTAAGGAATCATGGTATTTGAATGCATATAATCATAAGGATGTTATTATAGAATATGTAATAGAACAACACTTGAGTTGTGCATATTAATGAAGAAGGTTTTTCTATTGGAGAGAAAAAAAGTATGCCTGAAAAAGAAACTCCCTTAATAATAAAATAAAATTTTGAGACTACTAGTAGATCATAATAAACCATCCAATGAAATACCTCTAGAATTAGATGTTGTGAAGTAGTTAATAGTGGTAGAACTCATAATTTAGTTTTAACTGAGATGGTAGAAAATTTTCATTTAAAAAGTATAGGAAATCCTAATTATTATAAAGTATCCTAGTTGAAAAAGAATCATAAGACTTTGGTTAGAGAATCATGCCTTGTTAAATTTGAGATTAAATTTTATGAAGATGAAGTTTTGTGCTACATCATGCTTATGGATGTGTCATATTTTATTGGGTAGACCATGAGAATTTGATAAGAAAGTTATACACTATGGTAGAGAAAATACTTATAGTTTGATGAAGGATGAAATGAAACAAGTATTTTCCCCCCTAAAGGAGGAAGCTAAAATATTGAAGGTCATATTACTGAAGTTTTTTTTGTAGAAGAATGTCAAGTGGGAGAAAGTTTTTTGTACTATTGTTTTAAGAGTAAATAAGGTAATCGACTACTTCTAGAGATTGGTAATTTATTGGTAGAATACGTTGATAAATATTTTTGATACCACAACAAATGGGTTATCAACAATTAGAAGATAAGTCATCATATGGATGTAATTACATAACTAAGTTTACATAAAAAGGTGGCTTATAGATTAATACAAAAATTGAAAGTGAAGAGTTAAATGGGTAAGTTAAATCCATCATTGAGAAAAATACTAATTAAATAGAAGGTTTGCCTCCCTATGTGGTATAAGTTGTACTAGCACCAAGGAAAGGGGGATAATAAAGATGTGTATAAACTCTAGAACTATTACAAGATTACTATACAGTATAGATCTTACATTTCCAAGGATGGATGATCTTATGGATTGTTTGAGTGGATCAACATATTCCACTGAGATAGATTTGAAGAGTAAATATTATCATATCAAAATCAAAGAAAGAAATGAATGGAAAACTACATTTAAGATACAACAAGGTTTGTATAACTAGTTTCTTATGCCATTGGCATTGAATAATGAACCTAGTACTTTCATGAGGCTAATGAATTAAGTTTTGAAACCATGCACATTGATAATTGTTTTATATATCAAAATGGAATTTTTAATTTCTTTTTTAAGTAAAGAAAAACATTTGTATCATATTAGATAATATTGCACAAAATGGTGAAAAAGTGAAACCATAGGGTTTTACTCCTAGGATTTGGCACTTTTTCAAGTGGGGCATTTCATTTATAATTGAGGTAGCATGGGTTTAATGGATTTGGACTAGATATAGGACTGACTTACAACCTGAAAGGTGAGTCAACCTACCCTTAACCAAATATGAAATGAACTTAAGGATGAAATGCAATTATTCAATTGAATTAATGATGTAAATGACTATTTTGATGCAAATACAACAAACACAAAAAATCTCAGACAAAATCAGACTACATAAATGCATAGAGCAGGACACTGTGCACCTATGATACAAATTTAGAGCTAAAAATGTTGGACATAGGCATTCTAGGCGCCGCTCTCCTTGTAGGGATAATTCAAATATGATTTCACAGTCCTCTAGTGTCAGATCAGGGATTCTATTTTGCATTTTTTGCACTATCAGATCACTAACAAATAATTTTGTAACTGAGTTTCTATGAGTTTTCAAGGTATAGGGTTTTATTACAACAATAGATAATTGACCTTCAAACTTCTTCCACTCTTCTTCAGACCTAAAACCTACGCATTCAAACAGAGAGGAAGGGTTGTACCATTTAGGGGCTTGCCTTAGTCAAACCATGTGTTAGTGTTTCCACTTTTGTAAGAGAAATGAAAATGATAAATGGATAAAAGATATCAAGGAATGATGAATCAACAAAGTGCTCCAACTCATGCCCCTTCAATGGCTTCCTTGAAGGATTGAAGTCATACAAATCTCCTCAAGGTTTGGATCTTTCTTGCTTGAATTGATTCGAGACCTACAAGGGTTAGTCTTCACAAATAATATGATAACATAAACATGAACAAACTCGTATACACTTTGAAATGATGCTTGTATTTTAAATTGTTGCAATAAATCTCTAAAATTGTGCTCTTGAAAATATTGTTGAACACCCAAAATACTGAGAGGGGGTGAATCAGTAATCTATATAACTAATTAATCACAAACCATCCAATTAACACATTGTATCTAACTTTGGTAATGAATGAAAACATGAAAGAGATCAAAAGACCATATAACACATGAACACCGGGATTTTTACATGAAAAACCCAAAAAGGGAAAAACCATAGTGAGGATTAGCTCACAATATATTATAACCGGTTATAAGATATTATAGGGGCTCAATGCCAAGACTCCCTATCCTTGTAAGGCTCATAGCCAAGAATAGATACAAAAAAAAAAAGTGGCTACACATCCAAAGTGTGAAATGATACAAAGTGCACCTTCTTTGTGCTAAATTTAGTTCTTTGAAGCTTTGAATACAAAATACTACTTTGCTCAGCAGTCGCTCAATATTCACAACAATTCTACCCTTATTCTGATCTCACACATACAAATTTGTAAGTTCGCACAATATTAGATCTCACACATATCACATTACATTGTTAACACCCTATGCAACTCAAAAATGTCCTACATATATACCCCATTACATCCACGTACATCAATTAGGTCGACCTAATTAGATGTAGCCCTATTTTAATTCAAAATAGATTTGTTGGCTCCATACATGATTCAAACACATCTTCATGCTCAAATAAAATGTGAAATACTTGATTTAGGTCAAATGGACCTAAAATAGGTTTTAATAACATCCACAGTACATACATATTCTTTCAACACATAACATGTGTTAGGTCAGCCAAGAATTGGACCTAAACACAAAATAAGCCAACTGATCACACACCAATGATCCATCTGACCAAATAAACATGCACCATTAGGAATATATATAGTATTGACATCTATAAACCATATTCCAAAATTGTAGAGTCTGAATCCAAACACAAGAGGAATGTGAACCAGATAACTCATACCCATTTACACTTTATAAAGCCAAAAATTGTATGTCGAACTTCTGCTACATGCAACTTTTAGCCTATTCATCCAAAATTGTTGAAAAATTGATCATAGATGCATTTATTAGTCCTAAATAACATACTGAAACCTCATAAGCTAATCTTATAACATGATCAATTTCAAACCAAATTACCAGATTAAGATGTCACCAAAAACTATTTATTGGATTAGATAAAACTATCATTAATCAATGTTAGCATCAATGACAACACATCAAAGGGTTACTTATTCATTCTTTAAACAATACCCCCTTTTTAATTAATGGCAACATGTTCCAAAAATGAATCTCCAAAAAATTAAAAACATTCATCATCATAATTGTCTTCAATCGTCTTCAAAGACTTGTATGAACTCCCCCTTTCAAACATACATAAAAAAATTCTCTTAAGACACAATATCTTAATAGCTTTAGCACTCAAAACTTCTCCCCATTTGACATCAAGGATAAAGGTTGTGCCGGTGAGACACATGTAAGTTGTACAACATGATGTATATGCACCAAAAAAATATCTAAAATGAAATAACTGGCTCCCCCTTAGGGAGTTATCCCAAGAATTGTACCTAATCATATGTACAAGAAATAAAAACTGAAAGCAACTAAAATAAAGTAATTATATAAGATGAAATATGTTCACCTAGAGGAGGAATCACCTTCAAGATCCTGAATGTTTGCTTGCCAGACAAGTTTTCCTTCAATCCAAATCTTTCTAGCTACAAAAAGTGCCTTATACATTGATTCCAACTCCACTAAGCTCTCCTCTCCCTCTTCCAAAGTATAGGGATTAGGATTTATCTTTGCAATTTTTTCAACTTTAGTGAGAGCACTTGTTATTCACATATGCTTTCACTTTTCTAAATATCCAAGCTATCCAAACTTCCTTATAACATCTTTTTGTCTTTGCAAAGTGAAGAAATTATTTTGCAAGTCTGAAATGGAATTCCAAGAGGCATAATTTTTATCTTTTGCAAGGTCATAAGCTCCAGAGGCATTATCTAATTGTCAATCTATTGAGTCCATTAGGTCCTTAATGCCTTGGGTGGCATCCGACCACCTCATGCAATACAAGAATAATGTTTGGGCTTCATCTTCACATTCCTTCACTTCTTTCAAGCATTTCATCACCTTGCTATGTGCAGTTGCACATTTGTCTTGAAGCTCAAGAAATATCTTCTCAACAATCCTTGACTCAACTTCTTTTGTAGTCTACTCCTTTAGGCTAAAGGTATACTCCCATAGTGAATCAACCAAAAACTTTAAATTCTCAACAAGTGTTAGAGAATTGTCAACTGTGGTACCGAGGATAGCATCCTGTAGAGATTTGATGGCATTATTGATTAGTTTAGTCCCATTCTAATGATTCTCAATAATTTCCTTTCTTTTGGAGGTAAGAAAAGTATCTTCAAGCTCCATCCTCTAAATAGGTGAGATCTTGTTCAAATCTACACAACCTTGATGTGACGGGAGCTGAATAAACTGGGGAGGAACACTAGTACAGAAACAACAATATATGACTAAAAAAACTACTAAAAATTGCTTATAAATGATTGAACATGGTCACATGACCATTAGTAGTTTATTGCCAGTCATTTATAAGGCGACCAGATTGATGACAGAAACCATTTTTAGTCATTTATTAGTTGTTTAGATTGATCAATTTGGTAGTATATTTAGTTGTTGATTTAGTCATTGATTGTTGTAATTTGGTCACTTATTTAATCATTTTTATTCACTAATATATATATAGCCATTGATTTAGTCATTGATTCCTGTAATTTGGTCACTTATTTAGTTATTTTTATTCACTGATATATTTAACTGGTCACTTATTTAGTTGTTGATTTAGTCATTGATTGATGTAATTTGGTCAATTATTTAATCATTTTTTATTCATTGATATATTTAGTCATTAATTTAGTCATTGATTGTTGTTAGCTAGTCACTTATTTAGTCATTTTTATTCACTGGTTTCCATCCATTGGTAGTGTATTTAATCATTAATTTCAATCATCACTTTGATCAATTTGGTAGTTTATTTAATTATTTTCATTCACCGATTTCGGTCAACTGTTATGTATATTGATACATTGTTTATTAATCATTATATTTAGTCATATATTTAGTCATATTTATTCACTGATTTCTATCGGTTGGTAGTATAATTAGTTAATTGATAGTTTATTTAATTGTTTTTGTTCACTGATTTCTGCCTATAAGTGTTGGAAATGAGACAATACTTTAATTGAGGTTTAAACATATAAAAACACAAAAAAACACAATCAATAATTCATTTGCACTTAATGAAACCACTATTAAGAAGGAAAAATACTAAATTTTATTGAGAAAACATGTTCTTACAACAAATACAAGACATAAATGTGTCTTTGCTTTGAAAAATATACTGTTACAAAGTGTGTTTCTCAGTGTTGTGACTGAGAAAATAGAGTTACAATGCCTTTTTTTTGCATATACAAGATATTTCAATTTTGATGACAATTCTATGTTGCAACTTATTTGCAATTGCACATACATGTATGTTGCACTCTCTACAAATTTTCCTCTTCTTTGCACCTCTTTATCTGCTCTATATTTACTTCTTTTTCTGCACCCCTATTCTCTGTGTCTACTACTTACACAACATATCCCCTCTTCTATAATGCTCTAGTTTGAATGAGTGAAACCTAAACAAAAAGAGATAAACATAATCAAGGGGTTTTACATACAAGTATAGTAAGATAGAACATTCTCTATTCTACTCACAGAATGTACACCCAAATTAGATTCTTTGGTTTTTTTTTGGGTTCAACTTATTTAGGATCAATACATTCTTTGTCTGTAACTTCACTCTCCACACTCTGCTATTGCTAACCCTTCTTTTTCTCTTTTGCACTTACAGATTGAAAAAAACACTAAGATCCCTAAAGAACACATTCAAAATATTGCATAAAGCAGTGGGCCAA
This sequence comes from Sequoia sempervirens, assembly GCA_007258455.2. Lineage (NCBI taxonomy): Eukaryota > Viridiplantae > Streptophyta > Pinopsida > Cupressales > Cupressaceae > Sequoia > Sequoia sempervirens. Next base: position 133,626 of record VDFB02327532.1, read on the forward strand.
GCTATCTAACAACTAGTACTACAAGATCATAAACATCAACTATGTCATTTTTTCAAATATTTTAGTGGTCACCATGTGAAGGTCCCTTCTTTCTCTTTTAGACAGATAGTTCCATCTATTTTGTCTAGATAAGCAAGGGGTATGTTACTCATGACCTTTAAAATACTTACATTTGCATCTCATGTTCCTTTCAATTTGATTCCATGTATAATAGATAGTGAGTGAATCTGCCCAATGCCCACAACAATACCATCAAACAGATCCAACACCTCAACTTTATCCCCTTCTTGGAGTTTATCAATAAATGTTTGCAAATTTTTTTAAAAATACACATTATATTGAGATATAAAACACACATTATATTATTTTTGACAGTTGTATGTAATGTCTTATGTCGTAGAACAAATTAGTTTTTGTATGTTCTTTTTTTTATTCTGTTGAATAACAAAGAAGCAACTTTTTACTTTGAAAAAAAAAAACCTAACCCATTGCGAGGTACAAACAAATGGAGGGAAAGGCTACAATTGTGCTAAAATATATGAGTACTCTAGAAAGAGACATGGATTGGCAATAAAGTCCCCCCAACTGAGGACCATGACATCCCCAAACACAATGCAAGTTAATGCATTATCAAAATCTATGTATGCACTTTATTACAACTAAGCTCTAAGCTTCCATATGCAAGTTATTTGTTCTCCCTTATTTCCATAATCTATGTATACTAGTTAATTACACTTCACTACTATTCTAACCAACTTCTATCAAATAGGTAATGATTACCCTTATTTACATAATAAAACATCGTTACTTACCTGAATAATACTTACTTGCAGGTGGTTTCATAGCACTCACCTCAAGTTCAACATAACTACCACTATGAATATCATGTGCATGCTTGTTGAGTTCATCACCATAATCACTATCAACATCATTGCAGATATGAAGTTTTACAACTTTGCAAATAGTTCTATTGATAGGGCCTTTTTCTTTTTGTTCCGCTTTTATATGATTTCTCTACATCATGTGGTTTAATCATCATGCAAAAATTAATATAAGTTAAGTAAAGAATGCAAAAGCTATAAATTTTTATCCAAAAGAACATTTTAAGCATGAAGAATGAAAAAACATTGGGACAGATTAACTTACAACTTAAATAATGCAAAAGCTATAAATTTTTGTCCAAAAGAATAATGACAAAAATATTGGGATAGATTAACTTACAACTTAAAGAATGCAAAAGCTATAAATTTTTGTCCAAAAGAAGAATGAAAAAACATTGGGACAAATTAACTTACAACTTCAAGAATGCAAAAGCTATAATTTTTTGTCCAAAAGAACATTTGAAGCATGAAGAATGACAAAACATTGGGATAGATAACTAACAACTATTATATTAATTACCTCAACTTCAAGACAACTAAGATGATTGTGTTGTGCATTCTTGTCCACTTCCTCATTATCACTATCAATATCAGCAACTCTGTTGACATCATGAAGGCATTTTTTTTTCCTATTGCTTTGATAAAATTGCTCTGCATGTGGTTTAACCATTTGCACAAAAAAATATACAAAGCATTTAATAGTCAACTAAAGAATGCAAGCTATAAATTTGTCCAAAAGAACATTTTCTGGATCACTCCAACAATAAAAAAATTGGGTTAGATTCTCTTACACTTAGATTTCAAAAATCTACATATTAAGAGGCATTTGTATATAGAATTTCCAAACAAGAAGAAATAAGATCAATAGAGCCTCTTACCTCATTTGAATCCATGGACTTATGCTCATTCCATGCAAAAACTATAGGGTTAACGAAGGCAACCAACTGCGAAACTTGTTGAGTGAGATTGAATATGCAACTCATTACCTTTTGGTACCCTAGTTCATTTGAGTTGACATGACCTACAAAGGCTCCTACTAGGCATTGAATATATGGATGTGGAATCTCTGTTGACGAACTAGATTTCCACTTCATCCTACTCTTAGATTTACTAGGATCTAGTGCTGCCATATAATTGACAATATCTTTTGTACTTGCTTCTCTATTACTATTTTCCACCTAAAATACAATGCCAATTTCAATATATAGTTAGTTAAATAAAAAATTGAAATAAAAAACACAATGTAAATTGAACCAAAAATCCATATACTTACTGCAAATTTATCCATTTTGGCGTGTAACCCGCCTCAGCCAAATGTATATCCAGTCCTCACATTATCTCTTGCTCTCTTGCCTTTGTTACTCTTTGCCAAATATTCTTCGGAATGCATACTTTCTCTCAATGCCTCCCACTGTTTGGGAGATAGAGTGGAGTCTAACCTCTCTTTTCCCTCTATGATCTTTTTTCTACAATTGTATCTAAAATTGTTCATCAAAATTCTCATCTTTTTCTTGTAATATTTTCTAGAGATTTGTCCACCAGTAGTCTCAAAAGAATTTTCTATTTTTTGTATAACATTTTCCACAACTCGTGGATCTTGCTCTATAAAACTTGATTTGTAAATATCCAAATGGGCCCTACATCTTACACCCAACTCAGTGGCCCACTTTGTAGCATTTGGCCCAATGGGCTCACCATCTCTCGATACCTCAATCAAGAAAGAATGGATTCTTGCCTTCTAATTTTCTTTCTATTGCATTCCTCTTTATAGATCTATACAAATCTTGACTCAATCTTTTTCTTTTGACAAAAGAATCCATATCTTCTATTAAATTACCACTACCAATATTTCTGGTTGATCCACTAGTTCCATCAAAAGTTCAAGATGCAACATGTGCACTCTGAGGCACAACAAATGCAAGTGGTCTTTCTTCATGAATTTCATTAACTGGAACTTCATGCTCCTTGGCCACATCAGGTGTGGCATGAGTAGGTAGATGAGTACCGGTCTCTATAGATTTCACTTCAGAAACAACCTTTAATGTTGAATAAAGCATCCATAGACCTATTGTTCCTTTGCTCTGATGTTTTTCAATAATCTCTCTTAGAATTAGTTCTAAGAGATCATCACAACATTGCACATCACCATGTGCTATATCAGGCTACACATCACCATGTACTATATCAAGCTGCACATCACCATGTGCTATATCAGGCTGCACATCACCATATGTTATATTAGGCTGCACATCACCATGTTCTATACTAGGTTGCACATCATCACCACTATTGTTTTCACCAACTACATTTGTTGAATCATAAAAGTGTCGGCTTCTACGAGATGGTGGCACTGTATCTTTTCTTTCCTTTTGTTTTTTCTCCATATTTTCTTTGCACTCTTTTTGTTGCCTATAAAACAAACAAAAAAAATATTATGTCTTATATACATAAAGATCTTGCCTATAAAATTTTATTAAACACTATTAAACAAATAATATACTACTTAGTAGATTTACAACTTGCCTGCTTGTCAAACCAAGAATCAATAAATATTCATTATTCTTGGCTACTATTTCACTACACAGTGCTCATATTTTGTCACTGGAATTTCAGCATTATGATCACTATCATCTAATTTGCACCTTACAACCCTTGTCTTCATTTCATGATGTCCAAATAAACAATAATGTATAGATCAAAAACTTGAATCAGTCAAACTTTATTGAGTTCATAAGTTGATAACTATTGACTTTCCAATCCAATGATAACTGCAAATGCAAACTTAAAATAGAATTTAGTTTATAGATTAAAAATAATTTACAGTCAAAAACCAAGAAGATGTTTACAATTACAGGTATCAGAAAAATTTTCCTTAGGGATATATTCACAAGAAAAGAACTCATAAAAACATAACACAAGCAAGATGAAGGAAAAAAATAGTCTAGTTTATCATGAGGCGTGTTAGAACCTTAAGAAAATTCCTAGTTCCATCATCACAATTAACCTTGAGCTCCATGACCTGAGCCTTGCCCCTTATATTCCTTTTTATTTTTGGCTAAGCCTCCCCACTGTAAATAAACATATAATTTTTTTAGGTTTGACCGACACTGAAAGATCTATACAAAGCCAAAAATTCATCATATATACTTAAGCAAAAACATGTCTAGCTAAAAACATTCCAAATCCCTTAACAGTCCCTTACCGTGATCCCTCAATAGTAATCTAAACCCTTGGCAGGCTGGCGGTATGTAAAAAACAACATGAAGATATTTACCACCATACCACGAAAGTATTATGATGAGGATGTGGTTGGACGGTATGAGATAATTTAAATACATCATAAACTGCCATACTGCGAGAAGGAAAAATGAAGGGTGTGGTATAGCGGGGAATAACCACCATCCTACGAGGAAGGTCATAAAGGCATGCGGTAGGGCAGTATGAACCACTATATCATGAAAGGATGTGATGAAGTATGTGGTATGATGGTAAGCCATATGTGATCATTAATGTAAATCGCAGTACCACAAGTTAAATAAGTCAAACTTGCAGAATAGAGGTAAGGATCTCGCTACCCCGCGGTGAAATGCAAAGAAGCTTGTAGTATAGTGGTGTATACCCCTCTATCCCATGACAATTATAGAAAGTGGTAGTGATAAAGTGGTATTAAATGCATGAATCACATCAACCCTCTGATCTTGTAAAATCAATGGTGCATGTTCAAACTCAAACTACGATCAAAATATTTTTTGTAAGGTTGATATTAATGTCAACATGACTAAGCTCAGAAGCCATTAAACAAAGAATTTGATATTCTCTTTGCACTCATTTGCAAAAATTATCGTGCGGGGAGCTGGGAATTTGAGGAGGTTAAGCTCTGCAACCATCATAACTTGGGTAAGTGCATAGAACTCATTGTGAGTTTTACAATTACAAGATTGTTTGGAATTTTGCATTTTAGAAGTATAGGAGAAGTAAGACAGTTAAACATCATACCGCCCAAGAAGAAAGAACCTGAAACTAAAAATGAAGAATCTAAGGTTAAAAAGAGGTCCTTACAACAGTCTATCCTGGATATACTCCCTAAATCAAATGATAGATGATTTAAGAAAGCTCTTAAAGATGTGGATAATGGTTGTAGAGATGCCCTTATCCCTATCTCTGGGTGAGAACTATTCTGGTACTTTTTTGAAAAAAGTGAGGACAAGATTCCAGTGTCAAATCCATGGGCTTTAAATTTGGCCAAGTTAATTGTCCCAAATTTTTTTATAGATGTAGAGTTCGTCAGAGTATTGGCTTGGAGTTATCATCCTACTACTAGGTCTATGAGATTTCCAGATGGTTCACCATTACTTGTGTTGACTAAAGCGACCATCATTGAATGTTTTCACCTAAACAAACAATCCCTAACTAAAATTGATTTGAAAATAAGTGAAGAAGAATATACTATATTGAGGGGAACCTATAGAAGTGATGAACTCCCCATTTACATGAAAAGGGGTGTGAACAATAGGGTGATTCCTACATTCCCTTCTGCTATTGAACCATTTGATGTCATAGATTTCCAATTCTATTTCAAGAAAACCTACTTTTCTCTCTATCAAGTACTTGGGATAGATGCACAGAGAAAATGTTAGTTTAATGATGATGGCTATGAGGATCCAAAACCATGAGACAAACATTGAATACGATTTTTCCTCATATCTTGAGAAAGCATTGCATGAAGGATTTTTGCAAGTCAAGGAAAATAGAGCCCCCATAACATTCAAACAATATTCTTTGTTGTGACACCTATTATTATACTAGAATATAGATAGATGGACTAAAAGGATGTGTTTGAGTAAGATTGACTAGCAGAGAAATTTGCTGCTAGTGCAACGATGGTGTTAAATATGGGACAATAGATGTAAGAATTCAAATTATGTGATATTCCATGATGACTTTGAGTACAAAATTATGAGAGTTCTTGGCCACCCACCACCAATACTACACACACTTGCACTACAACTATTAATACCTTTGGCTTTGAAACCTGAGCAAGGAAATACTCATAACTTTGGTGATTGTTTTTTTCTACCAGATATCACAATAATCAGGATTTATGGATGCCCATAGGCCCCACATATATTGCCAAAGTTTGTCCCCCTTTGATTAGCCTTTTTAGAATTCATTTGGTAGATTCTATGGATGGAAAAGGATGTCATGTATAAACAAAGGAAGGGTACACTTCTACCTAATTTGGCATGTGGGGAACTATCAGTGGGATCTGATACACTTGAAGAGTTACAAAATTATCTAAAAATAAGGTACACATTAGAGTCTAAAAAGGAAAGAGATTTTGACCCTGAGGGTCACATGATTTTTGTAAGACACACCATCCTTACCAAGGCTATGGTTACTCACCAAATTGATTATGAAGAAGATGTAATCATAAATTATTTCACTCCTCAAGAGGTATATGAGAAGAGGAGAAAATGGGAAATTATGAAAAGTCTTGAGGAAGAAAGAAAGAAGTAGAATGATATATTGGGGTATTTCATAGAGGAGGAAAATCCTCTCAAGAGGATTGATATGATCATTGATAAGTTTCATGAATTATATGATAATTTTGTAGCGAAGATGGGGAGACCTGCCAAATTGTCTCCCAAAAGGCCAAATGGTATTGTAATTACAAAACCAACTCTAGATATTGTTTCAGTATGTCATGCTTCTCTAGGATCACCTCCTAAACAACCACCCTCTAAAAAACAAAAGACACAAGAGATAGACCCACTTTTTTCCTATGAAATAAGTGAGGATGTTGGAGATACACAAGAAGCAATTAATGTATTAAGACATTTGAAGGATGATGTTGAAGTGGAACAACCTATTCATAAAACTGAAGACCACATGCCTGAAGCTAGAGTCAATATTTAGGGACAAGGAGAAAGAGAAATGCATGAGGATGAGAGGGTAATTGCAGCTCTCAGGTTCTTGGAAGATGATGAATTTATCAAAATCCCTGAATTTCAAGACTTTTGGATTAAGATTAAAATGAGAGAGTTTGAAGTGAGGGTTGAAATAAATAAGATGGGAGTTGAGGAATCCCAACATGACCAAATAGTAACCCAAAATTTTAATGAATTAAGGATTGATAATATTGATGTCGGCCCATAAGAGGCTAAAGAGATGATTTTGAAAATTATTATACTTATTGTCATTAGTATGGAATTAAAGAAATTTTTTTTACTTGATGAAGTGAGAACATAGGAAGACCCAATGTTGATTGTTGAGTTTGACTCAAATGAAGGGGTAAGTGGCACAAGATATAGACCTAAGATTGAAACCTTGGCATTTTGGGCCAAACAAAAGAGTACACAAAAACCAAGGTTACTAGATGCAGTGTAGGAAATGAAAGGGACAACTATGGTGAAAACATTAAAGGATACATCTCCTCTAGAAGTTGCAACCATGAAAATGCATTCAGCTATGTTCACCCGAGCTGCAGTTAAGGAGATGTAAGCTAGATTGGGAGAGCACGAAAAGGAACAAAATTTTTTAAATGATGAAGTCAATAAATTGTTCATGGAAAATGTGAATTTGAAGGAACAATTGAAAAGACCAAACCCCTCACAGAACAAGGAAATAATGTTATACTAGCCTCTTGCTCCACCAATTGATATAGAAAGTGCTTTTACTGAATAAGTGAGCATTCTTAGATAGGAGATTGAAGAGTTAAAGAAATCCATCAATGAGGGTAAGGAAGGAGTGAAAAAGAAAATTTGCAATGTTTTAGAGAAGGTACTCGAGCATAGGATAAAGCTAATTGTGGATAAGTTGGAAAGTGTGTATGATTGCTATAGCTCATTAACACAGGAAATTGATCAGATGAAAACACATGTACCCATACTAGATCCCCTTTTTAAGAATTGGAAGCCCATACATCACACATTTTTAACCTTGTGCAGAATATTACAGAGGAGTACTAAGGTTCCTACAACATTAAAACATATAGAGCAGATGGCCAAAATAATTATAAATGAATTCCAATATATACAAGGAGAGAACCAAAAGATTAGAACAAGAATAGATTCATTTCATACTCTGAAGCAGTGGTTTGTTGCAAAAATATTGAAAGATGATGACCAATTGAAGGACCTCAATGAATGGAAGAGTGAATTTGGCAAGATTTTTCCACATTGCATCACTCACATACAAAAGGATGGTGAGTTGAGTCTTGACAGGTTCAACTTAATCATGGATGGAGTAATAGCCTTAGATGTTGGATATTCTAAGTTAATCATGGATGGAAAGGCGTTACTAGACAACCACTGGAAAATTCACATTGCAAATATATTGAAAATTAGAGAATGCAAATGGCCATATGATTATATAGTGTATGAGTGGGAGCAGAAGTATTTGGGTCTTCCCAAACAATAGGCCTTGGGTTGTCACAATGGAAGAACCAGACATTCAGATACACTAATATGGAGAAAGGACCTTGAACAAATCTTCATTGATCACGGATGCCTTGTGGAGATTAACAAACTATGGTGTCACGAGTGTTATAGACTTCATTAGTTATCTACTTTCTCTATTTTCTCTTAATTGTGTTTTAAGAAAAACTAATGTTTAGTTTATACGAAGAGGTATGAATTTTGAAAACATGTCATATTTTGTAATGGTCTAAAGCTTGTTGCTTCTCTTATAAAAGAGAAACCAAGACTGAATTGTGATATCATCATCATAGATATTTATAAAAAAATCTATGAGGAGACTTATGTTATATTGTAATTGTTACCTATTTTTCACCTACAGCCTCAATCAGGCAAGGCACTCTATGTTTCAGGTGTTCTTCAAGGCCAAATGGGACATTTTCATCAAGAATTGGATCATGCACCTGAGGATATTTCACAAGGGAGTCTATTGGAAGGCTTCTCTTTAGTCAGATTCAGCATAAAACTCCTGAGGAAGAAACTCACTGGGACTTTTCAAATGTCTTGTCGACTGGCAGTGTTTTTATATTCATTCAGGATCCACCGGTCGACCAGGCTTTTTATTCGTCGTGGGTTTTTATGTCTCCCCGACTATTGAAGTCACGCTGACCATTGTGCACAAGGCTAGCATCACCGAAAGAAGGGTGTCATCAGGGAGAGGTCTGGCCGACAAGATGGAAGTCTCACCAAAGGGAGGCGTCATTGATGAAAGGTCTGACCGACAGGGAAAGGTCTCGCTGAAATGAAATGCCCTCGGTGTGATGTCTCGAAAAACAAAGGAGGTCTCCCTGAAAGAGGGTTTGCACTCACCAGGAGATGGAGGCTTCAGTGTGAAGTCTGGCTGAATGGAGAAAGTCCTGTTGACAAATGGTGCCTTCAATATGAAGTCGTGGTTTCAGGAAGATGTCTTACCGACACAGTGAGGTCCCAGCGACAAGAAAGGAGCTTGCTGAGATGTCTGGCTAACTACTAATGGTCTCCTCGAAGGTTTTTCCTTCGGTATAAAGTCTTGCTGACATAGCGATGTCTCCTCGAAATGAGGTATGCTCTCGATGAAAGAAAGGAGTTTGCTGTGATGTCCCGGCGACCAAGTGGAGGTCTCGGCAAAATTTTTGAGCTCCATATGAGGTCTCACCGACCAGGTAGGGTCTTTCCAAGATAAAGAAAGCTCACCGAGAGAGTTTAACATTGGTATATCATCTAGCCGATAGGGCAATGTCTTGCCAAGGAGGTTGCACTCATTGATAGAATGTTCGGTCGGTGTAATATCTCACTGACCGAAGGTGCTCTTGCCGAAGAGGAATGGATTTTCCAAGATGTCTCACTGACCCGATGGGGTCTTGCCGAGAATGTGAGCTCGATGCAAAGGAAAGTAGAGTCACCATGATGTCTCAGTGAAAGCATGAGGTCCTGCCAAAGAATGAAGGGTCTCGGTGTAGTGTTTTTCCTTCAGCAGGAGGTCTTCTCAACTTGCCAGTGTCTCACCAAAAGAAATGTTGCACTCAGGGAAAGTGGTTTGTGTTCATTGTGAGGTCTTGTTGAAGCAAAGGATCTTGGTGTGACTCCTGAGAGTTCATCATGATGTATGGCTAAAAGTGATGGTCTTGCTGATGGTTTCAGAGATATCAGTATGACTTTTGAAGCTCGGTATGAACTCTTGCTAACGGTTGTAAGCTACGTCAATGGCTGCTATAAGTGCATAATCGCATCGGGGAGACACGATTAGTGTCTAACCGACATGCAATTTTTGTCTAAAGGACCTTTGACTATCTAGTGATACCATGTGGCATTTGTTTGAACAATCAAAAGGAGCTAGAGACAAACCATTAACAATTTGACTATTGCAACTATCCTTGTGAAGAAGATCAACTGAATGCAGGGGTATGGATCCGCTTTGCAATCAAGGGTGATGAATCCATTCAAAGGAAGTAGTGTTGTCTCTATGGAGGCCGACTATAAGGAAAATATGATGCCATTTCCATAAGGGATCAACTTGCAGAAAGATCTAGAGTGGGAATCAGACAAAAAGGAAGAAGTCGTGAGTCACAGTAACAGCTGGAATATCAACTAGCGAGGGTCAATAAGCATTAATGATAGTACCGCAGGGCATTCAAGGCAGGTTCGGTGGGGAAGATCGAAGGTGGACATGAAGACCAAGAAGTTAAATACATTGCAAAAGATCAAGGAGGCCATTCTTGGAGCGACTCCACATCGACGTGGATAGCGGTGACACAACATTAACTTCATCCAAAAGATCTAGGGTCAAATCTTTATGAATGTGGATATTTTTGTAAGCCCTAAGGGGCTGGGTCTTTTGTATATATGGAATTTTTTTCCTTTTTTGTCGATAGTTCTTACCTGGTGCTTTTCTACTTTTGTAACTCATGCAGTTCTTTGCAGAAGAGAGGCTATGTTTTGTAACTCATGACATGCATGTATATCAATGTTTCACCATTGAAATCAATGAGTATAAGTGCTTTACCTTTTCAGTCTCTCTACTAAAATTGTGTGCATTCGTATAATTGATGAAACTACTTGTGAAATTGAATGATTCATTGTGGTTATGTCTTATCTTAGCACCTTTTGTAGAGCAATATGTATTTTTGTAGGTTGTGAGATGTGTTCAAAATACAGTATTCTCTAGTTATGAAGTTATTCCTTCCTTCTAGGAGTGTAGCCATATGAACCTTTTCATGAAATGTTTATGCAGAAAACATATGTGATTGAGTTGTGTACAACTAAGCTTTTTTCATTGATTGAAAATGTGTGTGTAAACTGTGTTATGTGTCTTCTTAGTAAATTTGGTGCATCACCATAGAGATAGTGTTTTCATTAGTTTTAGTGTTTTTCTCCTTCTACCTTTTCCCTTTACAAAAATCAGTGGTTAGGTGACACCATAGGGAGTCGGCCTCATCTGGAGGTTCATTTCAACTTTAGGTGACCCACAGCCTTGAAATGATCCCATGTTTCTCTAAGAAAGCTCAGTTTTTGTAACTTTACATAGGGTGCAATTTTTAGAGATAATAGTTTTGGCACGCCCAATGGGATGGAGTTAGAAGTAAAATTCCTAAGCCTTGTTGTTTTGATGTGCTACCAGTGAGCTGATAGCCTTTTAGAGGTCATTTTCAAGCATATCTGGCGACTCTGCATGGAGGAAAGGATCCATGTGTTTATTTATATGAGAAAAATAGAAACTAGAAGTTCAAAAGCTATAGAGTTTTTACATTTATCTCCTCTAAGAAGAAGAGGGAGAACTCTTAGAAGGACTGTTCCTTCTCCTAGAGTTCAGTCAACACCAACTAGTGTTAGTGACAAGACACTTTTTTCATACGAAAGGAGAAGAAGATCCCCTCTAGCTAGGCGTTCAACATCTCCTACTCTTAGAACAAAACCCTCTGCCTCCTCATTTGGGGATTTCAATTGTGTAACAAATAGTATTTTTTCTACAGCAAATACATTTCAACCAAGTTCAAGTTATGTTTTAGTAAGCATACCAATGCATTCCAACTCAATGGTAGCGCCAAGAGCCTTTACTTTCATACCATTTAACCAGGGTAGTCCCCTTAATCTAGCGTAGCATGATGATATTCCATTAGCAGTGTTAAAAGGGTTACCAAAGTTTACTAGAGAAGGACAAGTGACACCTTTTGAGCATATCAAGGATGTGGCAGCATTGTGCAATGTGCATCATGTGACACAGGAAAATGTGGCTATGAGATTGCTGGCTGCATCTTTCAAGAAGAAGGCGTTGGAATGGTTTAGAAGCTTGCCAGTGGGTTCTCTATGAACATGGGATGAGCTTGGTGATAAATTTACTAGATTTTTTGGGAAAAAATCTGATCACCTCTCTTTGGTAGAGCAGTTAACAACCATCAAAAGAGCCCCACAAGAACAAATGGAAGACTTCAATATCCAATTTCAAAAAACTTGGAACAAAATCCCTACTACGGTAAGGCCTTCTGCTAATTATACATTCTTATATTATTTGAAAAGTTTAAATAGTGATATCTCAATCATGATACAATCCATGGGGGGTATTTCTTTACCTCAGGCTTATAGCATAGCTATTAAGGTAGAAAATAACCTCATTCAGGCAGGCAAGTTAGCACCCAGGCCACCTATGCCCTATTTCCCTGAAATTCAATCAAGTATGCCTTTGCAAATTCCATCTTTAGTCCCTTTACTTACTTTTCCAGCATTACCCATTGCTGTGAGCCAGGGAGTGTTAGTTGCAGGACCATCAAGTGAATTGCAAGAGATCCAGTCTAGTCAGCATAAGATAGAAAGCATTTTACAAACCATGGGAAATGAGTTGACCAACATGAAGAAACGGTATCAAGGGGCAAGACCAAATTTCCAACAGCAAGGTCAGAATACAAATCAGTCTTATCAAAATCAGGGATATCAATATTAGCAAAATAGGCAACCCTATCAAGGTGGTTATCAGAGGAAAAATGTTAATCAAAGACCATTCCAATCTTATAATCCAGCTCCTCTCAATGCTACAAGTCCAGCGAAAGATATGGTTCCAACCCAGAATAACCTTGTGATAGAAGATGAATGGTGTTGTTCATGTAATCAAGCACATAGCCCAACCTCATGCTCAAATGGGGTAGTTAATCAGACATTTATGGTCCAGAATGTTGTCAGTCCACAGTCAAATGCACCTGTTAATATACCTGAACAACAATCGAATATACATTTTAATGAGACTGCATTTTTAAATTAGAAAAGTGAAGAGTTATGTGGTGTGAATGTCGATTCAGCAATTGCAGCCAATACTCGAGCTAAGAAAAGAGCTCTTGAGGTGGAGCAATCAGCTGATAAAAATAAGGGGCCTGCAACTGTAGAAACATCATCCACACCTATTCTAAATGTACCAAAGAGAACTACTGTCTTACCAATCAACAAGCAGCCTCATAAGAATAAGGAACCGACTACTGCTAAAGTACACCAGAAGGTACCTTTAACTGTACCTTACAACATTGTGGATAGTATGAAGAAGATTAATGTGAATATGACCATGTGGGACTCCTTAAGCATTCCAGGATAGGCTGATCTACTTAAAAAGGCATTATTTGAAGATGTAAATCCTAAACAAGTTGTTGTTGATTCCCAAAGAGTCGTGATGGCTAATGATGATCAAGAGAAAGTTGCTAATCCCAGTAGCAAAAGGGATTCTTCGATTCAAGGTAAGAATGTGAGACCTCCTCCATTCTATGTTTCATTGATTATTGGAAAAAAATTAGTGCACAATTGTATGGTAGATAGTGGTGCTACCTGTTTTGTGATGCCCAAGCAAGTAGTTGATCAGTTAGGTTTAAAGTATGAACCTTTAGAAAAGGGAGTAGTCCAGTTGGATGGCTCATCTGTTAATACAATGGGGCTCATCAAAGATGCTAACTTAATTCTACATGCTTGCCCTAATTTTTCAATTTTCCAACACATTTATGTGGCAGATGTGCCTCCATATTTTGGGTTATGTTTGGCAAGGGAGTTTATGGCTAAAATAGGGGGATACCATTTGTCTGACTCGTCTCACATGTTATTACGTACTAGATATGGAACTAGAGTAACCATTAAGTCTAAGCTACTTGAAAAAGACAATATAGAACCTTATGTACCTAGTGCAATAAATGCCAATTGCATAATTTATTAACAAGATGAGCATGCTATTGCCTTTGATCCTCGCATTATTGTCGATGATATTCCTGATATACTTCTAGATGAGTGGGTAGCAGGCCAAACTTCTAGCGCTAGGAGTGACTTGGTGTTAGATGCTGGTATGGGTAACTACATGTTTCAAGAAGCTGATATAGTGATGCCTAACTTGGTTAAGAGGCCAGTGAATGATTGTGATCAACAAGATGAAGTTTGGGAAATGTATTTTGATGGCTCAAGGGGAAAACATGGCACTGGTGGGGGTGTATTATTGGTTTCCCCAAGAGCTGAAAGATATTATGTAGCCTTTAGGTCTGTGTTTTCATGCGCTAATAACATAGCAGAATATGAAGGTCTCATTCAAGGGCTAGAATGGGCAAGGAAATGTGGAATTAAGTGTTTGAAGGTGAATGGAGACAGTGAATTGATAGTAAATTAGGTTAGAGGCATGAATGATGTTAAAAATGATGTTCTTAAATTATATAAGCATAGGGTTTGGGACCTCATTGAGGATTTTCAAGCTTTCAATATCATTTCAATTCCAAGGAAACAAAATCAACATGCTGACAGATTAGCAACTGTGGGAGCCCAGTTTGACATTCTAAACAGTGCAAGAAAGGAATGTAATCAGCAGCACATCAAGGTTATTATTAGGCATTTAGTGCCTGACAACAATGTTAACTGGCAGGTCTTTGAGAGTGATGAGCAAATTCTACAATTTTTGCTTGAAGAGGATGTGTTTGCAGTATCAAATCAGGATAAAATCAAACAGCAGTATGGAGACCAAGTACTGCAATTAAAGAACAACGAGTTGCCTAAGGGTTTGGTTACCTTAGAAAGTATTTTTAACTCTGATGATCAAGCTAAAAGTAACAATGCCAATTTACTGGTTCAACAAGATCATTATGAGGACTTAGAAATTGCACCCAAGAGAAGCCTCAAGATAGGGAAAATAAACACTGCTGTTGAAAAATAGTCTTTTCTGCAATTATTCTAGGAATTCATTGATATATTCACTTGAGAATATAGAGATTTGAAGGGATTGCATCCACATCTTACAAAAAATACAATAGAATTGGAGCCAACAGACAAACCCATAAGGAAAAAATAGAGGCCAGTTAATCCCAAACTGAAGCCACTAATGGAGAAAGAGGTCTTCAGACTTATAGAAAGTGGGATTGTCTTTCCCATCAAGCATACTAGTTGGGTTGCAAATCTAGTTCCTGTCAAGAAGAAATACGAAGAGCTTAGATTATTTGTAGACTTTAGAGATTTGAACAAAGCTTCGTTTAAGGACAAGCACCCTCTTTCATCTATGAAACAGATTCTTCAATGTGTGTTAGGTTCTGAACGTTTTTCTTTATTGGATGGATATTCTGGTTATAACCAGATTTTGGTAAGGGAAGGAGATCAATTTAAGACTGCCTTCACCAAAAAGTGGGGCACAATGGCATATAGGAAAATTCCATTTGGTTTGTCTAACGCTGGAGCAACCTTCCAGAAGGCTATGGACATGGCCTTCAACAACTTAATGTATACGTTTGTCTTAGTATATCTTGATGAAATCACTATTTATTCCAAGAAGACAGCAGATCACATTGACCATTTGAGGCATGTTTTTGAATGTTACCAGGAGTTTGGTATATCATTGAACCGCAAGAAGTGTGTTTTCTCTATTCATGAAGGAGAGCTTCTTGGGTATGTGGTATCTAGGGAAGGAATTATTGTGGATCCTAAGAGAGTTGCAACAATCCTAGAGTTGCCTTTACCTCTACATAAGAAAGGGCTTCAAAGTTTCATTGGTCATATTAATTTTGTTAGGAGATTTCTCCCTGATATAGCAGCCTTGCTAAAACCCCTTATAGCTATGTTAAAAAAGAATGCAGAGTTTAGATGGACACGAGAAGCAAGGGATAGTTTCAAAATATCAAAGAGGCGTTAGCTTTAACCCCAACATTAGTCAACCCAGATTTCAGTAAGGATTTTACCTTGTATGCTTTTGGTAGTTTTGATGTAATCTCTACAATCTTGGTGCAAAAAAATGTAGAAGGGTTGGAGTAGCCCATTGCTTTTTTCAGCAAGGGTCTGAAAGACTATGAGCAGAAGTATACCTTTGTAGGAAAACATGTGCTGGCTATTGTGAAAAGTTTGAAGAAATTCAGACATCTATTATCTCATAACAAAATTCATCTACAAGTGGCACATTCCAGCGTGAAAGAATTTTTACTCGTAAAGATCTAAATGAAAAATGGGCTGGATGGATCACAAGTGTTATGGAGTATGATGTGGATATTCAGGTCACTAAATTGGTGAGGGGAAAATGTTTTATGCCAACAACTAGCTAACAAATACTTTTCAACAGTAGAGGACCAATGAGACTCAGTTTTGGTTAATGTTGGGACAACAGATGATGAAGCTACCAGCTGGTTGTAGGAAATGTCACATTTCTTGAGAACTGGGGAATGCCCACCTAATCTGAACAGAATGAAGAGGAGGTACTACCAACTTTGGTCTATTCCCTTTGTATTGATTGATGATGTGTTGTATAGGAAATATCACAGTGGAGTACTGCTCAACGGTGTTGATAATGATCGAGTGGATCAGATATTACATGAGTTCCATGACGGACCTTCTGGAGGTCACTATGCTGCAAGGACAACAACCTATAAGATTTTAAGAGCAAGCTATTATTGGCCTGACTTGTTCAAGGATGTGCATACATATGTCAAAAGATGTTCCAAATGTGCCTTGTTTTTGGGCAAAGAAAAGCTTGTTGCTTTGCCATTGCAACCAATTCAGATAGAGCAACCGTTTATGAAGTGGGGAATTGATTTCATAGGGGAAATTAACCCACCCTCAAGTGTAGGCCATCGGTGGATTATCATAGCAACGGATTACTTTACACGATGGACAGAAGCTTTGCCTCTGAAGGAAGCTAATGAAACAACAGTGTTGAATTTTTATGAAGACTTGGTTTGCAGATTTGGAGTCCCAGTTTCTATAATTTCTGACAATGCCCTGGCATTTTTTGGTTTGAAGGTTGTTGATTGGGCATTGAAGAATGGAATTTAATTGAACACAAGCTCCAACTATTATCCCCAGGGCAATGGACTTGCAGAGTCCACTAATAAAAATTTGATTAATATTATCAAAAGGATGCTTCAAAGCAATCAGAGGGATTGGCATGCTAGGCTAAATACTACCCTTTGAGCAGACAAAATTACCCCTAAGAAGGTGATTGGGAACTCGCCTTACATGTTGGTGTACGGTAAAGAATCAAAATTACCTATCTCTACTGATTTGCCTGCCTTGGACATTGCCAGTCAGCTGGTCCTGTTTGAACAGACTAACCCACTTGCCTTAAGATATACTTAGCTGATGGAGTTGGAAGAAGCTAGAAACAAGGCTATGAAGAACATTGAACATCAGTAAATCCTGACTAAGATAACATTTGATAAGAAAACTAGATCAAGAGATTTCATTGTGGAAGATCTTGTGCTGAAATGGGATGTTCTAAAAAGTAGGCCAGGCCATCACACCAAGTTTGACAACATGTGGTTGGGTCCATTTATTATCAAAGACTGCAAATAACACAATGCTTACCAACTGGCGACAATTGAGGTTGAAGTACTTCCTATCCCAATCAATGGGATACACCTCAAGCCTTGTTTTGAGGTTTGATAGGTTCCTCCATTGTATATATTAGGTTAGGTTTTATGTTTTTAATAAGTTCTTTTGCACTTGAGCTTGATTGTTGTTTCATTCCCTAAGTGTTGTTCCAACACAGTAAATAACTTTTTTTTTAGTTTCTCTTGTTTTGTCGTTTTGGCAACCTGTTGAGTTCTATGAATCTCAAGTGAGTTGCGGCCATGTGCAAACTTTTTTGAATTTTTATGAGTTTTCCTAACAACTCCATGCCCAATGGACAAGCTAGCTATTGGTTTCCATGTTTAGTAGGAAAACATCCAGCAAAGGTCGCCAAAAATGTTACCTATTTTTAACCTATGGCCTCAATCAGGAAAGACACTCTATGTTTCAAGTGTTCTTGAAGGACAAATGGGACATTTGCATCAAGAGTTGGATCATGCACCCGAGGATATTTCACAAGGGAGTCTATTGGAAGGCTTCTCTTTAGTCAGATTCAACATAAAACTCCCGAGGAAGAAATTTGCTAGGACTTTTCAGATGTCTTACCGACTGGCAGTGTTTTTATATTCATTCAGGATCCACCTGTCGGCCAGGCTTTTTATTCGCCGTGGGTTTTTATATGTCTCCCCGACTACTAAAGTCACACTGACCCTTGTGCACAAGGCTAGCATCACCAAAAGAAGGGTGTCATCAGGAGAGGTCTGGCCGACAAGATGGAAGTCTCAGCGAAGGGAGGCATCATCGATGAAAGGTCTCACTAACAGGGAAAGGTCTCGCCGAAATGAAATGCCCTCAATGTGATGTCTCGAAAAATGAAGGAGGTCTCCCCGAAAGAGGGTCCGCACTCGCCAGGAGATGGAGGCTTTGGCATGAAGTCTGGCTGAATGGAGAAAGTCTTGCCGACAAAGCGGTGCCTTCGGTATGAAGTTGTGGTTTTGGGAAGATGTCTTACCGACACAGTGAGGTCCCGACGACAAGAAAGGAGCTCATTGAGATGTCTAGTCGACTACTGATGGGCTCGCCGAAGGTTTTTCCTTTGACATAAAGTCTTTCTGACATAGTGATGTCTCCCCGAAATGAGGTACGCTCTCAACAAAAGAAAGGAGTTCAATGTGATGTCTCGACAACTAAGCAGAGGTCTCAGTGAAATTTTTGAGCTCTATATGAGGTCTCGCCGACCAGGTAGGGTCTTTCCAAGATAAAGCAAGCTCGCCAAGAGAGTTTAACATCGGTATATCATCTGGCCGACAGGGTGATGTCTTGCTGAGGAGGTTGCACTCGCTGACAGAAGGTTCAGTTGGTGTAATATCTCACTGAATGAAGGTGCTCTTGCCGAAGTGGAATGGATTCACCAAGATGTCTCACCGACCCGATGGGGTCTTGCCAATAATGTGAGCTCAACGCAAAGGAAAGTAAAGTCACCATGATGTCTCGGCAAAAGCATGAGGTCCTACCGAAGAATGAAGGGTCTTGGTGTAGTGTTTTGCCTTCGGCAAGAGGTCTTCCCGACTTGCCAATGTCTCACCGAAAGAAATGTTGTGCTCAGGGAAAGTGGTTTGTGTTCACTATGAGGTCTCACCAAAGCAAAGGATCTTGGTGTGACTCTTGAGAGTTTGCCATGATGTCTGGCTAAAAGCGATGGTCTTGTTGATGGTTTCAGGGATATTGGTATGACTTTTGAAGCTTGGTATGAACTCTTACCAACGGTTGTAAGCTACGCTGATGGATGCTATAAGTCTATAATTGCATCGGGGAGACACGATTAGTGTCTCACCGACATGTAATTTTTGTCTAAAGGACCTTTGACTATCTGGTGATACCATGTGGCATCTATTCGAACAATCAAAAGGAGCCAGAGACGAACCATTAACAATTTGACTGTCGTGACTATCCTTGTGAAGATCAACAGAATGCAGCAGTATGGATCTGCTCTGTGATCAAGGGTGATGAATCCGTTCAAAGGCAGTAGTTTTGTCTCTATGGAGGCCGACTATAAGGAAAATATGATGTCATTTCTAGAAGGGATCAACTTGCAGAAAGATCTAGAGCGGGAATCAGACAAAAAGGAAGAAGCCGTGAGTCACAGTAACAGCTGGAATATCAACTGGCGAGGGTCGATAAGCATTAATGATAGTACCTCAGGGCATTCAAGGCATGTTCGGTGGGGAAGTTCAAAGGTGGACACGAAGACTAGGAAGTTAAATGCGTTGCAAAAGATCAAGGAGGCCATTCCTGGAGCGACTCCACACCGACGTGGACAGCGGGGATGTAGCATTAACTTCATCCAAAAGATCTAGGGGCAGATCTTTATGAATGCGGATATTTTTGTAAGCCCTAAGGGGCTGGGTCTTTTGTATATATGGCATTTTTTTCCTTTTTTGTAGATAGTTATTACCTGGTGCTTTTCTACTTTTGTAACTCATGCAGTTCTTTGTAGAAGAGAGGCTATGTTTTGTAACTCATGACAGGCATGTATATCAGTGTTTCACCATTGAAATCAATGAGTATAAGCACTTTACCTTTTCAATCTCTCTACTAAAATTGTGTGCATTTGTATAATTTATGAAACTACTTGTGAAATTGAATGATTCCTTGTGGTTATATCTTATCTCAGCACCTTTCTGTAGAGCAATATGTATTTTTGTAGGTTGTGAGATGTGTTCAAAATACAATATTCTCTAGTTGTGAAGTTATTCCTTCCTTCTAGGAGTGTAGCCATATGAACCTTTTCATGAAATTTTTATGCAAAAAACATATGTGATTGAGTTGTGTACAACTAAGCTTCTGTCATTGACTAAAAATGTGTGTGTAAACTGTGTTATGTGTCTTCTTAGTAAATTTGGTGCATCACCATAGAGATAGTGTTTTCATTAGTTTTAGTGTTTTTCTCCTT
The DNA here is from genome assembly GCA_007258455.2 of Sequoia sempervirens. Taxonomy (NCBI): domain Eukaryota; kingdom Viridiplantae; phylum Streptophyta; class Pinopsida; order Cupressales; family Cupressaceae; genus Sequoia; species Sequoia sempervirens. Next base: position 154,184 of record VDFB02327532.1, read on the forward strand.
CTATATTTTCCCTTTACAAAAATCAGTGGTTAGGTGACACCATAGGGAGCCGGCCTCATTCGGAGGTTCATTTCAACTTTAGGTGACCCACAGCCTTGAAATGATCCCATGTTTCTCTAAGAAAGCTCAATATTTGTAACTTTGCATAGGGTGCAATTTTTAGAGATAATAGTAATATCTATTTGAAGCAATCAATGGAGAAGAAGATTTAATCTGGTGCTCGAATTCTGGTCTCAATTATTTGTTGATAATACTGTATATTGGATTTTTTATGTATTTTAGGTGGGAATATAGGGGTATATTGTGAATTGGTATCAATTATTTGTTCATAATACTATGTATGATATAATAAGTTGTGGTCTCAAATTGCGGTATTGGATTTTTAATGCATTTTAGGTGGGAATATAGGGGTATATTATGAATGTAGTATTTTAAATATCATTTTATTGAAAATATTGAACAATTTTTTAATTTTGCAATCTCTTAGTTTTAGTTTTCAGTGTCAGTCAAACCTAAGAGATCATTTTGTTTGTAATGAGGAGGATTAGTTCACCTAATGTTAAGATATCTATATGTATTATTAAATCACAAATGTTAATTATTTTTTCCTTCACACAAGCATATTCAATGCATGGGGTGGCTAGAAGTTGTATTACAAACTAAAGCTATCATCTAGGACATACAAGAAAAGTATAGCATCTAGAAAACATATAGTACATACAAGAAATTATATTCTAACTAAGAAGAATGAATTACATTCAATAATAAATTACACCATACATATAACCAATGTTTAGGTGACAAGCTAACCTCTTAAGGTGACAAGCTAGTTAACGTGACAAAACATCATCATAATCATCTGCATTGCTTATTACATTGCATTGCACATCTTTCAAACTCAAAGCATTACTTCACATTGCATAACTAATAACTAGATGTTGATAGATGACAAATTTTCAATTACAATATAGTTTTTACAAAGTCAACCTAAGCAGTTATCCAATTACTTCACATTGCATATCTAATAACTAGGAGTAGTTGCCAATTGCATTTTCTTTTCATGGCATTCCATGAGACCACATTTCTTTCTTTGAGGTATTTTTTCAAACAGTTCACTGCCTTGTCTATGCTACCACACCTTTCATACATATTGTCTACCAAAGCATTTTATCAAATAGTTCACTGCCTTGTTGCTATGGCTAAAAGCCTAAAACAAGTGCTTTCAAACAACCTATGGATGCTTGGAAAAAATCTATCAAATCATAATAGTAAGCAATAGCATAGACAAGGCAGTGAACTAGTTGAAAAATGACTCAAATAAATGTGATCTCATGGTGAAGGAATGCCATGACAATCCATAACAATTCACTTGTCATGGCATTCATCATGACATTCCATCACCATGAGACCACTTTTCTTTGAGGCATTTTTTTCCAAATGTCATTTCCTTGTCTATGCTACCACATTTTTCATACATGTCTACCAAAGCATTTTTATCAAACAGTTCATTTCCTTGCTACTATTTCTAAAATCCTAAAACATGTGATTTCAAACAAGCTATGGATGCTTGGAAAAAATATATCAAAGCATAATAGTAAGCAACAAGCTATGGTATCATGGTTTTTTTTAGCACAAAAATCAATGTGATTTTATTTGAATTTTTTTGTAGGTTTTAAATACATTTTTTTGGCAATTTGGCTATCTGAAATGCGAAAAAATCATTGTGGTCAATTTTGTGCATTTTGTAATTGTAGGATTCTCAAATTTAGTGAAAAAGGTAGTGTTCATGAAGGAATAGAAAATATGTGTAAAGCCTTTGAATTATACCCATACTGTGCAATGACATTGAATCATTCAGCAAACCATTTTTTCTTCACAAGGCATCATTTTCTTGTGGAATAGTTGACTCAGACAACTCTTGTTTCAATTGACCACCCTCTCATGAAATCTCATTCATATTATAATCTTGCACAATCTTATCATAGTAAAGGTGATTATGACACCACTAGCCGCTACTACATGACATCAATCAAGGAAAGCCAAAGGCCACATGATTTTGTGGACAAATTCAATTGAAGCTTGGAGTTCTTAAGAGTTCTCTCTCAAATTTTGAAAAGATTTTGGAGGTCCACCCAGAGAACTGTGAGAGCTTAAAAGTTGTAGGCCATATATATGCTCAATAAGGGTAGGAAAAGAAGGCTTTGGAAATTTTAATAAATGCAACTCACATAGATCCATGTGATGCCCATGCATTTATCAAGATGGGTGAGTTATTAATATCAACATACCCCAATGTAGCCTTAGATTCTCTTAAGACAACAAATTCTCTTCTGAAGAAGAGCAGAGAAGAAGTACCCATTGAATTGTTAAACAACATTGGGGTTCTTCATTTTGAGGGTGATGAACTAGAGTTGGCTCAACAAACTTTTATGGAGGCATTATGAAATGGCATTTGGGTGGAATTCATAAATAAAAGCCCCAATGCTAATTCTATAGTTTTTTCTATGCACTTTAAGGATATGGAATTCTTCCATCGACTAGAAGAAGGTGGTGTTTCACTTGAGTTACCATGGGATAAAGTCACAACACTATTTAATCTTGCTAGGTTGTTTGAACAACTACATGATACTGAAAAAGAAAATCTTTTATATAGGCTAATATTGTTCAAGTTTCCTGATTATGTGGATGCATAACTGCATCTTGCAGCCATGGCTTAGGCTTGGAATGAGATCCAACTAAGCCTAGAATTTATTGGGGATGCACTTAAGGTGGATAAAAACTCATGAAATTCTTTATGTATGCTTGGAAACATGGAACTAAAAATAGAAGATTGGCTTAAAGCAAAAGAAACAATTAAAGCTGCACAAAGTGAATCAGATGCGGAGAATTCTTATGTTGACATTTCACTTGGAAATTGGAATTATTTTGCAACTTTTCACAATGAGAGGAGGGATCCAAAGAATGAGGAAACACATCTTGAGAAGGCTAGAGAATTTTCTTGTAAAGTATTGGCACAAAGACCATGAAATGTTTATGTTAAAAATCGGGCAGCCATTGTGCTAGCTGAAAGGGGTCAATTTGATATTGCAAAGGAAATTTTTACACAAGTACAAGAAGTTGTTGTAGGAAACATATTTGTTCAGGTGCTTGATGTGTGAGTAAATCTAGCACATGTTTACTTTGCACAAGGACAGTTTGCGCTTGTAGTGAAAATGTATCAAAATTGTTTGAGCAAATTCTATTTTAGCACTGACACCCAAATTTAATTATATTTAGCTCGAGCACATTATGAAGTAGAACAATGGAAAGATTGTTAAAGAAAATTATTAAGAGCAGTACATTTGGCACCCTCAAATTACATGTTATACTTTGATGTTGGGGTTGCAATGCAGAATTTTTCAACTTCAACACTTCAAAAGCAAAAGCATACTATTGATGAGGTTTGCCACGTAGTGTTAGAATTAACAAATCCACTCCATGTGTTCAACAAATTGTTAGTTGTGGCAATCCCTCATACACATGACTTTGATGAGAAGAAGATAGAGTTACATGTTGACTATAGTAAACATTTGCTTGATGCTGCCAAATTTCATAGAGAAACAACAAAACATGAAGAGCAGCAAAGTCACCAAAAGCTGGGAGTAGCATGCCAACTTGTCTTGGTTGATGAAGCAAAACAAAAAGCTAATGAAGAATGAAGGATTCAGATGGAAAGGAGAAAGCAAGAGGAAGAACTTTAGTGGGTAATGCAATAAGAGGAGCAATTTGAATGTGTGAAAGAATTATGGAAGAGAAAATGTAAGGACAAGGATGATGACGATGATGAGGTTGGTCAATCTGAGAAGAAACGAAAGAAAGAAAAGAAGAAAAAGAAGAAGGATAAGAACCAAAAGGCTTATGATTCTTAGATGGAGGAACTTGATGTCGCCATGGAAGATGAGGTCAATTATATGAGTGATAAGGCACAAGATGACGCAGAAAATTCCCAAGATCTTCTTGCGGCTATAGGTCTAGAAGACTTTGATGATGACGAGACAAATTCTCCAGTTTCAACAAAATCATGAAGGAGACATGCATACTCTAATTCTGAAGATGATGAACCATTGCAGAAACAAAGACCGAGAGAAGATGATACATATAATGATGATGTCCAGGCTTCTTGAGCTTTAACCAAACTTAACCATTGTAGAAACATATTCCAAGAGAAGATGATGCATACAATGATGATGGATAAACTACCTCAAAATTTTAGTCAATCAAATATGCTTTGTCCCTTCCAAATCCATTTGACATGGTTAAATGAGATCTTATCAAAAACCTCAAATGAATCATCTGTAGGTTATCTTTTCATTTTTCCTCTTTCTTGTTTTTTATGGGCAAACTATTTTAGTATTTATTTTAGAATATTTTTGTGTCTTCAATGTATTATGCTTTATCTTTCTATTAGATTGTAGATTAAACAAACCTATAATTGAAAATAGATTAATTCATCTATTTTTATTTTACAGTCCCAAATAGGCGGATTAAATTATTTTGTTGTTAAACAAATCTCATACAATGCAATGTCCCCTTTTCAAAATGAAACCAAGTTGAAACTAAAATGCTCATCGTTCATTTCACATGGGCCTTGGGAATTTTTCTCTTGGAAAATAGGAGTATAATAATAACTCAAGAGGATGCTAATGCCATAAAAAAGGCCACTTAAGTGTTATCATAAAATGTAATTATAATAAAGAGGGCCTCAAGTAAATTGAAATTATAAATAAAGGATGTCTCTTATAATTGAAATATATTTTAAATAATTCCTCTCAAATATCAATCAAAGGTCATGAAGGAAATTTGAAGAGTTATGTCTTTGGAGGAAAACTCTATTTAAGAGAAGCCAAACAAGGAGGAGGCATAATGATCAAGCATTTTATTTTTTTGATTTCTACTCCTTGTTGGAGTTTTGGACTTTGGTTCAATTAACTTGATGATGAAAAATCTCTAGGATTGGAATTGGAGGATGAAAACCCACAATTCCTTGGAGTGATTTCATATAGGAGTCACCATTGAGCTAAACTGTTCAAATTCCAAATTGATATTAATATTACACTTGTGTTGAAGGGGTGTTGTGACTATTGGAGTAATATTGCATTCACTAGTACAAAACAACAATAAATGACTAAAAAAACTACTAAAAATTGGTCACATGGATATTAGTTTGGTCACATGACTAATAGTAGTTTATTGCCAGTCATTTATAATGCGACCAAATTTATGACTAAACCATTTTTAGTCATTTATTGGTTGTTTGATTAATCAATTTGGTAGTATATTTAGTCATTAATTTAGTCATTGATTGTTGTTAACTGTTCATTTATTTAGTCATGGTAGTCATTTATTTAGTCGTGGTAATTGTTTATTTGTTCATGGTAGTCATTTATTTAGTCATGGTATTCATTTAATTAGTCATTGTAGTCATTTATTTAGTCATGGTAATCATTTGTTTTAGTCATGGTAGTCATTTATTTAGTCATTGTAGTCATTTATTTTAGTCATTGTAGTCATTTATTTAGTCATGGTTTAGTCATTTATTTGATTGAATCAGTGATTCAAGTTACAAATCAAATCTAACTTAATTAACCCTCACAAATTTATGCATATAAACTTCAAGTATCATAGATATTCAGATGTTGAGAGAAGCACCATGAAATGAAGACTAAAATGCTTGAACAAATATGATTGATCACAAATAGATCACAAATCAAAGGAGCCACAACACAGTATTTATGAGTCTAAAAATTTACTTCATTAAGCCTTATTGGAAAATCAAAACCTCAATGGTTACAACTCACTGACAAGTCATTGTCTCACTGACTGTTTCACAATGTATTTCTTTTCTTGAAAGTTTCATTTGGATTTGAAACTCAAAAACCAAATGAAACTCAAGAACGTTTAAAAAAGTTATACGTTATAGATCTTTACAAATTGAGGCTTTTGTTTTCCATATATTCATACACCAGAAGTCTTTCTGGGCCTTGAGAAAAAAACAAATCATAAAAAAATGGACCCTTTATATATGCAAATCTGCTAGTCACAAAAGAAAGGGTCATTTCTAATATTTCATATTTAAAAATGAATCTAGGTGCGGCTTTGCTTATGGACTTGGGGGCTCAGATTTGGCAAAGTCACTACCTCTGCTTCTTTCTCCAAACTCTTCCTCCCTAGTATTGACCTTTCACTTCTCCAATTTGACGAGCTGGAGCTTGAAAATAAGATTTCAACAAGGGTTTTTAGTATGAGAGCCAAGCCTTAATGGGAAGCCAAGAAGGCTTCCTCAACCTTACATAAAGAAAACAAAAATCTTCTTTGTATCATAGTGGCATTGACCTACAAACCCTAAATATAAGAGAAAAGATAGATTTAATGACACTTAGCTTAAGTAAAAACTAGTAATCTAATATGAAAAATACATTTAGGTTTTTACATTATGGCATCCTTTACCAATTTCAAGCATTACCTTCATGATTTCTTTGTGTAGAACATGTTGCCATCATATACGGATTTTGCAAAACCCACAAGCTTGAAACTATGCCTCCACGATAATTACTTTTAAGTTCTGCACATCTCCCTTGGCAAGCTTAGTGCACCTTTCATTCAATCTCAAGAATGTTTGATTTGAGTTCCTTACTTGTACAAACATGTTGGTTAATTTAGCTTGTATTGCTTGAAATAGTGGGAGTGGGTATGAGCTTCCCCTGGTAGATTTGGCTCTGCTACACTTTAAACAAGGGTGTTCCAAACTCTTCCTCATCAGTATTCACCTTTCAAATCTCCAATATGGTGAGTTGCACTCTAAAAATAAGGTTTTGATGAGGGTTTTAGTGTATGTTTATTAAAATGAAATTACTTTTGAAATCCCACAAATAAATTGCAAGTTCAACATGCAAATCCTATCATTGCTGTTGCAGAAATAAAATAATGAGCACATTTAGGTTTTTCTACAAAAATAAAATAATGAGCACATTTAGGATTTTTGCTACTTTCTTCCCCACTATTGGTTTCGGCTCCTTCAAACTCTTTCTCGTTAGTATTCACCTTTCACTTCTCCAATTTGGTGAGCTACAACCTACAAATAAGGTTTCAATGAGGGTTATAGAGTATGTTTATTAAAATCAAAATGACAACCAAGATCCTAATAATGAGCACATTCAAGTTTTAACATTATTGCTTCCTTTACCCTAGGCAAACTGCCTCCATTCCTTTGCATTCCATTGCACAGTTGCCGCCTCCATTCCATTTCCCATGTCGACTTCCACAAAAAAGATTGCCCTTTAGGGTTTTAGTAGGCGCCATACAAGTCAATATAATATTTTATTATAACTTTACTAATGAATTAAATTCATCCCGCTAAAAGATTTCAAAATGGATTTCAATCTCCCACTTATTATTAAATATAATATAATATATATATTATAATATTATATAATATAATATATATAATATAATATTATATAATATAATATATATAATATAATATTATATAATATATATATTATAATATATATATTATAATATTATAATATTATATAATATATATAATATAATATTATAATATTATATAATATATATAATAATATTAATATAATATATATTATATATATAATATTATATATATATAATATAATATTATAATATGATAATATTATAATATAATAATATAATATTATAATATCATAATAATAATAATATATAATATTATAATAATATATAATATTATAATATAATATTATAATATAATATTATAATATTATAATATATAATATTATAATATTATAATAATTATAATATCATAATATTATATTATAATATTATAATATATAATATCATAATATTATATATAATATTATAATATATAATATTATATTATAATATTATAATATCATATTATAATATAAATATATATTATAATATTATAATATAATATTATAATATAATATAATAATATAATATTATAATAATATTATAATATAATATAATAATATAATATAATAATATATATTATAATATAATAATATAATATTATAATATAATATATATAATAATATATTATAATATAATATTATAATATAATAATATAATATTATAATATTATATTATAATATAATAATATAATATTATAATATTATATTATAATATAATAATATTATATTATAATATTATATTATTATATTATAATATATATATTATATATTATTATATTATATTTTATATTATTATATTATTATATTATATATATATATATAATATTATATATTATAATATATATTATAATATTATAATATTATTATGTATTATAATATTATATAATATTATATATTATAATTATTATATTATAATATTAATATTATAATATAAATTATAATATATATTATTATATTATATATTATAATATTATTATATTATATATATTATATATTATTATATTAATTTATATTATTATATTATAATATTATTATATTATAATATTATATTAATATATTATAATATTTGTATATAATATTTATATTATAATATATAATATATTATATATTATTATATTATATATTATTATTTATAATATTATTTATATATATTATTATATATTATTATATTATATAATATAATATAATATTATATTAATATTTATATTATAATATTATATATAATATTATTATATAATATTATAATATATAATATATATTATAATATTATAATATAATATATATATTATAATATTATAATATATTATAATATAATATTATAATATATTTAATATTATAATATTATAATATTATAATATTATATTATTATATATTATAATATTATATATAATATTATAATGCATTATAGTATTATAATATTAATAGTATTATAATATTATAGTATAATAGTATTATAATATTATAGCATAATAATATTATAATATTATATATAATAGTATTATAATATTATAGTATAATAGTATTATATATAGCATATGATAGTATTATAATATTATAGCATAATAGTATAATATAGCATATTATAATATTATAGTATAATAGTATTATAATATTATAGTATAATAGTATTATAATATTATAGTAATAATAATATTATAATATTATAGTATAATGGTAATATATTATAATGCATATATATAGCATAATATAATAGCATAATAGCATAATATAATAGTATAATAGTATTATAGTATAATAGTATAATAGTATTATAGTAGTATTATAGTATATATTAATATTATAATATATAATATAATAGTGAGTATTATAATATAATAATATTATAATATAATAATATTATAATATAATATAATATAATATAATATTATAATATAATATAATATTATAATATTATATTATATTATATTATATTATATTATATTATAATATAATATTATATTATATTATAATATTATATATTATTATATAATATTATATGGATATTATAATTATATAATATTATAATATTATAATTTTATTTGTTTGCTCGTTAAATCGCTGCTAAGGGGCAACACCCTATATTACTTTCAAAAAAGAGTTTACAATTGATTCTGAAAACAAAAAAAAGGAACTGCTTGCTGGCCTTCTCTAGCAAAATGGCCAATTATACTACCCTTTCCTACCCTTTATGCTTGCTTTTACAATTTTTACAAAATGGCCTGGTAGTTGCTCAGGTAATTGACTGCTAACTCAGGGGACTGAGTGCACTTTCTATACCCTATTTTATGCTAATACTGAAATAGAACTATAGAAAAACTAACAATGTACCCGACCCAACAACTTCCATCAATCCATCTCCTCGTCCTTAGAACCCTCTGACTCCACGCGCTTCATATATGCAATGTAATTCGCAACCATTGTGCAGCCTGCTCCACATTTTTGGTGTGTCAGACCCTTCACCTTTTCCTCTAGGTCTCTAGGATTATTTTGGAGTCATTCTTCACCAGTGCCGAAATCCCAATCGTCGTCATCCCCTACTAAAATTTCCTCAGAGAGTCCTTCATCTTCCACATATCTTATTGCCCAACCTCGCGGAAGGTTGGTAACCAGCTTGGCAACTTTGAGTAGGAATGCGATGCTCTGATCTCGCTCATCCCACAATTTTTCAAACCCTTCTGGGTCGATGGTCTAGACCAAAGGAAATTTCATGACCTCTCTTCCACGCACTCTCTTCATGTAATAATTCTACGGCATTGGGATGAGCTTGTTTTCATCCACATTGTCCAAGGCTGCATCGATGTCTCCCAACCACGCGTGGAAGAAAACCATCTGTGTCAATTTCTTCCCTATTTCCTTCGACACACCCATGTGGAGGAGCACTGTTAGAAACATGGTTGGGATTCTGAGTTAGACCTAAACCTGTGATATGCTTTTAGAAATTTAGGGCCTACAACCTCCTTGGTTGCCTAGAGCACCAACTGGTGGGAAGAAGCCAACAATCCCTGCAGCCTCTTGTCTGTCACTTCTCCTTAGAAGGATTGTTGTTGCTTTGATGTGTCCAATGCCAACGGAGTCTCCATCGCGATATCACACACTAGCTGCACCGCTTCCTCTAAAAATGAAAGCACTCACTACCTCTGAAAGCCACTGTTTTGAATTATCCAATTGACACCAGTCAAGGCCATTAAATAACTAAATCCTTACTTCTTCATTATTAGTTTTTCTACGTTTGTGCCTTTTGAAGCGTGCATACTTTCTACCAACCTACTGGAGGTACTTGGAAAATTTAATGCATGATAATGTGAGATCCGTCCAACCTTTCTATTTCCTTAAAACTTGTTTGATTTATTTGCTCAATACCTTCTATTGATGGCCCTTGTCACATCAAGTAAGTTCCTTGATGTCATATGATATTATTTCATCGCCAAGAGAAATATTGATGTCAGAAGTTGTCTCCAATGTCACTTCTTGGGGTTGCTTATGTGGAGAGTTTTGATGCCTTTTTTTCCAGCACATCTTCCTTGTCATTACCCTCCCAGTAGATGTGGCTAATTTTGCAGTCCTCAAACCTAGCCACCAATTGCTTAATATTTTGTAGCAGGTGATTGAGCTTCTAGTTAGGAATAGTGCATCACCTAATAGCATTGATTGTGATCATCAAATCACCTTCCAGATGAACTTGCTTTACTCCCAAATCTAGCCCCAACTGTAGGCCAATGGTTGCTGCTCTGAACTTAGCTTCATTGTTCGTGCAAATGCCTAAAGGTATGAAGTTTTATGCTATGATATTTTCCTAAGCATCTCTTACAATACATCCCACTCCACCTAGCCCTAGGTTTCCTCTAGTTGCCCCATCAAAATTTACCTTAGTCCATCTTGGTTCCGGCATGTGCCATGATACTTATGCTCTCTTAGTTTTGAGAGTTTAAGTTGATCCATTCCCATCCAGTAGTGGCGGCTTGAGGCCACTAAAATTTCTAGTCAAGCAATCATCCCAATTTTTGAAGGCTTTCTATTTGCCTAATTTGTTTCAAGCGTCCTCGTTTACCATTTCTACTATGGCCCTCTCAATTTTGTCCTAAAGTCTATCTTTGTTCAATTCCTTTCCTTGAAAGATTCTTCTGTTTCGCTCCTTCCATATCTCCCAAATTACAACAGATGGGGTAATCTTCCATATCCCTCTAAAGATAGACTTGTTGCCTTTTTGCGGCCACATTTTGAACCATGATGCAAAGTCTGCTAGCACAGGGCATTGCAAGTTTGGTTTGTTTCTTGCTATATTCCAACAATCATGAGAAAAAGGAAATGCCAAGAGGAGATGGTTTGTTGATTCCTCATTTTCCTTGCATAGTGTACATCTGCCCGGGCCTTGTATACCAAAGATGGCTAGTCTATCCTTTGTGAGGATTATTTCCTGGGCCACCAACCAAGCAAAGAATCTAGCCTTTGGGAGGAATTTCTTCCCCTAAAACAATTTGTATGGCCAGTCTTATGGAGATAACACCATCTCCTTGATCTTGTATCCAAGCCTCACCTTATATGTGCCTGTTGATGACCCACACCAATGGATCTTGTCCTAGTGATTGGATGGGATGAAATATTTTCCTTTGAGGATCTTTGTCAATTCATCTTTTTGTGCTTGTGGAGCACTGAGGGTCTGAAGATCATTCTAGCTCCAGCTGGAGGACCCTTGACTGACAATTCTCCTACCATAGTTGGCCACCTTGCTCCCCTATAACCTTGTAGTTTCTTTCTTGATTTAATCCAATCCCGTGTTGGTATGTGGCGACTAATCATGCTATATTGTATAGCCCATGGTATACTGTACACCCCGGCCCCTTGTCCTCACCGGGGTCCGGGGCCGGGCCGGGCCTCTAGCGGGGGTTTAGCGTAGCTCGAAGTAGTTCGGGCACAGAAATTTTTTTAATTTTTTTTTTTTTCGCCACAAAAAAGGAAAAATCTCTAAAAAAGAAAGAAAACCAACTTTGTAAAACCCTAATTCTGGAAGCTTCTAAAAGCTTGTTAAAAGGGGTTGGAATGGGGGTTACAGTATGAGAAAAATGCGATTATTCACAAGATTGTAATAGTTTTGCATTGGATAATAAAAGTATTGGATGGCTGCGGTTTGGTGGATGTAGCCCAGATTGGGTGAACCACGTTAAATTCTCTGTGTTATGATTTATTCTATGTATGTTTTAGTTTCTCTATTTATTATTTAAATCTGCATTTAATTGTTAAATATCTGCCATCTCTAACCCTAACATCCTGAAGTATTGCTAATGGGGGGTTCCCACACCAAGAGTCATTCTAGAAGGATACATTCTCCCCATTCCTGATTTCCCAAGTTACATGATTTGCTATTATGTCCCTGATGTCCAAAATAAAGTTCCATATTGTTGAACCTCTCGAGGGATTAGTTGTAGTGAGGATTCTAGCTAGATTGTCTAAGTCTAGATATTTCTTCCTTAAGATTCTAACCAATTTTTTCATCTTTCATGTGGATGTCCCATACCAATTTGGCCCCCATGGCTTGATTCATTACTAAGAATTTCCTGACTCCTTTCCCACTGAAATCCTTGGGATTGCACACTTTATCCCATGCCAATAGAGGAAATTTATTCTAGTTTGTTGTACTACTCCAAAATATTTTCCTAAAAATTTGAGTGAGAGCTTCTTCCCCTACTTTGGGTAGATTTAGGCAGGAAATTGAGTACACTGGAATGGCCAAAAGAACAAACCTGACCATCAATAGTCTGCCTACTGAGGACAATCACTTACCTTTCCAAGTTCCCAGCTTGTTTTTACAACTATTGATTAGGTTCTCCCAATAGCACTTTTTGTTGATGCCTGCAAATAGGGGCATCCCCAAGAATCGGTCTGGCAGTGAGGCAACTCTCAAATTTAAGATCCTGGCTAAATCTCTCTGCAAAATCGGTTGTGTGTACAGAAAGAATACCTCCGATTTTCCCTAGTTGATGCTTTTCCCTGACGCCCTGTAGTAGTCATCTAATTTTTTTATCACTCTAGCCTCTCCTATTAGGATTGTGTCATCTGCAAATTGGAGATGAGTTGAGGGGTCCAATCCATTAACCACATGAATACCTTTCCACTTTCCTTCCCTTCTCAATCTTTGAATCCACCTACCCAACACTTCTATCATGATGATGAATAAGAATGGGGATAGGGAATCACCTTGCCTTAGCCCTCGTGAGGATGGAAAAAATCCATGAGCAAAGCCATTCACTAGCACTGATAATTTAGTTGTGGAGATGCAACTTTTGACCCATTGGATTCATTTTTCCCCAAAGCCAAATTTCCTTAGAACCTCCAAGAGGAATTGCCTATCTACCATGTCATATGCTTTAAGGATGTCTAGTTTTAGTATCATACAAGCCTCTTTGTTATTTATGGATAAATAAATAGTTTCATGAGCAGTGATTATTCCTTCCACTATTCACCGCCCTGGGGCAAAGCCACTTTGTTCTTCTTATTTTACCTCATTTAGTACTTCCTTGAGTCTATTTCCTATTATTTTGGTGACCACTTTATACAATGTGTTACACAATGTGATGGCCTGAAATCACTCATTGTTTATGGATCTTTTTTCCTAGGGATTAGGGCCAAAAAGGTGTGATTTATTGCCCCCAACATTATCATTCTCGTTCTTGATTCCTCAACTGTCGCTCCAAGATCCTCCTCCACTGTGTCCTAGAATCTTTGGAAGAAGATGATAGGGAATCCATAAGGGCCTGGGGCCTTGTCATGGTTCATTTGGAAGCTTGTACTCTTGACCTCTTCCAAGGAGATCTTTTGATATAGGCACAAGTTCTGATTCTCGTTAATGATTGTGGGGATTGCACTTAATAGATTGTCCCTTGCAGCCCTGTTCTCCTAAATTTAATTGTTTAGGATTTCTTCAAAGAAGTTGGCTGCCTCCTTGTTGACTTCCTCTATAGAATGGACTGTTTCTCCATTGGCCTTCTTGATTTCTGCAATTTTGTTCCTGTTTCTATTGGTAATTGTTGTTTTGTGGAAGAACTTGGTGTTTCTGTCACCCTCTTTCAGCCATATTTCCCTTGACTTTTGTCTCCAATAACATTCTTCCCGCTTCAAGATTTATGCCAACTCTTCTTTGAAATATTTTTCAATCTCAAAGTCTTTTGCATCCATTCCTTTCTCTATTACATGTTCGTTCAGGACTCTAATTTCTTGTTCCAACCTTTCCTTTTCTTTGAATATGTTCTTGAACTGTGTCTTATTCCATTACTTGAGCTTATTCTTGATGTGACCTAGTTTTTTGCTCATTTTGAAAGCTCAAAGCTATCTCCAAACCTAATCTCATTCACCCATTTCTCAATTAGTTCTGGCAGGTGGTTATCTCTCAACCACATGTTTTATAATTTGAAAGGACTCCCTTTGGGTGGATCATCTTGCCCAAATTATAGGGAGACAGGGAAATGGTCTGACAGTGTAAAAGGAACAATGTGGGCTTCTTGTGTGGCTGCAAGCTTTCCCCAATCTCCCCGGAGGAGGAATATGTCTAATATTTCATCTATATTGGTGAAGTCCTTTCTCCTGTTGGACCAAGTGAATATTCCATTTTTGGTTTGCACGTATTTATGATATTTCTATCTATGAACTCCTAAAAATCCCATTGAATAGCAGTTTTTCTTCCCAGGCCTCCTTGTTTCTCTTCATTGTTCAAGGTTGCATTGAAATCTCCAGCCACAATTCCCATCTCACCTCTTATGTTTTCCAACTCACTTGATATTTTGTCCCACACTTTTTTTTTCCCTTGTGGCTATTGGTCCATATACATTAATACTGAAGAAGTGGGCCTGACTTCTCAAGTCTTTGAACTTGATAACCTGCCAGTTGTCCTCTACATTTTTCATTTTCCCTTCTACCGTTAAATGGTTCCATAGGACTCCTAGGCCACCCGATGCTCCTATGGCCTCCCTAAATTGGCTTTTCCATTGCCTCCAATTACTCAACCTCCTCTGGTGTTCTTCCTTACTCCATTTTGATTACTAAATGAGAACTATGTCTGCTTTTGATTGGTCAATTTGGTGCTTGACCATGCGCCATTTTTCAAGGGAATTCATGCCCCTGACATTTCATGTGTATGATCCTCATTTTTCCTTGGGAAGGAGGATGTCCTTCCCAACAATCATTTTTTTCTAACCAGAGGCATTGCCTGCAATCATCAGTTTGGTTTTGTTTGGCATCCTTCCCCTTTTGTATTTTTGTTTTATGTTAGGAGTGTTTATCTTTGACTTTGATTGTTCCAACTGTCTCAACTCAAACACCTCACCTTCCTCTACCGCCTCCCAGGGCTCCTCTTCACCTTCTTAGAACCAATCACTCTCCTCTTCCTTAGTTTGAGAAAATTCATCCTCTTCCTCTTGGAGAGCTTCAACATTGCTTATTATGGGGGTTTGCTCACTCTTTCTAGTCTCCACCCCTGTTGGCTGGGGTCCCAATTCTGATTTTTCTACTTCTTTTGTTAGTTTCTTGAGTTGAGTTTTTATATCCTTCTGCAATTCTTGTGCTCCCTCCATGAGGGCATTGAGTGCTTCTTCTGCTCTAAAGCTTCCTAGACCCTACTTTTCCTTTGTTGGTTGGGGGGGAATTTTGAGAGCTTGGGGGTTTTTTCCTAGATTATGTTTCTCTGGCTTATTTCTAACTTCCCCAGATGTTTCTTCTAAGGATTTGGATGCTAGCTCCTAAGGTGTACTATTTTCATTTCTCTCTTCATTGTTTGTGTTAGCCTCCATTCCTTTGAATGAGGTTCCTTCCAAGGACGAGTCCCTGAAGAGACATTTTATAGGCTCAACTCCTTCCAAAATTTCTATCTTCTATTGCCAGCTTCCAAATTTTGTCAAAATTTCTATGTTTTTGTATAACCTGACCCCTTCATCTATTTCCACTAGAATGCAAGCTTTAGCCCCTTCAATTTCATTTATGAAATCCTCATCCACCCCTAGGGAATCTCCTAACCTCACCATGGCCTCCATATTCTAGAATTCTGAAGGAAGATCCACCAACTTGATCCAGGTGGGGATTTGGTTTATTTTATAGTTCTAGGGATCAAAAATTGCTCTCCAATTTATGCAATGAAAACAATGGCCTTTCATGAACTAAGGTTTCCCTTCTACGATTTCCAACTTTAGTTTTTGGTCTATGCATTCTATGAGAAAAAAAGAGTTTGGTAACTAGTAGATGCTTACCCAGTCCTTGTATTTGTTTTTCCACCATGCTTTGATTTCCTCCTTGGGGCATCTCGGGCCTGTCCATTTGATGAACAAGGCTTTCTCCATCAATCTCCAAACTCTTTTTTTGATCATTTTTTATGGCATTTGATATAATTTGCTTCCCCACGGTCACAATAAATCATCTCCATTTTTTTTACTCTGGAAATTCCTTTTGTTTTTTTTCTTTTGAGCAAGTCCCAGTCTCTAATTCATTCTTCTTCCGAACTCAAATTCTCCCCCTATTTAATGGTTCGACTTCCCATCGTTCCCTAGCTTAGGGCTTCCTAAGCCCCTAACTCTCCAAAAAAATTTGGTGTACTTCTAGATGCCACTACCTTTGTTGTGCTAGTTGGGGTCTAATGGTTTTCCATGGTGATCATTTTCTCAGAACCACCCACACCTTGGCTCATGCGTGCTCTAATCTTTCCTGCTCTTTCGGTGCAGTATTGGGTTCTGCTTCTAATCAAGGATCCATTTCGCTCTATCTCTAAATTGGCTTCTGCCCTAAATGCAAACACCGTCTTCCATATTTCCACTTTGATAGTAGAGAGGATGGAATTTGTCCACCCACACACCTTTCTTGAATACCCATTGCGGGATGTGATCCATCTTCTATTGAGGGGCACCTCCAGCCAATTTCTTCTCTGCTTTGTCCTCTGCCACCATGTCGCTCCATCGTCTCTTCTCCACATCTGCATTTTTTCGCTCCTCGCCAACTTGCGCCATAATTATTAATGTAATATTATAATATAATATATTATATTATATTATAATATTATATAAAATAATAATATATATTATATAATATTAAATATATTATAACATAGTATAATATTAATTATAAAATTAAATATATTATTATATTATATTATTATGTACTATTACAAAATATAAATATTATATAATAATATAATATTATATATATTATAATACAACCCACTCCCTCGATTCAAAATATTTTTTTAATTATCCACTTTAATAACATATTGTCTATTTTTTATTTGTGTGACTAATTATGCAGAGAGGCATCTACAGTGGCATCCAAAAATCTGTGTAAAGTTTTTGAAGCTACATTTAAAATGACGGGGAAGTGGAAGTCATGTGCAACTAAGGAGATTTGATGAAACAAAAAAATTAAATAAAAGAGATTTGATGAAACAAAAAAATCAAATAAAAGAGATTTGATGAAACAAAAAAATCAAATCAGAGAGATTTGATGAAACAAAAAGAACAAATAAATAAATCAAGAATAAAAATAATTCAAATATTTGCATAAACTAAAAGAACAAATAAATAAATAAATAATATTTTTTATCCCAAAGAGAAATCAAAGATTGATAAAAAAGATACATCAATCAAAAAATAAAATTAGAGAATGATAACTCTGGGCATATTTTATATTTATTAATATTTAATATATGTATGCTAGTTATTTAGTCATTTTTATTTGTGTTACTAATTATTTAGTTGTATTTTTTATCCGATGATCAAATTAGTCACTTATGATGATAAAATTAGTCATTTATTTAGTCATTTGTAGTTGTGTTGCAAAAAATGAGTAGAATTTAGTCATCTTTAGTTGTTGTGACTAAAAGTTTTAGTCACGTAGTCATTTATTTGCCAAATTTTACTAGTGATTCTTTTTGGCGAGAAATATATCAAGTTTGTGGTTACCATCCACCATATAAGTCACTACCATTCAAGCATGATAATGGTTTCCTTATGATCACTAGTTGATGTTGATGCATTCCATCATAGGTGCAGCTGTGAAAAAGGTTTCATACATCTAGTCACCAACTTCCACATATATAAATTACATCATTATTTCCAGGGTAGTGTTACAAGTTGTAAGGAAAGCTTAGGTGCAGAACAAACTCTCCTAACATCAAAACCTCAGGGAAGAATGCAAATATGACTTTAAATTTTTCAATTACAATTCATTAAGATACACTTGAAAAGAATAACAGAAAAGAGAAATGAACACATACACAATTGGACACCAGATTTACGTGGGAAAACCCTTACGGGAGAAAAACCCACCACACCAAGAAAAGTCTCTTTGTATTACAGTAAGCAAAATTACATACAAAGATCAACTTTACTTTCTGATGTTAATTTTTACAACAGCAACATTCACTGATCAATCTTGTATAGAATAGCTCTCTGAAAACATAGAATGTATTCACACTGATCAATCTGTGTTCAATCGAGCAACACTTTCGTTATCTCACTTTGATCATCATCATCCACCATTGCAGAGTGCAAATCCATTCTCTTACGGTCTATTCATTTTCCATAATAGGATAGTCACAACTGTTCAACTGCCAACGGTTCTCATTTTGCTTCGCTCATTGGTTCAAAACAGACCACATTAGATAGTCGTTCGGTCAAAACATTCAAACAAAATCACATGTCGGTGAGACACCAAATCATGTCTCCCCGATGCCTAAATTCTTGACTGTCCTTATCGGCAAGAGTCACCACCATTTGCAAGAGTCATATTGAGTTCAAACCTGTCACCCAGACTCACTCTATCAGCAAGAATCATATTGAATACAAACCCATCGGCCAGACACACTCTATCGCTAAGACATCACATCGATATCCATCTCATGCAAATCTATCAGCAAGAGTTTCACTATCACTAAGATTTCATAGCGAATAAAAATCCATCGGCGAGATATCCTCTATCGGCAAGAGTTCACAACGATCACAGAACAATTAGAGAGACCAATGCTATCAGAAAGAGTTCTCCCTGAACACAAACCTGTCGATGAGAGGAAATCCATTGGTAAAATTTCTCACCTTAGGTATACCTATCGGTGAGACCTCCACTATCACTTAGACTCTTATCAAGCCTTCATGTCACCCCGATGACATTCTTGTGTAAAACCGTCGGTGAGACATACTCTATCAGAATGAGTCACTATGCCTCTCCCTGATGCCACTCGTCGCCAAGAATCTCCCCGATAATCACTCGGAATTAACCCATCAACAAGAGGTATGCCTGGACAGAAAGAGATAGGAAATTCACAGTGATAGACATGTCTTGCTGATGACTCCCGTCAGCAAGACAGAACCAAAGTCTCAACGACTTTGATCTTTTGAACATAGTTGCTGGTCGGTAAGACATTCTGAGGGTCTCACTGATTTTTCTTTTTTAGGAGTTTCATGTCAGTAAGCTTGAGACAAATTTTCCAACAATCTCCCACTTGATGAAGATATTACTGACACCTCTATAGCACAACAAAACTACTAAAATTCATGGGCACTAAGGCCCATCAAACTGGCACACCACTTGAACTTGTCTGTGCTCACTGGCTTCATCAATGCATCTGCAACATTTTCCAAAGTATCCACTTTTTCTAAAGAGACCTTTCCATCCTCCACCATATCTCATACAAAATGACATTGCACATATATATGTTTCATCCTAGCATGGAAAGTAGGATTTTTTGCCAAACAAATAACACTCTGACTATCACAGTAAATTGTAATTATCCCTGCATCAAACCCAATGTTAGAACACAAAATTTTTAACCAGATTGCTTCTTTATAAGCGTGTGTTGCTGCCATGTATTCTGCCTCTGTAGTGGAAAAAGCGACTATAGCCTACCACTTACTCATCCAACTAACTGCACCACCATTCATCATGAAAATATATCCACTTGTAGATCTTCTATTGTCAATGTCTCCTACCCAATCAAAATCCACATAGGCTCGAATGTTGAGAGTCCTCTGTGATTCAACCAAATTTCCATGGTAACACAAAGCATATTTTGAAGTGCCCTTTAGATATCTGAACACTCTCTTTCACAACATCCCAATGTGTCCTTCCAAGATTTTCTATAAAATGACTAAGTACTCCCACTGCTTGGGAAATTTTTGGCCTTATAAAGACCATTGCATACATTAAACTACCAACTACACTAGCATAAGGCACTCTGGTCATGTCCTCTATCTCAGTGGGATATTTTGGACAGTCTTCAACAGATAGCTTCATTCCCTGCAAAATTGGAACAACTAGTTGCTTGCAATTAGTCATACAAAATCTCTCCAGAACAGTATTAATATACTTACTCTAACTGAGCCAAAGTTTTCTACTCTTCTTGTCCCTGGTATTTCCATTCCCAGAATATACCTGGCTGCACTAAGATCTTTCATTTCGAACTTTGTAGACAACTGAGATTTTAGATCAGAAATCATTAACTTACTATTTCCTATGAGCAAAATATCATCAACATAGAGAGCAATAATAAGAACACAATCATTTTCAGCTTTGAAGTACACACAATGATCAGATTTTGATCTTACAAATCCCAATAACAAAAAAAATGTGTCAAACTTCTAGTACCACATTCTAGGAGATTGTTTTAATCCATACAGAGATTTTTTTTAACTTGCAAACCAGTTTTTCTTTACCTTTGTCCACAAAGTGCTCAGGCTGGGACATGTAAACTTCTTCTTCAAGGTCACCATGAAGAAATAATGTCTTCACATTCATCTGTTCAATCTCTAAGTCATACGTTGTTGTAAGTGACAAAAGAAATATGATAGACGTCAGCTTAGCTACACGAGAAAATATTTCTCCATAATCAATTCCCTCTACCTAGGAATATCCCTTCGCAACCAACCCCAAATTATACTTTTCCATACTGCCATCCAAACCTATTTTCTTTTTAAATACCCATTTGTAGCCAATGAATTTTCTGCCTTTAGGCAAGGGCACCAAAATCCAAGTATCATTCTTTTTTAATGATGCCATTTCTTCATTCATGGCTTCCAATCAAGAGTTTGAATCAAACATTCTAAATGCCTCTTTCACAGTCCTAGGCTCATCAGTGCTAGAAATTAAAGCATATGCACAAGTAGAATCTAACAAGGAAAACCCATACCTATCAGGTTGCTTTCTTTCACATGTTGACCTCCTCACAGGCTGAGGCTGAGGTTGTTCTTCTTCTTCAAAACTCTCAGAACTACTTGAGCTCTCCTCAGTTTCAGGTACATTTTGAATTTTCAATTCTTCTTTATCTGGTGTCAGAGGAATTTCAACTACATCCTTTTTATTTTCTGATTTTGTCTCTGATTGCAAATCCAAAGTAGAAGGCTTCAACTCACGAAAAATAACACTTCTGTTGTATAGAACCTTCTCCGTATCAGGATTCCAAAGCTTGTATCCTTTTATGTCAGCATTATAACCAATAAAAATACATTTAACAACTTTTTTTCCAATTTAGACCTTTTTTCATTCGACACATATGCATATGCCTCACAGCCAAAGACACGAATGTGTCTCAGAGAGGGCTTCTTTCTAGACCATGCTTCCAAAGGTGTTTTCTCAACAAGAGCAGAATTCAAAGAACGGTTTATTAAATAACATGTTGTTGCAACTGCCTCAGCCCAGAACTTCTCCTCCAAGCCAACACTGCTTAGCATACTTTGTGTTCTTTCCATCATTGTCCTATTGAACCTTTCAACAACTCCATTTTGTTGCAGAGTGTAGGGTGTAGTTTTATGTCTTTTAATCCCATGATCTTTATAGTACCTTTTGTACTCATTAGAAAAAAAACTCACCGCCATTGTCAATCCTTAAACATTTTATTTTTCTTCCAGTCTGATTTTCCACAATGTTTTTAAATTCCTTAAAACGACTGAACACTTCTGATTTACTTTTCAAAAAATAAACAAATTCTCTTATTGAATAATCATCAATGAATGATACATAATATCTTTATTTAGACAAAGAAGGAACATTTATTGGACCAAAAACATCAGAATGTATATAATCAAGTAAACCAGAAGATTTTTGAGGACTGGAGTAGAATGAAACATGGTGTTGTTTACCATATATACAATGTTCACAAAACTCGAATTCGAGGTTACAATTGCCAAGCCCTTTAACCAGGTTTTTATTATTCAAGGTTTTTAAACCTTTTTATTCAATGTGGCCAAGCCTATGATGTCATAGCATAGTCTTTTCTATTGGAAGTTTAACTTCCATAGAGTTTACACTATCAGGAACATTTTTCTCCTTTTCTCCATGAGTAGTCCTTTGTGACTTTGCAGAGACACTATTGCATTGAACAACAAGTGCATCCAGCTTATACAAGGTACCCATACGAGCACCCCTTGCAAGCACCATTGAGACTCTAGTCATTTTGTAGCCATTTCCAGAGAATGAGACCTGCACTCCAACATCGTTCAGCTTACTAACAGAAAGTAAATTTTGAGCCAGACTTGGTATATGCATTACATCATTGATTCCCTTTACTCTTCCATCAGGGAACTGAATTCTAACTCTTCTATGACCAACTATTTCTAGAGATGAATCACTTGCCAAATACACCCTTCCACCATCGTATTTTTCATACTTAGTGAACCAGTCTCTATGAGATGTCATGTGGAAAGATGCTCCATAATCAATTAGCCAAACATCATCTGATGCCTATGTAGCCAAGGCTGTAATGAAAGCGTATGCATCACTCTAAGAAGAATCATTGTCAAAAGAATCCTTCTTCTTCTTTTTCTCCTCTTTGCAATCCTTTCGGACATGACCAAGTTTCCCACAATTCCAACACTTTACCTTGGACTTCTTACTAGGATATTTTGATCTCCCCTCTGATTTTGATTTGGACTTCTTGTCCTTCTTCTTCCTTTTTCTTTCGATCTGCCTCTAACAGCAAGAGCCTCCTTCACCATCTCAGAATATTTTCTTCTCATCTCTTATGATAACAAAGAAGCAACAACATCTTCCATCTTAAAAGATGAAGTAGTACTCCCAATAGCCATCACCAAGTGATCCCAAGAATCTAGAAAAGAACATAACAATAGCATTCAATGGTCTTCATCAATCTTCACACCCACAAATGCCAACTAAGCAATCAACATGTTGAAAGCATTCAAATGATCAGAAACAAATGCTCCTTCCTACATTTTCAAAGAGTACAACTTCTTCCTCAAGAACAACTTATTCACCAAGGACTTGCCCTGATAAATAGCTCCTAGTATTTTCCACAAAGAGGATGTTGTCTTTTCTTCATGAACATTTAGAAGAATAGAGTTTGTTAAAAAAATCCTTATCAGCCCCTTTGATTTTCGATCTACGAGGTCCCAATCCTCTTGCTTCATGCTTGTAGGCTCTGTTCCAAACATAGCAAACCAAAGATCATGATCAACCAACAGGTCTTCTATTTTGAGTTTCCACAACTCAAAATTACTGCCATTGAATTTCTCAATTTCAATCTTTCCTGATGTGCTTGCCATATTAATCTGTAATTCGAATTACTAGACTTCTACAAGACTCCCACTAAACAGAATTGACACAAAAAAACCCAATGTACCCACAAGGATAACACAACTGGCCAAGCTCTGATACCACTTGTAAGGAAAGCTTAGGTACAGAACAAACTCTCCTAATGTAAAAACCTCAAGAAAGAATGCAGATATGAATTTAAATTTTTCAATTACAGTTCATTAAGATACACTTGAAAAGAATAAAAAAAAGAGAAATGAACACATACACAATTGGACACTAGATTTACGTGGGAAAACCCTTACAGGAGAAAATCCCACCACACCAAGAAAAGTCTCTTTGTATTACAATAAGCAAAATTACATATAGAGATCAACTTCACTTTTTGATGTCAATTTTTACAGTAGCAACATTCACTGATCAATCTTGTACAGAATAGCTCTATGAAAACATACAATGTATTCACACTGATCAATCTGTGTTCAATCGAGCAACACTTTCATTATCTCACTCTGATCATCATCATCCACCATTGCAGAGTGCAAATCCATTCTCTTACGGTCTATTCATTTTCCACAATAGGATAGTAGCAACTGTTCAACTACCAATGGTTCTCATTCCTCTTCGCTCATTGGTTCAAAACAAACCACATTAGATAGTCGTTCGGTCAAAATGTTCAAACAGAATCGCATGTCGGTGAGACACTAGACCGTGTCTCCCTGATGCCTAAATGCCTGACTGTCCTTATCGACAAGAATCACCACCATCGGCAAGATTCATATCGAGTTCAAACCTATCACCCATACTCACTCTATCGGCAAGAAGCATATCGAATACAAACCCATCGGCCAGACACACTCTATCGCTAAGACATCACATCGATATCCATCTCATGCAGATCTATCGGCAAGAGTTTCGATATCGCTAAGAGTTCACAACGAACAACAATCCATCAATGAGATATCCTCTATCGGCAAGAATCCACACTGATCATAGAACAGTCAGAGAGACCAACACTATCGGCAAGAGTTCTCTCTGAACACAGACCTTTCGGTGAGAGGAAAGCCATCGGCAAGAGTTCTCACCGAAAGCACCTACTTGTTGGCAAGAGAAACATTATCGCTAAGAGTTCATACCAAATGCACCTACCTGTCGGCGAGAGAAAAATCCATCAGCAAGATTTCTCACAGAAGGTATACTTGTCGGTGAGACCTCCACTATTGCTTAGACTCTTATCAAGCCTTCATGTCACCCTGATGACATTCTTGTGTAAAACAGTCAGCGAGACATACTTTTTCGGAATGAGTCACTCTGAAGGTTCATGCCTCTCCCCGATGCCACTCGTCACCAAGAGTCTCCCTGATAATCACCCGGAATTAACCCATCGGCAAGAGGTCTACCCAGACAGAAAGAGATAGGAAATTCATAGCGATAGACATGTCTTTCTGATGAATCCTATCGGCAAGACAGAACCAAAGTCTCAGCGACTTTGATCTTTTGAACACAACTGCTGGTCAGTAAGACATTCTGAGGGTCTCACCGATTTTTCTCTTTCAGTAGTTTCATGTCAGTAAGCTTGAGACAAATTTTCCAACACAAGTTGGGGCACTCAGATATATGGTGGATCCATATGGTATGTGTGGCTCTTGTACTGTTGTCAAAACAATAATCTAAGTTTGGAGTATGGTGTGCAACCCTTTAAAATCATTGTCACATCTAGGGATCATTGTGGTGACTACATATTTGATCTATGTATCAAGAATATATGATCTATTATTGTTGAATTTTTAGGACTGCTAGGATGAACATAAGTCCATATTGTATGCTTCATAACAACCTCGTTGTACTGTTCCATAGAATAGTTTACCTATCAATACACGTATTTGATTTATTGCATCAATATTTTTCATTTTCAGACTTTATCTAATCTACAAATTGGGTCCATATTGTTGTTTAACTGCACTGTACTATATCTATGAAATATCTCAATTTGTGTAATAAAAATGCTAAAAAGGAGGGCATAAAATTGGAAAATACCAAAAAATAAGAAAGTTCTAAAATTGGGGACATTACGATGGTATCAGAGTTGGATCTTGTCGGCCTGTGAGATTTCCTTCTTATACAGTCAAGTGATAGAGATGAAAAGTATTATCAAAGGGAACTTAGAAAAACTATCCATTTCCTAAGAAACAATTAAAGTTGCACTAAGTGAATCAGATGTGAAGAATTCTTATGTTGACATTTCACTTGGAAATTAGAATTATTTTACAGCTTTTCGCAATGAGAGGAGGGATCCAAAGAATGAGGCAACACATCTTGAGAAGGCTAGAGAACTGTATTGTAAAGTGTTGGCATAGAGACCAAGAAATGTTTATGCTACAAAAGGGGAAACCATTGTGCTAGCTAAAAGGGGTCAATTTCATATTGCAAAGGAAATTTTTACACAGGTACAAGAAGCTGGCTGCAATAGGAAACATCTTTGTTAAAAGGCCTAATGTGT
The DNA here is from genome assembly GCA_007258455.2 of Sequoia sempervirens. NCBI lineage: Eukaryota > Viridiplantae > Streptophyta > Pinopsida > Cupressales > Cupressaceae > Sequoia > Sequoia sempervirens. Next base: position 180,656 of record VDFB02327532.1, read on the forward strand.
GGGTAAATCTAGCACATGTTTACTTTGCACAAGGACAGTTTGCGCTTGTAGTGAAAATGCATCAAAATTATTTGAGGAAATTCTATTTTGGCATTGACACCCAAATTTTATCATATTTAGATTGAACACATTATGAAGTAGAACATTGGAAAGATTGTAAAAGAACATTATTAAGAGCAGTAGATTGTAACTATTGTAAGTTGCCAATTAGAAAGTTGTAGATTTTCTGTTTAATGTAATGAGGGTTTTGAATTACCTCTGAATTTTCTGCAGAGGGCATCCCCAAATCTGACTTCGTTGCAGAGGGCCTCACCGACTTCAAATTTGTTGTAGCAAACTCTGAATTCCTGCCCTTACTTGCCTTTTCAGAAGTCTCTAGGTCCTCTCTGAATCTTTATCGCCCATGCAAGTAGCTGCTATAATTGATCAAAATGCCTCAATGCCAGGCTAACCTGCAACTAACGAATGAAGACAAAAATATTTCTATAATGAACACGAATAAATGTGAATAAGTGCCAATACATCGACATGTGCAATACATCGCACCAATAATTGGTTGAAATATTTTTTAATTTTGTCTAATTTGTATTTGGTGACTAACTATTTAGTCATTTTTATTTCTGTGACTAAATAATTTTTTAGTCAATGGCCAAATTAGTCATTTATTTACTCATTTACAGCTAAGTTGCAAAAAATTAGTAGAATTTATTCATTTTTTAGTTGTTGTGACTAAGATTTTTAGTCACCTAGTCATTTATTTGTCAAATTCTTCTAGTGGAATGGTTGGTTGAATCCTTATTCACCTTGTTAGAAGACCCTTGATTGTATTACTAGAGGATTCTCTGGGTGACTTTGATGGCTCCATGGTATTTTGGTATTCTTCTTCATTTCTTTCAACTTTAGTTTCTTCTTGGTTCTCTTCTTTTTCTCCTTCTTCTTTTCTGAAGGGGTTTTCCTTTTGTTTGTCTTTGTTTTCATCCTCCTTTTTATCCTCATCATCTTCCTTGTCATTAATATTTTCTTCTTGACCTTCTTCTTCTTCTCTATTTTTATTCTCTTCACTTTCATTTCTAGTATCCTAATTTTAATTGTCATGGTGGTCTTCAATATCATCATTGGCATCAACCTTATTTTGGTCTTTATTATTTTCACTGGTTGTATTTAAAATATCTTCCAGAGGAGCGGATGTCTCTAGGAAAGCATTTTCATCATCTACCAGTGGTGGAGAGATCACCACATTCTCTATGTCATCAAATGATGAAGTTTCTTCTACAGTTTGAGCATTTATATCTTCTAAAACTACTTTAAAAACATGTAATTTGGTAATTTGAGGAATATTTTTCTCTGTGTTAGTAACAATTGCACTAGCGTTCTCCTTTTCTTAAGATGTTCTGAATGATGAAACTAGAATCATCCCAAAATTATCTATAATATCTCTAACCGTATTTATTGTATCTTGTTTTATTTTTTCTACTATGTCCTCTTCTCTTCCCATAAGTATGGTTACTCTTTTTTTAACCCTAAACTCTTTGGTATACACTTCAATTAGTGTGGCTTTGTCATTTTCAGATAACGAGGATCCAATTTCCTCTAGAGCATAAAATTTCATCTTATCTTCCTTTTCAATAGCCTCATGTCTTCTTTCTATCAATGCATTCCACACAATTGTAGGCACTTTTTCTTGAATGTTGTTTATATCAGCCTCTAGAATGATAATATACTAAATGATTACTTCAACAATTATTTTTTGACCTTCTTCATCCAGTTCTTCATATAAATTTGCATTGGCTTCTAACATATTATCATTATTCAACATATTGTTAACAAGAACATCTACTTTCATAGGAGAGTTAACACTTACCAAAGGAGTTTTTATCTTCTTTTTCTTCCACTTTTGCTCCAGAGAGCCTTCCTTTGATTTCTTTTCTTCCTCCTTCTCAGGCTTCTTGTGAACATGTACTATGAAAGCTTCTCTTTCCAATTCTATTTCCTCTTCTTCTAAAGTGTCCATTATGTCAGTTTTAGTCTTCTTTGTTTTGGTGCTTACTTCTTGAGATGCACCTTCACCACTTTTAGTGACACTGCTTCTTCTTTTCCTAGTGAGTTGTTGTTCTCCTTCCAATCTAAGCTAGATCTCTTCTTCTACCACAACACTTAGATTTATTTCTCTAGAAGCATTTTGTTTCTTCCTCTTTCTAGAGGTATCACAAGGTACTACTGGAGGTACATCCTTTCTCTTTGAGGTATGGGTGCTAGGTCTAGAGGGTGTAGACACATTAACTGTTATTGGAGCATTGGGCTCCACCTTCTTCCCTTTAACAACAATTGTGGTAGTAGTTTTTGGAAATGCAAAGGTAGGGGTGGAAGATGATCTTCTTGATCTACATGGTCTGGAGGACTCGCCAGCTGTACTAATTGCTTTGGCATCCCTCTCTGTAGAAATTTCTTTTAATTTGTCTACTTAACCTTTTCAAAGTCTATGCAACCCAAAGTATTGTTCTACCTTTTTGTTCACTCTTTTGGTCTCATAGGTGTGGAGGTCTCCAAGTGCATCTTAGTTTATTTCTCTTCATATGTACCATGTCTTGGTAGGGAGGGGCCCTTAGGACTATTTAACAATAACTCAATGTATCTCTCAGCCTCATCTTCAACAATCTCATATCCAAGAGGCTCAATCCATAATGTTCTAGGTTCAACTGCCTCTATTATACATTAATGAATGGATACAAGAAAGGTTATATCATTTGCATACTTCTTCACTAAAATTTTAGGAATTCTTTCTTTGGCATTCAGGTTCTTTTGGAATACTGTGGAAAATGCAGTCCATGAATTATCTCGGGCTTTATAGTCTCCAATGTGTTGACGTCCCTTTTGGCACAACAACATGCAAACATAATATTGCTACTTTGTTTCTCCTGAAAGAGAAATATGATCACATAGATATCTTAGCTCCCAAGGTCCTTGTAGTTGGTTCTCAACTATGCTGATGTCTCTCAGTGGTCAATGTAACAGTAATGTTCAAGGGGCCTGCTGGTGTTGAGCTTTTTGGACCATTCTGTAGTTATCGGCATGACACAAGATAGTCGGTATGACATTTCGGTGAGCTGTGGAAGTCACATCAAGCTCACAAAACTTATCGACAAGACTGCATGCTCTCAGCAAGACCACATGGCGAAGTCCTTTTGATCTCGATGACACACTCTGCATCAGCAAGACCCCCTCATTTCGCTGAGACCTTTCATCGAAGCCCCTTTATTTGTTCGGAGTCTCCCTGATCTTTGTTTTCTCTTACCGAGCCCCTCTTTGTTATTGGCGTGACACCTGAATGTCGGCCAGACCTCTTGGCGCATACCTTTCCTCTCCTCGAAGGGACATCTTGTTAGCGTGACCTTCTCTGGTTAGTAAGACATTCTACCAAACCTGTTGCATTCGTTCTGAGTCTCCCCAAGTTAGAGCCTTTTGGTGTGACTTCCCTATTCGGCAAGACAGTATGCCGAAGGCATCATCCTTTGGCGATCCTTTCATTTCAGGGACACCTTTCTGTAGTCATGCTGATAGGGGTTCTTTCATTTCACATGTGTCACTGTGGCATTCTCTTGTCGGGGAGATGTCCTGCAGACATCTTATGTCTCGCTGAGGAACCTTCATAAGTCCACTTTTGTCGCTGTGACAATTTTGTTCTCTCCCCGATGAGCAACTTTCACCATCAGTTGGCAAGACCAAGAGACTTCGCCAAGACCTTATGTCGAAGGCATAACCCTCTTGGCAAGCTCCATTTCTTTCGGTGGGACTTCGCATGGTCGGGGAGACCTTACGACAACCCTTTCATTTTCTCCCTAAGCTCGGCCTTTTCAGCGTGACCTCCTTTCTTCGCTGAGACATTATATCGAGGTCTTCTTCTTTCACCAAGTTGTTCACTAGTCGGCAAGACATTCCAAGGTCAGGGAGACATCATAGCAACCCCTTTTGTTTCTTGCCGATGTCGCTTTTGTCGCTGTGACCTCACCTCTTCAGCCAGACATTATGCCGAAGGTTTTATCCTTCGCTGAATGCAACTCCCTTTGGCGAGAACCATGCCAATTGGCCAGACCTCCTACCGAAGGAAAAATTATCGCTAACCTTAGATCTTTGGTGGGACCCTTCCGTGTCAGCAAGACTCCTAGCGACTCCCTTTTGTTTCGCTGAGACTTCAGCACTTCGGCCAGACTTCATACCAAAGTGAACCACTCTCCCTGATGTATGTTCTTATCGGCAAACGGCAAGACTGCAGGCGTTCGGCGAGACTACATACCGAAGAGAACAACTCCCGTCGAAGTGTATTCCTATTTGCACTAGTTGGTGAGACCTCCTGAATTCGCTGAGACATCTTGGCGAAGAGAAAACATTTCGTCGATAGTGAATCCCTTTGACAACGGTCAGCAAGACTTTGAGATTTTTCCAAGACCTTTCTTCGAAGGAAATCTCCTACCGAAGGAAAAATTCCTAGTTGCTAGAACTCTAGTTGTTATCTTGCCGATTGATGCCTGCACATGAATTTCACTCACTATGACATCTCCGCGGTCTTTCCAATAGGCGACAGACACATATTGAGCAAAATACATTGGTAGTTGGCAAGACATCTGCAAGGTCTTGCCGACTTTCTTCTTAGCTAATTTTTATGACCAACTGGACTAGGGAATGCATTCCAGCTGATCTCTCTTGGCAAATATCATCAAGTGTAGGATTTAATCCTATAAAAATAACAAAGAAAACTACAGTAAAAATCACATAAATAGAAGTTCATTAGTCAAAATAATCATTGAAACGAATCCTATGTCAGTAATGTGTTGTTAAATCTTCAAACAAAATGATCATACAAACAGTTCGGGTTTCAGGTTGACCCGCGGAATCCAAGCTAGGGAGGAATTTCGGAGAATTCTGAGTCAGGCGGATTCCAACGGAATAAACATGAAAACACCCACTAGAAACTTAATCTGATCATTATCAATCAAGGAACAACATGTGAGATCTCAAAATAGCATCAATTAATCGTAACATGCATCATCATTTATTAACTAGTCCTGCTACTCCATACTTCTTCACATTTCATTAGATTCTGGGGAAATCCACGCAGGATAGATTTCCGCGAAGGAGAAGACATTCCAGCAAACCCAAAAAAATAGGGAACAATGGATTTTGGGAAAATCCAGAGGAGAAATAAATCCGCGAAGAAGGAGACATCGCTCAGAGGCCTAGGGGCTTTCGAGAAAATCCAGATTGGGTGAAAAATCCTGAACTTTGGAGAAAACCTGAATTCCAACTAAGGCAGAACCAAAATTAGATCAGACAGAACAAAAGATAAAACACAGAGAAACAGAAGAACTCCCAAAAGCAAAGCAAATAACAGAGGCAAAGAAACCAAAAGAGAAGGGGGACCCATTTTGATCCAAAACAAAGTGGGGTGGTTATGCAAGGCATAACACAATGTTGTGTAAATAATAAAAAATTTGGTGTGCCACTGGTTTGCTTCTATCCCACATAATGTCTCTTCTTCTGGGTAGCTCCGTCAAGAAGTAGAATAGTAAGCATACAATCAGAGTTTTGAATTTGAAAGAATACAAGTCTTCTCTTTAGTTTGATTCAAGTTCTCCAAAAGTTGTTGCTGGAGCAACTCACATAAGTCATAATCCTTCCCATTTACCATGATATCATGGGAAACATAGATTGCAGTTGCAGATACTGAGTTCTCCCTATTGGTAAAGTAGATCTTGTGGCCAATCATGATCGATGCATACTTCACAACAAGATTGGTGATGGGTTTTGTTGTTAGTGCTCTTCTATCAAAAGTGGCACTAGTTAGCTACATAACTAGGTTCAATATCACACAACCCTATCACTACCTTGATCACTTCTTTTAAAATTAGTTTGGGAATATCTATCCACATGAATTTTTCATGTATTCTGCTCATGGATATCCTCACATATTTCTCATCCAAATCATTGCTAAATTTAGGGCACCAATTCCAAATATCTAGCTTCTTTCGCATTAGGTTTACATATTCTAGTTTTACCAAAAAAAATCATCTCTAGTTAGCTCAGTAGACTGTTGTTTTTTAAGTACCTGGTGATCATACTCATCCAATTTTCCATGTATATAGGTCCTAGTGTCTTCAATGGGAAAAACCTTAATTGGGATCTTCAAAAATGCACCATCGAGGTTGTTGTCAAAATTTTTCCATGAAAGCCTCTTAAACTTTGGTATAGGTCTCTCTGTGATGTTGAATACAGTTGGTGTATCCATTTTAACCTTAACTATATCTCAAATTCTTATAAAATTACTTCTATTTCAATGTCACAAAGCACAAATAGCTGCAAATACATTTTTTTCCCTCAACGGGATCTAGGGTTTGAATGTTCTGCACTGAATTGCTTTGAATCACCTTTGAACACTCTTTTAATTCGCTCTACTTCTCTTCAATGTGAGAAAGTGATTAGAAATGACTTAGAGTTTTACTTTATAACTTATCAATCTACATTTATCTCACATTTATTGCTTCAATTTTTTGAAAAGATGAGAAACCCTTTATTGTTATACTATAAACCCTAAAATGCTTTGCAATTCTTCATATTTGTATATTTTCCACCAGAATATTTTCCAAAAGCTTAAGCATACCATTTTTGCACCATATATATTCATGTCACTACTTGAAACCTCATACATCCAAGAGGTTGTTATATTTTTCTATCATTTCTCCCCCTAAACCCATTCCTGGGTTTAGTTTTCAAGAGAATTATCTGCACCAGAGGGAGGTACAGATGTATTTGATTCATCTTTGTTCTCAGGTTCCTCTTTTTTCTTCCAAATCTTCTCCATTTCCTTCTTGACTTATGTAGGATCAAATTTCTTCACAGGTTCATTCCTTTGTTCTGGATTAGTCTGCCTACCATTCTTGCTTCTTTAAAGTCTTGAAATGTGTCCAGGTTTGTTGCAATTGTAGCATACAACATTTTTCTGACCAAACTAACTTCTACTTATTCTTGATCTGCACTATTTAGCCTTATGTCCAAATGCATTACATGTATAATAGTAGCCATTGAAAGATTGAAACATTATACCAGTATTGAATCAATTTATTATATGAATTCTACACTTAGTAGCTCTATGTCCAAAGTTATTGCATGCAAAACATTATCTAGAAAAGGATCCAACATTTTGATTCATTCTACTTCTACATTCTATAGCCTTATGTCCAAATTTATTGCATGAAAAATAAATACCATTGAAAGATGGGTACCTTTGAGCATTAGGTTATTTGATAGGAGGTCTTCTAGTATTGCTTCTTTGATTCTTGATCTGTCTACCATTTCCTTGAGTTTTCTTTTGATTGTCAACCTTGTTAGGTATTTGATTTTCCTTTGAGCTTTGTCCTTCTTTAGGTCCCAAACCACCTTTATCCTTAGATGGCTTATGTCCTACAATTAGTTCATTAAGCATAGTAGTACTTATTTTGAATTTTTCCTCATGGGATCTTACTCTCTATGTATTTCTTTGAACTTCTTGATTTGTTCTCTCAACTTTTTGACACATTCATTTGCTTCCTCTAAGCTTTCCTTCAAATTTTTGTTTTCACCTTCCACTCTGTCAAGATCTTCAAGAGCAGCTTTAAGTTGCTCTTTGTCAAACATGCAGTCATCTTCTATGTATTCAATTATAGAGATTTCTTAAGGAGGAATAGGATAACTTTTATGAACCATGTGTTCAAACTCCAAGATCTTCCTCAAGTTGTTAGGCTTCTTAGAAGGAACTTCGCTCTGATAACAATTGGTGAACACCCATAATACTGGGGGGGGGGGTGAATCAATATTCTATATAACCAATTAATCACAAACCATCCAATTAACACAATGTATCTAACTTTAGTAATGAATGAAAACATGAAAGAGATCACAAGACCACATAACACATGAACACCAAGATTTTTATGTGGAAAACCCAAAAATGAAAAAACCACGATGAGGATTAGCTCGCAATATATTATAATTGGTTATAAGATATTACAGGGGTTCACTACCAGGACTCATTGTCCTTGTAAGGCTCACAGCCAGGAATAGATACAAAACAAAAGTGGCTACACAGCCAAAGCATGAGCTAATACAAAGTGCACCTTCCTTCTATTGAATTCAGTTCCTTTGAAGCTTTGAATACAAAATACTGCTTTGCTCAATAGTCGCTCAACATTCACAACAATTCTACCCTTTTTCTAATCTCATACATACAAATTTTCAAGTTCACACAATATTAGATCTCACATACATCACATTACATTTTTAACACCCTATTGAACTCAAAAATGTCCTACATATATACCCTATTATATCTACGTACATCAATTAGGTTGACCTAATTAGATGTATCCCTATTTTAATTCAAAATAGCTTTGTTAGCTCCATACATGATTCAAAAACACCTTCACACTCAAGTCAAACATGAAATAATTGATTTAGGTCAGCATGGACCTAAAATAGGTTTTACTAACATCCGCAATACATACATATTCTTTTCAACACATAACATGTGTTACGTCGGCCAAGAATTGGGCTTAAACATAAAATAAGCCAACTGATCACACACCAATGATCCATCTGACCAAATAAACATGTGCCATTTGAAATATATATAGTATTGACATCTATAAACCATCTCCCAAAATTGTAGAGTCTGAATCCAAACACTAGAGGAATGCAGACCAAATAACTCATACCCATTTACATTGTATAAAGCCAAAAACTGTATGTTGAGCTTCTGCTACTTCAAATGTTTAGCCTGTACATCCAATCATATATAATTTATTTTCAAATTTTGATAAGTGGATCAAAAGTTAAAAAGAAAAATCAAACATATGTATGTAAAAAATTTAGAAACAAAAAATAAATATTTCAATGTATTCCAAATAAAAAAAATATGATTAGAAAGCTAAGAAGATGTGAAACATTTTGGTTGGAATTTTTTAAAATTTTATATAAAAAGAGGAAATATGATGACATTGAAGTTGAAAAATGTTATTGAAGATTTAAAAAAAACATTCCAAATGGGGGAAAATAAAATTAGAAGCCCAATCCTTTAGGCTCATTATCCCAACCTATTGCAAAGAATAAAGGGCAATTTTTTTAGTAGAAAATGCGAACATGTTATGGAACACACTCATATTTTTAAAACATGATCACATTTTTTAGAACAAAAAATGGGATTGCTTTATGGCTTTCTATTTACCAAGCCATATCATAGTTGTGTTATTACTTTTTTTCAATAATGTGACTGCATAATGACTAAAATCACTAATTTAGCCTTTTTTCTCCTCCAACTTGGTGCACTTGAAAATTAAAAAATAAACTTACCCTCTTCTTCAATATTAACATGTCAATGGACCCTAATTGACTCAAAATCAAATTAAATAAATTCAAATGCTTTGCAACAAAGTTCCATATGTCGCGGTTGCAACTTATCATGGTCTCAAATTGGCTCAAAGCAAAGGGTTTAGGAAGGCTTGGTTGGAGGGTGAATCCCTGAACATTATTAACAATTTGAAGAATATCTCACCTCCATCTTGTACTATTGAGGCCTTGGTTAGGGATTCTATTGATATTATCAATTCCTTTGATAATGTTTATATTTCCCATATTTTGAGAGAGGGAAATATGTTAGCTGATTTCTTTGCTAACTTTGGTGTTAGAGATAGCAAGGAGTGGGATTTGAATGATTCTATTCCTTTTGAGGCAATGCCTATAATTAATAATGAATTCTAATCTAATGTCGTTCTTTTTGTACATTAAGGGGTGCTTGTCCTTACGTGGTTGAATATCATGAATGAAGATGTTAAAATTATGATTTGGAGGGATGGCTTTCACAAGACGTGGAATTCTAATTCATTATTACATTTGTGTCTGGTGGTTGGCTTCACACAGATTGTGGGTGTTAATCACCTTAGTTTCCAGAGGCTTTTGCTGGGCATTCCTATTTTGGGTAGTGGTTGCTTCTTAAGCTTTTTGTTGTGTGTTGGGCTGTCGTTTGTTGTACCTTCTACAATGGGTGGGGAGAAAAACTATGTCGAGCCTAAGTCTTGTGTTACTGCAAAGCAGAGGAAGGAGGTGTGCAAGATTTTAGAGAAGGGTGGTTTAACTCCATATATGGAAAGACTGCATGGTAACAGTCCCTAGGTCACCATTTTGGTTGCTGAAGGGTGGAATGAGAGAACCCTGAATTTGGGTGGTAGGGAAATTGTGGTTGATGAAGAATTTATAGCCCAAATTATAGGCTTGGCCATTTAGGGTATGAAGGTGTTTAGAGACAAAAAAGAATCGCAGACTACAATGTCAATTTTCTTTAAAGGGAATGAGGTTGTTGATTTGAAGTCGGTGAAGAGCGATGGGTATCAGAGGAGTTCTTTGAAAGCACTTTGGCGTGATGTTTTCGAAGAAATTATGAGGTATGTTACCTTGGAAAGCAGGTATACGATAATTAAAGCTTACCATTTCCTTTTGCTTAACCATTTTCGGCATAAGAAATGGGTGTCTTTTCCCTACTATTTGTTGATGTCGCTCAACTCAGGGATTAAAGATCATAGGAAAAACCCCAAAAACCTTGTTTTCATGTGGGGTTAATTCTCTTGATCTATGAACATGTCAAGGCTCATCAAGTGCATAAAACTTTGGTGTCTCTAAAGGAAAATATTGCTAAACCCAAGGAGGGTTATGAGACGAACTCGGGAGAGGAAAGGGTTAGTAAGAAGCCTAAGAAGAGGAGGATTATTTTGAAGGAAGAATTTGAGTCTGATAGGGATGATGATTTTGATTATGTCACAAATTTGTATGCCACTTTTGATGAGGGCCCCAGTTCCCCAATTATGGGTAAGACTGGGAAAAGGAAACCAGATGATATGGTGGGCTATACAACATGCAGTGATGAGGTGGTGGGGAATGTTCTTTCTAAGGGTGGTAAGGAAAAAAAAAATTGTGGGGAAGCTTCCTCTCCTCCTCCAGTGACTAGATATGTGCAGGAGCCTGCGGAGGGGAGCCAAAAAGGAAAGGTGTTGTCTGTTGGGATTCTTTTGGAGAAGGGTCTCCCTCTCTCCTTGGCTGGTGGAATCTATGGTGAAGCTTTGTTGGGTGCTTTTGATGGGTTGTAGAAGCAGGATAAGGAAAGAGATGTGGGTGGAGGTCATGTTGTGGGATCTAGTAAAGCAGTTGTAGATATAATATTGAAAAGGAAGGTTGTTGCGGAGGAAATTTCCTGCTCCATTAGAAAGATGAAGACTCTTGTCCCTGTCGATAAATGTAAGGAAATTTTCACTGAAAAGGTTCATGCTAGCTCTTCTGATGAGGACGTTGTTGTGGGGAAACATATTGAGAACTTTGATACTGACGAATTATCTGATGTGTTGGGCTCGGTCCGTGATAGTGTCAATGTGTTTAAAATTTTTAAGTGTTTCTTTCATGAAATTAATAGGACCAATGTTAGAATTAGAGGTGTTTCTAGTAAGGCTGAGGACCCTTCTTTCCAAAGAAAAATTGATAATCACATGGATTCTCTTAATATTGTGGCTAATACTGTGGTGGAGGAAACCCTTAATCTGAAACAAAATTTGGAGGGTAGAATGTTATCCCTTGAGGATAAATTTGATAAGTTGTGGAATGTTGTGATGAGGGGTGGAGATGCCTCTAATGTCTTAGTTATCTTAGACTCTACCAAGGTGACCTCCCCTATGACCACCATGAATAAGAGAAAGGAGAATTTTTCTGCTGAAGATACTGTTGCTACGGGTAAGCTAGTGGATGTGGAGTGTGCTGTTGAGAAAGGTGTTGTGAAAGCTAGTGTTTTGAGTGGTGACATTAAAATGGGTGGGCCAGGAGCTAAAACTAGAAACATAATGAAAGCTTAGGCCAGAGCCTCGGGTATTGAGGTGTCTGATACTGTGGATAGTGTGCAAAAGTTGGCTACAAGTGAAATGGAAGTTGTGGAGACTCTGAACAATCTGTAGGGTTGTTGGTTGGGTTCCTTCTTTTTGGTTGTTTTTTGGCTATTGTTTGGCTGTCCTCGGGCTGATTGTTACTTTACATTGCTATCTTCTTTTATTAGCTTCTTTTTTATGTAAAGGGTTTTGGGCCCCTTCAAAACCCATTTTTTACCTCGAATCAAAACAAAGTTCCATATGCCATTTTCAAAGAATATAATTTTCTCTTCAAATAAATTTTATGTATTAGACTCTTAGTTTGGTATATCTCACCAATCTTTTTCTATAGGAGATATGTGATGGCCTCCTCAAGCATTTAGTTGGGAAAATTTTATAAGATCAAATCGAATGGTTTGTCATTCCTTTTTGTCCATTTTATTCCAAGCATTGTTAGACATACTATTTTGTTTCTCTTTATTTATAACAACACTATGTGTTAATCTCTCTCTTCAAGGAGACATGGTCTCTAATCACTTCTCAAGTCTATAAAACCACTCAAATAAAAAGCTCTCATTGTTTCCAAAAGAATTCAAAATTTGAAGAAAGGCATCCATTTCTCAAGAAAACCAAGGCCATGATACCAATTGTTGTTAAAAAGTAAGGTAAAATGCTACAAATGTAAGCTCTTCAAAGAGTATGAAAATCTATTTTTTAATACAACATTGGATTAACTATTAAATGCGATAATATGAAAGTATAAAATAATAAATAGAAATTGATAGACTATGATAATTTAACACATGACACCAAATCTATGTTGAGAAACCTTTTTGGAAAAAAATGCACCATCTAAGATAGACTCAAGCGTATATTAATCTTTAATACACAAGTATATATGCAACACTTTTATCCTTAATTTGATTTTATTTTGGCAACACTTATGTACTTGCAAATCATCCCATGAAATTACTAACTCATACTTCCAATTTATAGAAAAATGGGAGACGAAATGATAAATAGTTCCACAAAATAATGTACCTTTAAAACCATGTTAAAATACAAAAATATTATGACCCACTTGAAAAGAATATTTTAAGAACAATAAATCACAATAATATACATCAATCACTTGTAACTACCCCACATAAACACAACTTCCAAGAATGACATCCAAATTACTCCACAAACATGTGTGGGACCCTCAATAAGTGTAATATGCTTCATGAATCATAACTCCCTTCTAGAGTCTAAGATTAAAAAATATAGTAAATGACCTCAATTGTGTCTATAACTACCATCATTATGCTTCACCTACTTCATGAATACTGCTAGATATATTATTCTAAATCAACAAGGATAATTAATAATAAAATAATAGTATCTCTCAACAATGTGGGCATTCAAGTAACCATTCCAAGATTGTTTGAGATGCAACATTAATACATTAGGATTTTAATTAAATATCACATTTTCCTAACCTTTTGAGCTAATGATAAACCAAGGTATATAAGATTCACAAATGAGATTACCATGAAGGTTGACAAAGCACATCTCATTTGTATATTGGCAATGAATAATAATTACCCAAACATTGGATTTATGTCATAATCCAATTTTATTAAATATTTATCATAATATGGAAAATTTAATTATTGAAGAAATTCAATTAAAGATTAAATGGAGATTCTGGAATATTCAAAAATTTGAATGAAAGAAGTTGAGTGATGTTGACCTTGTGAACTTTCAAAAATTTATTTTATATGTTACCAAGAATTGAATGTTACTAATCAATTTGCAAGTGCACATGTGTACAGTTGCAGGATGACAAGTTGAAGGATGATAAACTTGGTTGAAGGAAGAGAACTTGGTTGAAGTAGGTAAGATGTGAATGAAATCATTTAAATACATATTCAAATTTGAACTAAATTTTAGTTGATAACTGATGCATTAAGAGTAGGACTGTGGAAAAATCAATTACAAGGAAAACCCACGATGGTCGTGGCTTGCCTAATAATAAAGGCATTATTCGAAATTAGAGGGCGGCTATGGCAGAAAAGCCAGAATGTTAGCACCCAGACGTATGTAAGAAGTGGCAGGTTACCATTTTGAATGAAGGTGGTGGGTAAAAAGTAGGGTATCGATTTGGAAGAAAATCGACAAGTACCAAAAAGGCAGAAAAGAGATCAAAGTTGGAGGAAAAATTTGAGGAAAGTTTCAATCAAAAGGCTTGACCATTGAGGTAATTCGATTCTTGAATTAGTATGGATATCACTATCATATCTTTTCATTGTTCTAGCTAGTGTTTATCACTGCATTTGATGATAGAACCGATAGTATAGTGGCATACAAATGTTTTTATCTGTGTACTTCGGCTTAAGCTGAAGGTATAGATTTGGCAACCACCCTTTGGGGAATCGCATGGCCTACGACTTTCTCTTGTTAATATCTTGAATAGAGCCATTCGGCTAGCCTTCTGTGCTAGTCTGAGAAATCGAATCCTAAGAAGCAACCACTAAGAATGTTTGCTCAATAGAGTAAGCCATATCTTGGCTATCATAAAACCATATTCTAATTTAATGTGTACCATTTGGTGTCAATTTTGTAAAGGTTCGCCTGTCAAACCTATGAAAACAGGAAATAATCCTTTGTGTTACCTTCGATATGTGTCGATAGTGTTATCTTTAAAAGCAAAACACCTTCCATTATCAACCTAGTCAATAATGGTAAAGGGGAAAATTGTTCTTTTCTGTAGGACTGTGGTAAACATATGTGTATAAGAAGAAGCCTTGATTTGGATAATTGATGGGATATTAGAGAAGGGTTTCTTTGTAAACTTGTAAGGATCGATCCTCATGATCGATTATATAATTTATTTGATTCAATATCATATATGAGTCTGCATGAAGTATAGAGCAAAATGCATTAAGGAATAAGCCAAAATGCGCAAAAGGGTAATTTCGAATGAAACATGAGGTTAAGATAGGAAGTACCCAACCATAGAAATGGGTCGAAATCTAGAACAACCTTGGTTTATTTATTGCAACCTGAGTAGGCAAAAATACTGTTTCCTAAAACCTCCTTGTTTTTTTTTTAACTGAAATATTTTCTTAAGAAATTCACTGACAGGCATGTTGAACTTGATTTCTTTATAATATTAAAGTTGCTTATAGTGATTCCAGTGATGAAAGAGTTCAAGATTTGGATAATAGACATTTTTTTTCTTAATGTTGAAACTATGCTAACTGAATTGATTATTTTTTGTTTATAATGGAAAAACACGTTCAGCATTAAATGGTGAACATTCACTTGTACGTGAATATGTAGCATATAAACAGCTTAAGATCAATAAAATGAGCAAATGACATTAATTGTCTTTAAATATATTTTGTTAGTTTGAAACATAAATGTATTGATGTAAACAAAAGTTATTATTTAGCAAACAACTATGTTTTGTTGAAAAGTTATCATCATATTAATAGTTGGAAACAACTTTTCTCTAAAAATTGTTTAGCTTGAAAACAACTTACTTTATAATTGTTTAGTAGGAAAAAGTTCTTATTCTATACAAACAATGAATGTAAATATGTGAACAACTTGCTTAATAGTTTTTTTTAGTAGGAGACAATACCTATTATGTTCAAACAATGAATGTACATATGTAAACAACTAGATTTAAAATTGTTTAGTGGGAAACAGTGCATGTTTTGTTTAAACAATGAATGTTCATATGTAAATAGCTTGTTTTATGACTGCTTAGTAGGAAACAATACTCATTCTATTTAAACAATAAATTTTCTTATGGAAACATAAATGTTAAGAGTATAACAGTATGTGAGAAACTGTTAGTATAGACTTGCTTAGATTATTTATTTTGACAATAAATGTCAAGGGAATACTATTTTAAGATTGCAATATGAAATTTGTAATTATTTCAGAATGTATGCACAAACTTAAACATTAGTTGGCACATATATGTGTATACACATAGACTTCGTCTATGTACATACACATACTTGTGACATACCTTCTTTCTTTTTTAATACATTTTTTAAAAGGAAAATGCTTAAGATGTTAAGTAGATATAGTCATAAGAATGATATGACTGAATGTTGAATTACTCTATGAATCATAAATCTGATTTTTATTAGAGTATAAATTAGTATTCTATTTCTTCTTTGAAGACATTCGGGAAGAATATTTTAAATGCTTGAATAGAATAGTGATACTTTAGTAGACTAGAGCATCTATGGGTAGTTGTTGCTAGAGGGTAGATAGTTGTTATAGTAGAAAGTTACCTTCCAGGAAGGACCGTGCCGAAATGGGTATAGAGAGTATAAGCTTTCTTTACCAACACCTATTGTTTGTTGTTGTTGCAACACACTTATTATGCTTGTCCAAGCAATAATATTCATTATGTATGTATGAATGAACTCTGTGATTTCACTCTCCGCCATTCCTAGCATAGATCATGCATTTCTTTTCTAACTTGTAGATAGACTTGCATGAAATGATGTATGGGAATGCACCAGATTCCACCTTGTAGATTATTCTCTTGTTAAACTTTCCATGCAGGGTCGAGCTTTCTTCAAGTCGGAAGAATACCGGGGAAGCGTAAGCTTCGTGGTTGGGTGTTAAAGTGCTTCAACCATGTTCTTGTCCACTAGTGGAGGCAAGCATCAAAGGAGAACCTTAGCTGTTCACTAGACTATTATAGTCTATGATGTAATTTGATGTAATTCATTCATGTACTTGAGGAAAATGTACTATGTAATGTATTGTGGCCTTAGGATCCTAGTAAGACTTGATATTGTAGTTTGACTTTTGAAGTGAATATAATGAATCTTTAACTCATTTTAAATGGACATGTGTAGCTATGATTGACTTTAGCCACTAGATATTTCTTTTTAATTTGGAGTATATTCATGTGTCATTTACAATAATATTAATTAAGTAATAATTTTGGATGGGTTATTACAATTTATAGGAGAATAGATAGGACATAAACCTAATTTGGGATTCCAAAAGTGGGTTGATTAACATAATAAAAAATAGTGAATGAAAGAAATCCACTATCTTCACTTAAGCTCAATCATGGCTATTTTCATATGAATAATAAATATGCCACTTGCATTCTCATAAAAATGTTAATATTGGATTTGTACATGAAAAAATAACGTAATTTTTATTGTATTGAAAAAATATATTTGGTGAAAGGATGAAGATTTTTTTTTTTTCAAATTAAATACAAAGGAAAAACTATATTTTGAGAATGTTCAAATTTGGTATTAACTCCAATATATTATTTTTTTGATAGATATCCATTGCTTTAAATATCCATAAAATGTCTTGACTTGTTTAATTGAGTGGTTTCAATTGGTGGCTTGAGTAATTAGATCAAGTGAACATGTTCGTTGGGAGGGAGGGAAGGTGAGAGAGAGAGAGAGAGAGATATTATTTCCTTCGCTATCTTTGAAGCTATATTCCTCAAGCATGGAAAGATGGTAGCAACTTAGATGGTGGTAGGCAAAGCCATCAACAAATGATAAAATGGTTATTTGCCTACACCTAGTAACCATGAAAAAAAATGGGTGAGGTTGAATGGGTTATTAGATATTCCATTCAAAAAAGAAGTGTTTCACATAGTTATTTATCTCATTGTCTATTCTTATTCATATTTTGTTATGATAAATAAATATATTTTACTTTCACGCGGTTGCCTTGGTTTTGTTTTTGTCATAAAAATATTTGATATGAAAAATTAAGTTCTTCAATTTGATTTATGTGATATAAAAACATTAAATTAATATATAATATATGATTTGTGAAGTAAGTGCCACAAAATATACTTTAGTATATATAGGTGTTCATGAATGTTAGAAAATAAATGCATAATACCCAAAATTTTCAATCCATTTCCTACATTGTACCCCTGAGAGAAAAACATGCATGCAAACTTAAAAAATAACCATAATGCAAAGATCAAATATACAAGCCACAAGATAAGATAAGATATATTCACAATACCCAAATAATATTTAATCCATTTCCTACATTCTACCCCATGAGAGAAAAAAATGCATGCAAACTTAAAAAATAACCATAATGAAAAGATCAACTAGACAAGCCACAAGATAACGTAAGATATATTCACAATACCCAAAATGTTTAATCCATTTCCTACATTGTACCCCATGAGAGAAAAACATGCATGCAAACTTAAAAAATAACCATAATGCAAAGATCAAATAGACAAGCCACAAGATAACATAAGATATACCCTAGGAAAACCCTCAATAGGGAAAAACTTAGCCTCCAAACGTATTCATACTCCACGTATTATTTAACAATAAAACATTACAATGCACTTATAGAGTTTTCATTAATAATTTTGAAGTATCTTGAACCTCTCCCATGCATCCTCTATGTGTCCAAGCATGAATCCACACATCCCATACCATGATTTACATATGCACTCCTCAAAAGAAGTCTTAATACAATGATAGGCCACTCACCCAACCAACCTTAACCACCAAACATGTGCTTTCATATTTAGACTCAAGCTCACACAAATACAACCAAGTGGTAAGACAAAACCATATACCTCAAAACCATGAGTACACAAAACCATTGACCCCTCATTTACTTTTTGATTTCACATTATTAAATATTTTTTTCCAAATAATAATTAATTCTTCTATGTCTCCCACACATATAGACTCAAGCTCACATAAACACAACCAAGTGGTAAGATAAAACCATGAGTACACAAAAACCATTGACCCCTCATTTTATTTTTTATTTCACATTGTTAAATACTTTTCCCCAAATAATAATTAACTATTTTATGTCTCCACACACAAAATAGGTAACCGAATGTTACTTACAACTTTACAAATGAATCCAAATCAATATCTAATGTGGCTAGACACATCTCCTGGATGCACCACAACTAAATATTTATTCAATATACATAAATAAATTACTCTAGGTTATGCAAGGTGTACAACACCTATTCCTAACAATGAATTGGAGATAGGTTAGGTGGTTTAGGGATGCAAAAGAGGGGAAGGCATTAAAATTAAGAGAATTATTAAGTCATATGTGGTGAAAGATGAAGTTTAGGCCATTAGAAAAAATAGGAAATAAAGGAGGGTGGGGATGTGAGGAGAAGAATGGATTGCATAGGTTTAAGTGATACACTAAGGGCAAAAAATAGTAAAAATAAAGGTGAAAGGGGAGAGATTTAAGGCATATAGTAAGTAGGAAGAAATAATAATTGTATGTGAACATAAAGGTGGGATTTGAATTTTAAAAAATTTAATAATTTGAGGTGGTTGACACCAATTACCTCTTAAAATGACACGGGTCATGTCCCATCATTGCATATCGACAACTCGCGCACATGAAATAGTGTGCATATGTGACACTATGAAAACAAAAGGAGAACTACTTGCATACAAGATTAATTGATAAGTGTTGACTAATCTATCGAAACAATTAAAAAAATCTTCTAACTCTTTACTATAAATGAAAATTTGTTATTATATTCTAATTGATATTATTAATTTATATAAACAATAACAACTCTTCAAAATATCTCTCCCTAAAAGCTTAAAGGTGGAAGAGATTTAAGGCATATAGTAAGTAGGAAGAAATTTAATAATTGTAAGTGAACATAAAGGTGGGATTTGAACTTCACTATTTATGAAATTTAATGATTTGAGGCGATTGACATTAGTTATCCTTTAAAATAACATAGTTCATGCCCCACCATTACATATCAATAACTTGTGTACATGAAAGAATGTATATATGTGACACTACAAAAATAAGAGGAGAACTACTTATGTACAATATTAAATTGACAAGTGTTGACTAATTTGTTGAAACAATTAAAACATGCTCTCTTTACTATAAATTAAAGGTTGTTATTATATTGTAATTGATATTATTAATCTATATAAACAATAAAAATTCACATGAAAATATCTCCCTAAAAATTTATAATACATTGCAAAATATTGTTTTTACGGTTACACATAACTATCAATTGCCATTGCTAGTATGGTATTTAGGGGTTTGAAATGAAATAAAAGTGTTTCAAAATAAATTCAAAATTTAAGACTGTAGTATTTTTTTATTTATTTGAGTGATTGAAATGCAATTAGAATTAATTTTTGTGCATTTAAGGGTTTGAAGTGGAATAAAAAATTCCAACCTTTTGAATATGTGCACAGTCTTATGGGTTTAGAGTTTTAATGCATAGATAAATTATACACTTTGAGTTGATATGCAAAGAAATTTGCTTCTTTTTTTTTAACTAGAATTTTTTTTGTCTGGTGGAGATGGTAAAACTAGGTAACATCTATTTCCTAGACACTCCATGGTTTGTGGCATCACAACTTGTTGATGTAGATACAAAGATAAAGACAACTGATGGAAAAGTGGTGATGTCTGAATTCATAAGGAATTATTTTGAGATGAGTCATGACTGATGGAAAAGTGGTGATGTCTGAATTCATAAGGAATTATTTTGGGATGAGACATGACTCATCCCTATTGACTTTGTTGCCTTGTTTGATATGTCTATAAAAATACTCAATTTCCAATGAAGATAAACATTTCATACAACTATTTTTTTGGTTTGGTTTAACCATTGAAAAACCCAATTTTCAAAGAAGGTCATCCAATAGATTCATTTAAATTATATTTTTCAATTGAAATCATTATTAATATATAAATCGAGAGCTTTGTATGTAAAATATTTTATGATACTTAAAAATTAGAATTTAATTTAATTTCACAATATGAAATAGTTTGGGATATAACAATAATTAGAATCTAATCCAAATCTAACTTATAACGATAACCCTATTCCCTTATGAGATGATGGTGATAATTTAAATGATTGTTCAACATTTATCAAACAAGTGATAATTTTAAATTATTGTTCAACATTTATCAAACAAGAATGGAATATCGTATGTTTTTTTATTTCATTCCAAATATATTTTTTCTCTTCTCAAAGGGAAAATAAATTCAAATGTAAGTGCTAGGAATAACACATATAGAAAATGAGAGGATTTTTAAATATTTAATGCAGCCACTCTTAGGAAAAATAGGAAGTAATTTTTATTCACAAAAAACAAAAAAACAATTATATTTTTCAATTGATTTGATCAAATAAAAAATCAAAATCAAAGAGATCTGATTAAAAAAGAAAATAAATCAATTATATATCAATATTTTCAATACAAAATCAAAGAGATTTGATTAAAAAAAAATCAAAATCAAAGAGATTTGATCAAATAAAAAAATCAAAATCAAAGAGATTTGATAAAACAAAAAAATCAAAATCAAAGAGATTTGATGAAACAAAATCAACCAAATTTCATGAAATAGAAAAATCAAAACAAAGAGATTTAATGAAACAAAAAAATCAAAATCAAAGAGATTTCATAAACAAAAAAATTAAAACAAAGAGATTTGATGAAATAAAAAAAATTAAATCAAAGAGATTTGTTGAAACAAAAAAATCAAAAATCAAGTACATTTGATCACAAAAAGAAATCAAATATAAATCACAAGAATTTGAGACTATTTATTATAAAATAAACTAAATAAATAAATAAATAAATCAAAGATTAAAAAATAAGTTAATTAAAAGTTCAAATAATTAAATCAAAGACAAAAATAAGGAAATGAAAAAATCAAATAAATAAATCAAAGAGATTTGATAAAAAAAAAATGAAAGATAAATCAATCAAAAAATAAAATTAGAGATTTCATCACAAAGATTTGATTAAAATATCAAAAAAATGAATCAAAGATAAAAATATAAATTAAAAGATGAAAGAGATTTAATCACGAAGAGAAATAAAAAATAAATCACAAAGAGAAATCAAAGATAAATCATAAAAAATTGAGAATCTTTATCATAGATAAATTAAAAGATGAAATAAATAAATCAAAGATAAAAGATAAATAAAAAATGATTACAAAGATTCAAATAAATTAAAAAATATCAAATAAATAAATCAAAAATAAAAATAAATTAAAAGATTAAATAAATAAATAAAAAGATTTAATCACAAAGATAAGTCAATGAAAAGGAAAAAACAAAGATTTAAAAATATAAATCAATAAGAAATACTAAATAAAATAAACCTCACAAAGATTTGAATACATGAGGTTAAATTAGGGTTTTGGATAGGGTTTAATTACGCTTAGGGTTCAATTAGGATAAGAGTTTGGATTAGGATTAGGGTTAGGGTTCAGTTATAGTTACAATTAAATGGAGGTTTAGGTTTAATGTTTTTGATAATATAAGCAGGGAAGGGCCCTGATCCTGTGGAACAAAGAAGATCAAAAAAGGAAACCAAGGTGGGAAACAACACCACCAACCACACCAAAAAATAGCAAGATACTGGCATGCAGGCCCAAATTTAAAATCATCGCTATAGTCCAACCCATAATTATAAAAAATAGAAAGTTACTACCAACAAAATTTAAGCTACGAAGACCATTGATTAAGCCCACAGTATACTAGGTGGTATTCTACCAGATCTTAAAGATAAAATACGGACAGTCCCAGATATTGAAAAGAAACAAAAAACCCATACAAAAGCAAGAAAAAATAGAAACCCAAGCCATTAGCTGGCCTTCTTTAACAGGTCCCCATACTCCCCTAAGAGAGCCACATACTACCGCCAATCAAGTCCCTCAGTTTCATCCAACATTTTGAGGGAGTTAGCCTTTCCTTGCTTCTTTAGTTTTCTGCTAATCTTAGCTTCTCCTGAGGCCACTCCCAGCATTGCACGCCTCATGGTTTAATGTTATGGTCCAAATAGGGTTACAATTTAATTATGGTTATGATTCAATTAGAGTTGAAATTCAATTAGGATTATAGTTAGGGTCAAGTATAGGGTTCAATTAGAGTTACTATTAGGGTTAGGGTTAGGGTACAATATGAGTTAGGGTTACTATTAGATTTAGGGTTGAATTAGGGTTAAGATTAAATTAGGGTGAAGGTTATTGTTCAATTAGGGTTAGTGTTCACTTAAGGTTATGATTATGGTTAGGGTTTGGGTTAGTGTTCTATAATAAAGGTTGGAGTTAGGGTTACAATTGGAGTTCAAATAGAGTTACGATAAAGGTTAAGTTTATGATTCAATTAGGGTTTGGATTAGGACTAGCATGCAATTAGGGTTTAATTATTAAGATTGAATTAGAGTTAGTATTAGGGTTTGGGTGTAATTAGGGTTATTTAAGGTTGAATTAGGGTTACAACTAGTATTCAATTACGATAATGACTAGGGTTAAAAAGTGTTATTATTCAATTAGAGTTTAACTATGGTAACTGTTATTGAGGTTCAATTAGGATTGGGGATCAATTAGGTTTAAGATTCAATTAGAGTTTGAGTTATAGTTAGGATTCAATCAACATAAGGGTTACTGTTAGGGTTAGGATTAAAATAGTGTTCAAAGTTAGGGTTATAATTCAATTAGGATTAGGGCTAGGTTTAAGGTTAAATTAAGGTTAGAGTAATTAGGAATATTTTTTAGAGTCTAATTATGGTTAGTGTTTAATTAGGGTAAAGGTTAGAGGTTGATAAGTGTTCATTTTGTGTTAGGGTTTATTAAGGATCGAATTATGATTAGAGTTCAATAAGGTTCAATCAAAGTTAGGGTATAATTAGGAAAATAATTAAATTAGATTTAAAATATAAATCAATAAGAAATACTTTAAATAAAAAAAACCTCACAAAGATTTGAATACATGAGGTTAAATTAAGGTTTTGGATAGGGTTTAATTACACTTAGGGTTAAATTAGGATAAGATTTTAGACTAGGATTAGTGTTAGGGTTTAATTATAGTTACAATTCAATGGATGTTTAGGTTTAAGGTTATAGTCCAAATAGGGTTACAATTTAATTATAGTCCAAATAGGGTTACAATTTAATTATGGTTATGATTCAATTAGGGTTGGAGTTCAATTAGGATTATAGTTAGGGTCAAGTATAGGGTTCAATTACAGTTCCTATTAGGGTTAGGGTACAATTTAGGTTAGGGTTACTATTAGGGTCAAATTAGGGTGAAGGTTATTATTCAAATAGGGTTAGTGTTCACTTAGGTTATGATTGTGGTTAGGGTTTGGGTTAGTGTTCTATAATAAAGCTTGGGGTTAGGGTTACAGTTGGAGCTCAAATAGAGTTATGATAAAGGTTAAGTTTATGATTTAATTAGGGTTTGGATTAGGGCTAGCATGAAATTAGGCTTAATTATTAAGGTTTAATTAGAGTTAATATTAGGGAGAAGGTTGGGGTTAGGTTGAGGGTTAAATTAGGGTTAGGGTTCTAAAATAAAGCTTGGAGTCAGCATTAGGGTTAGTGTTCAACAAGGGTTTGCGTTCAATTAGGGTTAAGGTTTAGGATGAATTAAGGTTAAGGTTTTTTATAACCTTAACCTTAACCCTAATCCTGATAACCTTAACCCCAACTATTACCCTAACCCTAATCCTAATAACCTTAACCCCAACTATTACCCTAACCCTAACTATATCTCTTAACCCTAATCTTGTCCCTAAACCTAAATGTAACCCTAATCCTAATGCTAATCCTAACCCTAATCCTAAACTATTCTTCATGCTAACCCTAATCCTAATTTTGATGCAAACCCTAGCCCTCATCCTAATGTTAACCATATTTCTAACTCTAACTATATCTCTTAACCCTAACCATAAGCTTAACTATATCTCTAGCCCTAACCCTAACCTAAACCCTAAACCTAACTATATCTCTTAACCCCAACCTAACCATAATCCTAACCCTAAACTTGATCGAGAACATAACTATAACCCTAATCCTGATAACCTTAACCCCAATTATATTCCCAACCCTAACTATATCTATTACCCTAAACTTGAATGCAAACCAAAATGTAACCCTAATCCTAATGCTAACCCTAGCCCTAATTTTGATGCGAACCTTGACCCTCATCATAATGTTAACCGTATTTCTAACCCTAACTATATTTCTTAATCCTAACCCTAACCCTAACTATATCTCTAGCCCTAATCCTAACATTAACCCTAAGCCTAACTATATCTCTTAGCCCCAACCTAACCATAATCCTAACCCTAAACTTGATCCAAAACATAACTCTAACCCTAACCCTAACTATATCTCTACATCTAACCCTAACCCTAACTATATCTCTAAACTTAACCTTAACCCTAATCCTAACTAAATATTTTTTTAATAATCCTAACTAAATATTGATGATATAATATATTTTTATTATAATATTATAAATATACTAAAATGTTAGGGGCTTGAACAGTGGCCCTAGACAAAAAGCTGTTCGGGATTTGATTAGGTGTCATTCGCCTGATGTTCTTTTTTTGCAGGAGACTAAGCTCTCTGTGGAGGGTATGATGGATCTAGTTCCTAAGTTATGGGGGAATGGTGGATGCCAATGCATTGGTGCTCAAGGGTCTTCTGGCGGGGTGGCATGTTTATGGAACCCGCGTAAGATTTTCCCCCTTTGGTGGGTGTCTTTCAGGTCCTCCCTTTCCATGGTGGCCTCTTGTTTTATGTCAGGGGAAATTGCTCTCTTCTCCAATGTGTATGCGCCTGTGGAGTTGCAAGGAAAGCAACTTTTGTGGTCCAACATTCGTTTAGTTCGCAGCTTATTTCCCTACCATCCTTGGATTATTGGAGGCGATTTTAATGCTATCACGGAGCTTGCAGAAAAACGAGGTGGTATTGCAAGGTTGGAGGCTTCTGCATTATTGCTCCAGGACAATATCTCTGCTTTGAATCTTGTGGATATCAAACCTGGCAATGGTCTTTTTACTTGGAATAATAGGAGAATTGGCGATGCCTCTATTTCTGAAAGACTTGATAGATTTTTGGTGTCTAGTTTTTGGGTGGGGGACAGGTGGTTGATAAGCTCTGAAATTTTGGATGGTCATGGTTCTGATCATTGGCCTATTAAGCTAGTGGTTGATGTGCCTCAACGGTGTGCTAGACAGACCTTTAAGTTCCAACTCATGTGGCTTAGGGATGAATCTCTTCATGTTTTGCTCCCTAGTTGGTGGGATCAGGGGAAGCCAGCATATGGCACTGCCATGTACTCTTTCTCAAAGAGGCTCCAGTATGTTAAATACAGATTGAAAAGATGGAATAGGCAGCATTTTGGTAACTTATTTCAGGAAAAGCAAAAGGCACGAGATAATCTAGACCTAATTACCAGACAAATTCGAGATCAAGGCCTCTCAGAGGAGCTGAGTTTATTAGAGGTTGCTGCAACAAAAGAGCTTGAGGAATGGGAGTTAAGAGAAGAGATTTTTTGGAAACAAAAGTCTCGTATTGAATGGCTCCAGGCTGGGGATCGAAACACTGCTTTCTTCCATAACTCAGTTAAGGATCGGAGACAAGGTAATGCTATTTCTTCTATTCTGTTGCCTAATGGGGAATCTTTGTCCTCTTCAGCCTCTATTTCAGCTGAATGCATTCGATATTTCTCTACCCTTTTCTCTGAGGATTCGCCTCCTGCGGAGGAGGATGAAGCTAAAATTTTAGATTGTATCCCGAAGCTGGTGACTAATGAAATGAATGACTCATTGCTTGCTCCTATTACCTTGTCGGAGCTTGAGAAGGTTGTATTCCAGATGAAGAAAGGTAAAGCTCCTGGGCCTGATGGATTCCCCATTGAATTTTTTCAGGAGTTCTGGGAAGTGGTTAAATTGGACCTTTTAGAGGTTGTCCAAGAATCCTTTATGCATAAACAAATGTTGAAGTCCCTAAATGCTACATTTTTAGCTCTTATTCCTAAGAAGGTGGGAGCTAACTCCTTGGATTTGTTTAGGCCTATAGCTCTATGTAATGTTGTGTATAAAATTATTACTAAGTTGATCGCAGAAAGGCTGAAGCCTTGGCTTGATGACTTAATTTCTGAAGAGCAGGGGGGTTTTGTTGCTGGAAGACAGATCATGGATGGGGTAGCTATTGCTGCTGAGGCCATCCACTCTATGGAATCCTCAAAAGATAAATCTATGTTTATCAAGTTAGACATGGCTAAAGCTTATGATCGTGTTAAATGGAGTTTTCTATTTAAAATCCTTGGAGCTTTTGGCTTTGCTGAGGGTTGGATTGAATGGGTTAGGAGTTGTGTCACTTCCTCCTCCTTTTCGGTGCTTGTCAATGGTGAGCCCACTTGTTTGTTTGGTGCTTCTAGAGGCCTTAGGCAAGGAGATCCCCTATCTCCTTACTTATTCATCCTCCTTGCGGAAGGCCTGGGAAGACTCATTCGTGCTCAGGTTGCTAGTGGATTGCTTCAGGGATGGAGTTGGGGAGATGGTATTCCCCCTCAGTCTCATCTGCAATTTGTAGATGATACTGCCTTGATGGGTAGGGCTAAGGTTGAGGAGGCTCTCAATTGGCGCAGTGTTTTGGACAGTTACTTGGCAGCTTCTGGGCAATGCATAAATGAGGGGAAGTCCTTCATATATTTCTTCCACACTCCTAAAGGTATTCAAAGGAGAATTGCTGGTATCCTTCGGTTTCAGATTGGTTCGCTTCCTTTTTCCTATCTTGGAATCCCTCTTGTTGTTCGCTCTCTCCCCAAAAGGTTTTGGCAAGAGACTCTTGATAAGTTTCGAGGATTGGTCAGTCATTGGACTTGCAGGTGGCTTTCTTCAGCAGGTAGAGTGACTCTTTTAAAGTCGGTGGTCCAGGCTCTTCCTATTTATAAATGCTTTGTTCTTTCTGCTCCTTCAAGTTTTATTAGAGATTTCGAGAAATTGTCTCGTCAGTTTCTGTGGGCTGGTAATCTTCTTCATAGAAAATGGAGTCTTGTGAAGTGGGATGTTGTTTGTAGGCCAAAGCAAGAGGGGGGTCTTGGTTTACGGCGGGCTGATTTGAATGGGCAGGCCTTGGCTGCTAAGTTGTATTGGCGCTGGTGCTCTCAACAGCATATGTGCTGGGCTAAAATTCTGACCTTCAAATATTTGGGGGCAGTAGAAAGTAGGGAGGTATCAAGGTTTAGTATGGAGGGGAAAGGCTCTGTGATCTGGAGTACCCTTAAACGTGGTGCCAAGTTGGTTAAACAGGGACTTTTTTGGATTTGTAATGGGGGTCGAGATGCTCTTTTCTGGTATGATTCTTGGGATGGATACCCACCCATTGTGTCATCTCATCCCCATCTCCAAGATTTGTGCCAGATTTTTGTGGAGGCGGGTTGGAATCATGTGGCAGATTTTAAATCTCAACAATCTTTGGGTCAAATTTCTGTGTCTAGGTGGAAGAGCCCCTTGGATTGGCCTCCTGGTGGTGCAGTGGAGGATCGTCAAGAGCTTGCTAAGATTTTATCGAGTCGTGTCTGCAATTCTCTCCAAGGGGCTGATGTGCTTGCTTGGGGACCTGACTTGAAAGGAAAATTTTCGGTTGCCTCTGGTTATCAGGTTTTGGATAAACAGGTCTTTGGAAGCTCCCAGGTTTCTTGGTGGAAGCATGCTTGGAATAAATTTGCTTGGCCTAAGTGTAATTTTTTCTCTTGGCTCGTGGTTCAAGGTAAGTGTCTTACTTGGGATAATCTTTGCAAACGTGGGTTCCAGGGCCCCTCCATGTGCATTCTATGTGGTCAGCATGATGAATGCTTATCACATCTATTTTTTCAGTGCTCTTTTGTTAAGACTATCTGGCATCACTGGTGGAATCTTTGGAGCTTACCGTGTTGCCATGTCTCTTCTTTGGAGGATTTTTGGAAGAGACAGGGTTCTTCTCCTGCTACAACCTCTTTTCTTAAAATTGCTTGGAGCATTGGTCCTAGTTTGATTGTTTGGCAAATCTGGTTGGAACGTAACAGAAGAATATTATTGGATAAAAAATTGCTCGTGGGGCAACTTTGGAGGCGAATTCTTGGGGCTTTGCTGGAGACTTTGACTGCAAAGTGTGACTTGTCTGTGCCGATTGCTCCTGGGGACTTGGGTGTTGTAAATTCCCTGGGTCTTGCCACAGGGGGGAAGTGTATTATGAGTAAAGTGCATCGTAGGCGTGGGCGTGAGAGGGTTTCTCGTGAGGGCTTTTGGTGCCCACCTGCTCTAGGGGAGTTGAAAATTAATACTGATGGGTCTTCTAGAGGTAACCCTGGGCATGCTGGGGTTGGTGGTATTGGTAGAGATAGCCTTGGAGTGGTGGTTTTCTTCTTTTCTATGTATCGTGGTTTGCAAACTAATAATCTTATGGAGGCTAGCGCTATTCTCTTGGCGGTTGAGCGTGCGGTTTCCCTTGGATGGCGGCGGATTGTTTGTGAAGCTGATTCTCAGGTGGTTATTGATATGTTGAATAATCAAAATTTGGAGGATGTGAATTGGCAGCTAGCTGTGGTTGTCAAACAGATTATTTCTCTGTGCTCTACCTTGGAGTCCATTGTTTTCTGTCATATTCCACGGGAGTGGAATAGGGTGGCTGATGGGCTGGCTAGATGGGCGTCGGAAAAGACTGATTCTTGGTCTGTGGATGATTGGAGCAATCTCCCTGTTGATATGGCCCCTGTTCTTGAGGAGTGGGTTGCTGAGGATATGAGGTGCTTCTTGGGTGTGAATTAATTCTTTTGTTTTGGCCCCTTGTGGCTTCCTTCTTTGGACTTTGTAATGCTGTTATGTTTCAATAAAGTTTTTACCCTCTTTGATTAAAAAATAAATAAATATACTAAAAATATATTTATAATATTTTAACTTCACATTTAAATATTAAATTATATATATTATTTTTTACAATTGAATTACAAATATTACACTATCATATTATAATATATTAATTATTATAATAATTTAATATAAAATATATAAATATAAAAATAATTTATTGAAGATATTACATGTTGATTGCTACTAGCATATATATATTTAATAATATATATAAAATACGCCAAGAGATATCCTTTTGAGGCGCCTATTTTAAATATTTTAAATATATATCCTCGACACTAGAAGAATATCTCTTGAATATATATATATATATATATATATATATATATATATATATATATATATATATATATATAAACAATAAAAACTCAAATGAAAATATCTCCCTAAAAACTTATAATACATTGCAAAATATTGTTTTTACGGTTACACATAACTACTAATTGCCATTGCTAGTATGGTATTCAATTCGAGGATTAGACATAAGGATTTGGTACTTTCTAATTTTGGGGTATTATTTATGTATTGAGGAAGCACCATTCAATAGAAACAGTCGATACAAATGAAATATAGGCCGCTCTGAATTTCAAATAACCTAAACCAGGCTTGAAATTTGATGGTCACCCCTACTAGGGCTTAAATCTGATGGTCGAGCTTGCCTGTCAACAAATTTTTTAATGACGGTAATCTATTCAAAGGTGCCCTTAAAACATTATGATATACCTTAGTGTAAGTAAAATTATATGTAAATCAAATATATATATCATTATAATTCTATATAAATTTTGACAGTCTATCCAAAATCTCTCCTTTCATCTGATACAATTTTCTTAAAATTTTGATTGTATTTTACGGCAAAAATCTCTAAATATGGTCATACAACCATCAAATTTAAGTCCTGACCCCTACCTGTCATATGAAAATTTTATGATGGTTTGGTCATTTAAATACCTGTAAAAAATTGTTTAATTTATGAATTTTTATATAAAATCTTTTATAAATACAATATCTTGAAAAATCAAAAAACAATGATAATTATTACTAATAAATATAAAAATCTCTTGTTATAATTAACAATTAACAAAAGTTTCTAAGTTTATATTAAAAACAAATCTTGTTAAATATATTAAAAGTTAAAAATAATTATATTCTATTTTGAAAAGATTCTAAATTAATATATATTTTTATAGTAATATTATAAATGGCATATATTAATATAAAAAAATGATAACCATTATAAAAATGTCAAAGTTTCTAAATTCATATTAGAAAGTATTCAAAGAAGTTATATTCTATTATAAACTAATTTATCATTTTATAATAAAAATTATAAAATGATATATATTATAAATTAAAATATTATATTATATTTTGCTTATAATAATATTTTCGGTTTAATAATAAAAATATATCAAGTCAAACTATACAATCTAATAAATTTTATTTTATTATAGCTGTAATATACAGTCTAAATTTAAAAAAAGGATCAAATAGACCATCAAATTCCAGCGCTGACCTAAACCAGCGCGATTTTTACTGTAATAAATATTTTGCCAGATGGTGTAAGTGTTCTCCGTACTCTATGGCATGGAGTTCAACATCTCGGGGTTTGAAATTTGCATAATTTTCTGTCTGATAGGTCGGTTCTGAAAAATAAAAAGTTGAAAACCAGTCGGTGTGGTACCTAACTGTGGGGCAAACACGACCTACCGCCGAACTTACCATAACGGTCTGGATTGTCGACGCGGCCTTTTTTGACTTTCCTGTCTGTCGACTTCGATGGCCACATAAATGTTACAAAATTTAATTATTTGTCATCGTGCAAAAGCCTATCCATTTCATTAGGCCGGCGAAGTTCCAAGTTGAACCAATTTTCAACTAGATCTGAAGAGTTCAATGGAACGCTTAACCAGATCAGCTATGAAAGGATTTATCATTGTTCTGGTCTTCCTGCTGTGCGCGGGCGTCCACGGCGCTGGGAAAGGCGGATTTCTTTTGAGGAAATCGGCTGCGGGACTCGATCGCGGAGAAAATCTGATGTCCGATGGAGTGCAGGGCAAGATTTCAGAGGGATTTATAGCCAAAGTGTTTTCTGGTTGGAAAAGGGGAGATCTTGGGAGTAGCGGTTGTGATGAAACATACGGTTTCTTGCCCTGCACTACGACTGCTTTTGGAAATTTGTTTCTTCTGCTGGCGTATGGTTATCTCATGTATTTGGCGGCCAAATTTATGGCCGATGGAAGCGAACTGCTATTGGCCGTCTTAGGGCCTGGTCTCATCGGAGGCCTGCTTTTGCCCATTCTTGGAGCTTTCCCCGACGCCTTGCTCATTCTAGGTAGGTCATTTCTTTCATATTCTCTATTTTGTCTTTGACCTGAAATCAGTGCTCTTCACATTCAGTTTGTTTAGATCTATCATCCTCCTCCTGGAAGAGGTTTGTGTTCCTCTTCTTTCTTTTTTTCCAATGGAGTTCTGTGGATCTGAAAAAATGGTTTCTGAAAAGAGTAGAATATTTGAAGTTGATGTTTTCAAAAGACTGAAATTTTGCTTATTATGCAAAACTAGATTTTTTTGGTTGAAATTTGTAGGAAAGGTTTCTGTTCCTTTGTTTTTTCCCGATGGCAATCCTGTGGATCTGAAAAATTGCTTTCTGAAAATAGCAGAGAATATTTTAAGTTGATGTTTTCAAAAGACTGAAATTTTGCTTAATAATATTATATTGGTCGAAATTTGGAGGAATTAGTCTTTACCGTCAAAGATTCGTTAATAGATAATAATATAACAGTGTGTATTCATGTGGTAGTTGGCCTTCTCTATTCTGTTAACTTTATATTGTATTTAACGTTAATTTAATATAAAATAAATAACGGGTGTTAGTATATTGATAACCTGTTTTTGACTAAAAACAAACATTAAAGGGTATTATTGACCTTACGATTATTTTGTTTGAACGTAAAGACTTTCTAGAAATCAATTCTTAATTAGAAAAATTGTTTCGCGTTTGAAAATATTATTTAGTTAGAAATAAATTGTTCCATTGTAAAGACTTATATGGAAATCAAATATTTAATTAGAAAAATAGTTTTGCATTTGAAAATATTATTTAAAAAAATTGTTTCACCTTTGAAAACATTTTTAGTTATAAAAAAAATATTTTTTCTTTTATAACATGATATTTTCAATTAATATGTATATTATAATTCTTTTTATTCGATCCCAACCTTCTAAAAAAACAATATATCCTATGGATCTTTCAGTGGTTGTAACAACCGATACAATCAATAATCACAAAAACCTTTTTGATCTTCTAGTAATTAGAACAAAATATACTTGACACACAAAATCATATTAAGCCAGATGAGCAATTTCTACACCAGAACCATAATATGTTCTATCATATTCAGCTGGGAAAAGCAATTTCTACGCTGAAACCATCATATGTTCTGTCATTTTCAATGATAATGATTGAAAACCTCCACCAATGCAAAGTTGTTTTTTAGTCTCTGTAAATGTCTGTAAATGTCTGTTTGAATCTCACAAACTTTTAAGTTTAAAGCCTCTTTCTTTGAGGAAATCTTATCTCAAACTTCTCTTATTTTCCTTCGAAAATCTAATCTCAACACCTCTAGCTTGTTTAAGCTAATTTATTGTCATGAATTCCGGGGAATCAATAGTATAGAAGTAGTTAAGAGAAGAGGGTGTTTGAGGACTGATAGTTGCAAGTGTAGTTATGATATTGTATTTTTTTTCTAGTAAGTCGAGGGAAGTAAAAACCAGTTGTTGGAAGAAGAGTTACTGTAGTTAACTACTTGTTCCTTTTCAAACAAAGAAATTAACGGTTTGTGTCTCCAGTCCTATTCGTAGGGTTTAAACCTTAAAGAGTTCATTGAGTTCGTGATTGATCCAAAATGTCTCTGAATCTGGGAAACACAAAGAAGGCGAAATAATTTAATAAATAAGCCATAAAAAAACAAACAAGTACGCCAACCATGTGGGCGATTGCAGTTATAAGTTACCCTCCTTTTAATTGAGGATAAATAAATTCTATTTATTCCAATAAATAAAGAATTTTTTAACTATATCCAAGAAGTCTCAGAACATTTTATTGTAATAATCAATTCTCTCTACGCCCCCCCCCCCTCCCCCTCCTCCCGCCCCCTTCTCTCTACCTCTCTCGCAACCCATTGAAGGCCAATTAAGTTTTTACATATTGGAATTCAAATTTGAATGTTTAACTTATGGATTCATTCTCACACATCGCAAGATCAATCTTAGAGGGCATGGACATGAATTTGAACAAGTAGTGATGATCTTGAGGCAAGGATGAATCAATGTAGTGGGTGTGAATGTAGGTACAATAATAAGGGGTAAGTAGTGAATGTAAGTATAAATAAAATAGAATAGGGATGAATTATAATCAAGACATGAGCCAAATTTAATACAAGTGTCACCTATTGATATATAAATTACATTTAAGACATTCCACAAACATGAACACAAAACAATAAAATAATTTTTATATATCAATTTTAATAATAAATAATACATAATATATATTATATAATATATAAATATCTATTATATAATATAAAATAAATATAATTATAATGTAAATTTATATTTAATATATATATGATTGTATAATATAATATTATATTAAGAATATGCTTCATAATTTGCATTATATCAAATGTAGCATATAATAATAAATTTAATTATACTAGATATCACGTGACCCACCCTCTAGGTGTGATTGGTATGTTTCTTATAATTAAAGGAAAAGAAAAGGAGGACATTGAGTAAAAGCAAGTGGCAAGCATTTGGAAATTTT
The DNA here is from genome assembly GCA_007258455.2 of Sequoia sempervirens. Lineage (NCBI taxonomy): Eukaryota > Viridiplantae > Streptophyta > Pinopsida > Cupressales > Cupressaceae > Sequoia > Sequoia sempervirens. The sequence goes on from VDFB02327532.1 coordinate 215,128, forward strand.
GAGAGTTGAAAAATAGAGGCTAGGTGTGGTCCATCAACGTAAAAGCATGAGGGTATACACCATCGTAACCTGCAAGAGGTGCATATGGAGATCCTGCACCGTCCGATCTTCAATCGAACGACTCTCGATGCGCCGCTGTTGGAGCTTACCTTTGACGCCAAGCTCCATGTGCATTTCTTTTGTTTTATTCGACAAGGCGCAGGTCTAACACGCCATCTTTCCTTTTTTTCATGCTCGTAAATGGCGTCGGCTATTAAAAAATGGAAGGAATACTTGGTTGCCGTGACGCCTCCACCATCAGAAACATATCACTGCTTATTCTCTGAATCGCTTTCCCGATGACATAACGGGTGTTTGGTCAGGATGAATTCTCATGAAATACAGCCGCTGATCTGCGAAATTAGCTGTGTCCCTCTTATGGAGGGAAATTTTCTATAATCTTTTAACTTTTAAAATATAAGACGTTTAATGCTTTGATTTTCTACTCTCTTGCATATGATGTAGAGGTCCACATTGAACCACCGCAAGTTTGAAGGAGAAACAAAAATACAACATTTGTTCAAACAGGTAAAGGAGTGGATTGATACCAAATTTGTTTTACATGGACATAGGTCGTCAAGGGCTTTAACGTGTTATTTAAGTCACTTACATTTTCAAGGCACGCGACTGGCATACGATTAAAACTTGACATCTGCATTCATTTCATTTAGGTATTTGGTTGCCTGCTCTTGAAAAGCAGCCTAGTTAAAATTTGTTCAACGTGGGCAGATAAGCGAAATTGTTTGACCTTGCAAAATGCAGTTGTTTGTTACGTATCGGACAAGTGTCTTAGTTGCCACCAATTTCGGCAGACAGTGGGCACCTAGTCTAATAAGTGTATTGCTTGCAGCTGCAGACTCTTTGACTTAGGGGAGAGGGCCTATAGTGGTGCGAGGTATAGAGTCGCTATAGAAACTAATAAAGTGGGACCCAACACTAGTTAGTTAAAAAATTAAAACAAGTTTAGTGATGGATATATATTTTGTTTGAAAATGTTTAATAAAATAAATTGTATTATCACAAAATGTGATTGTAAATAGTGTGATATGATATAAGTTGTATACATTCTTTTTATGTAAAATATGATATAAATTAGTTGCATTTCAATTGTCATATATATATTTAGGAAGGTGGAACTTATAAAACAAGCTTCTAATACAAATATATAATCCTTTTATAACAAAATGGCATATTTGATTATTCCATCAAAGAAATTTAATTGTTCTAAATCTCAACATGATGTACCATCTTTAGTAATATTTGCCCAACAATTTAATTTTCCCCATGAATGCTTGCAACTACAATGAGAAATTTGTAAGGTTCATCAATCATGATTTTTTTAAAAAATTTATTTATAAAGAGTAAAAAACAACAAGAACAAATAAATACATTCAAACTTGCGAGTATATCTAAAATCATTTTCAAATCCATATTTTCATTCTTTTAGCTAACATTCTTGAATCCTAAGTCTATTATAGTGGCCAATGAAATGATAACACAATGAATATCATCCAATTCAATGAAAGTGCATAGATCACCAACAATATGTTTAGTGGATGACATGCCCATAAATATATCCTATTCGAGCTACTACCTTACTTCTACAACCTTGCATATGGTTTTCCTACAAATTGTTATAGTTTTTCTAATCTATTATTTAACACAACATTATCAATTATAAATTCAGATTATATTTGTCATTCATTTTCTTTGGCTTACATTTCGTCAAATTCATATTTATAGTTGCTTGAAAATGTTATATTTATTGTATATGTTCATATCATTTGTACATTACATTTGATGGAAATTATAATTGAAATGGTTTTTTTGGTAAGGATATACACATTTAATGGGAATTAATTTTTTGTTGAATATTTACTTCACTTTTAAGCATTTTGTTTTTGAAAAATGTTTGAAATGAAAAAAAATGTTGTTGGATAGTGAGGATCCACTTCAATATATATGTGTGATAAATGGTGTTTGATATAATGCACCACACATATATGCTACAATGAATTACTTGACTAAAAGAACTATTACAAAGACTAAAGACCAATTACAAATAATAATAATTGTTGATAGCATTTGACCATAGGCACTAAAATCAAAGTCATTACATTAGCTTAAGGTTGGGGATAGAGCCTCCAAAGAGTTCTTCCAAACTCTTAGAGCTCACCATACTCAACATGACATCAAACAAATCAAAGATGGGCAAAATGTTCTTAAATAACTTCTTGATATTCTTCAAGCTTTTGTCAAATATTATGAACAAGTTTTCATAGCTCAAGAAAATTCTCTTGAACATGACCTCGCTTTATGGGATTGCCTCAAGGTTGTTCCTTGTTATCTTTCCTCCACTCAATAATCCGTTTGTAATCAATTACTCTCCATTACTAACCTTACAAAAGCTTTCCATACAATGGCCCATTACAAGGCTCCAAGTTGTGATGGCTTCCCTTGTGAATTTGTAAGGCCCTTTAGGATTGTGTCTATGATGACCTACATGAATTTTATCTTGAAACTTTAGGAAAAATTATCAATAAATGAAATATTAAATTCATACTTAAATTTGGAGACTCGAAGGATATATGTAATTGGAGGCCCATCACCTTGCTCAATGTCTAGATTATAAGATTATTGCCAGAGTCTTAGCTTTGAATTTGTGTCATCTCCTTCCTCAAATTGTGAGGCCTAAGAAAACTGGTTTCATCGAGTCCATATATATTTTAGACAACATAATTTTGATCTAGGAAGGTATTGAGTGGGCTAAGCACTCTCACTAGAAGGCTATGTGCTTACAACCACATTAAGTGGCCTTTTATCTTCACCATGTTATAAGCTCTGGGATTTGGGCCTCAATTTATTCAACTAGTTACCATGCTCTTTGCAGATGCCTTTGCTTTTATTATTATCAATCGTCAATAATCTAATGCCTTTAGGCTTTTTAGGTCCATTTGACAAGTTTTTCTCCTCTAGCTCTGTCTCTCTATGTCCTTGCCACTGAAGGGTTTGATTATCTTATGGCTCATTCTATGTCTCAAGGACTTGTTAAAGGTGTTTCTCTACTCAATTTCTCAGATCAACTTGTTAATGGCCATTTTGTGGATTGACTCTTTCCTCACTCTCTTAGAAGATGAGCAAAATGTCAAACAAGACTTGCATTGCCTGGATATTTTTGTAAAGCCTTTGGTTCTACCATTCATTGGCATAAGACTCAATGTTACAAATAATCATTCCTCTTGGCACCTTCTTGGCTCAACTCTGATGGTTGGAAATGAATTAGCCATGGATAATTTTTTAGATTTTTGGGTATTTCTTTTGCTCTTTTAGGCATTCAAAGCATCTTTGTGTAATTTTTTTCTTGTCAAAATTGAAAAGAAATTGGCTTATTGGTTCAAAAACCTTTATATTTGGTAGGGAAATTTTAGGTTTGTTCTAATATTATCATAACCACTCATATTTATTACTCTTCATGTTGGGTTCCTTCTGAATCTTTCTACATGAAACTAGAAAATCTTCTTCATGATTTTCTTTGGGAATCTTCAAAGAACCATAGGGGATTTCATTAGGTAGCTTGGGAATTTTGTTACCTCTCTTGGGATTCCAGAGGATTGGGGTTGTTATTCACTTAGTGTCAAGGTTTGGCTCTTTGCACCAAGTGGATTATTCATTTTCTTTAAGGCAATGAAGCCTGAAAAATCCTCTAGTGCACAACATTGTATCTCTTTTGGTCATCCTGTTGGGTGACCCAATTGGAAGGGGATTGGGCTGCATACCCTTCTTATTATAAAAAAATATGTTCAAATCCAAGGGACTTTGTGATAAAAAAAACTTTTGGAGAGCCTGAGAAGCCATGAAACATTGGCTCCTTTGGAATGGTTTTGACTTTCGTAATGGTTTATCCATTATTTAATAAAAAATTTGGTGGTCCCTTATTTTGCAAGGCAATGACCACCCTTTGCGTGAGGATGCCTTGGGTTCATGCCTTGAGATTTTATAAAAAAGAGGAATTAAAACTGTGTATGACCTTTTTTTCTAGGGCCTCCATGATTCTCCTTTCACAGAATGAAGCTGAGGCCAAGTTAAACCTTTCCAATCAAGATTGTGAAAATTTTGACACAATTATAGGGGTCATTGTGTCTGATATGATTCACAAAATTGGTATCAATTCTTGTAAATCTTAGTGGAAATATTGAAAGTGGTGTTGAAACATTGCTTTTAGAAATTACAAACTATGGCGATGATATCATTGGATCTCTCCTCATTTTCCCATGGTTCCCACCTTGAATCAAATGTGGCATTCACAATCACTCACCTCTATTTAGCAACATATAAATTTCACACCATCTAGTCAACAAATTTAGAATCAAAATTGGCTCACTTTTCTTGGTGTATTCTTTTCCAAGGCCTTCCCATTGGCTCCAGTTTACCCCATTTGGGATTCCTTGACCCTTGATGTCCCTTTCGTGGGCAACAAGAGTCTCTTAACACATCTTTTCTAGTCATAAAAGAATACAATAAAATAGACATCTTGACATCATATTGAACAAATTATTGATTTTGATAAGTCCTATACTTTCACCCTATAAATTGTCATACCTCTTTTTATCATACATTTTTATTTTTACAAATTATATGTCTCAATTTTGATTCTATGCAAAAAAATCTATACTACCAATGTTCAATCTTGATCTTTTATCCATTAAAGTATGTTTGAGGTTTTTTGTGCAACTGTCATGTCCCTCGAAATTGTAGCATTGGGATATAAAGCATCAGAAACAAGATAAACAAAATACATATTAAAGCATTAATTATCAAAGATAATATTATAATTATAAATACTAAAATATTAAAATCATTACATTATATTAACATGAAATACATAACATAATAAAAGATTGTAACACATTGAAATAGAATAACAATATATATTTATATACCTCAATGATTAAAATACGAAATATTGAAATACAAATGATCAATAATCAAATAAAATATATATATATATATATTACAATTTAAATATTATTATAACAATAATCATCATAATATAATATTATAAATATTAAAATGTATATAATAATAATAATAAATATATTTTAATAAGAAACATATAATATAAAATATTGGTATAAAATATACACAACAGCAATAAAGACAAGCCATTGCTAATTCTCACGAAGGCAACCACTACCAATAACATAAAGATAAGATTTCCTAAGATATGGACAATGATAATTATCTTGTGTTAGACCAGCAATTAAATAAGATACACAAATCTTCCAAATTATTGTTAATTAAATTAGCAAAGGCAGCGATCATCATGAATGGTTTCAATAAAGAGAGTCACAACTTTCCAAAACACACAACCCTCCATCGAGTCTCTTCTCCAAGGTGAGGGAGATATAAAAGAGAGAATATATGAGAAGAGGAAAGCATAACAGATGAGGGAAATTAAAGAAAGAATATAAGAATATATTCTGAACTAAAGGAAATACCGGATCAGTAATAGGTGGTTGAAAGAGAGGCTTCTGCAGATCAGATTCAAGTAACTACTTTTTAAATTCATATAATAAGTTGATAAATATATTGAGGATACAGATGAGTAATTTTGTATTTAAATAATCAATATATATATATTTAAGAACTATTATAAATTGACAATTGGAAACAATGATGTATATGTATTTAAATAAGATGTAAATAGATATCATTTACGATTGTTCAATGATGATTATATATAATAGAGAATGCTAAAATCCATCATACTTATGTATGAATTGAGCATAATCTCATTATTACACATTTACGCATGATATATTCATAATTTGAGTACTTAACAAATGTTAATTCTTCCCTTGTGAAAGGTCGGGTGTTGTTAGGGAGAGGGGGAGTAAATCCATCCCGAGGGCCCCAAGGGTGAAGGGACTTGATCCTAACATCTGGGATGCATTAAGGAGGTGGTGTCATCGTGCTCGTAGACAACCAAGCCCCCTTATCCAAGAATGGGGAATTACAATGAATTAAGACTAGAACTTATAGTCCCTAATGTTTATCGCTTCTAATTCTCCCCCTTAGAGAGGTCGAGTGTTGTTAGGGAGAGGCAGAGTAAATCCATCCCGAGGGCCCCAAGGGTGAAGGGACTTGATCCTAACATCTGGGCTGCATTAAGGAGGTGGTGTCATCGCGCCCGTAGACAACCAAGCCCCCTTATCTAAGGATTGGAAATTAGAATCAGATAAAGGTCAGAACTAGAATGAAAAATGATATCAATTAAACAAGAATTTAATAAATTTAAGTATGTTATGAATTTTAGTTCCTATAATAAGTTAAGAAATATGAGTAGAAGTATAATAATGTTTAGTAATATGTTTTAATTTGTTATCCCCAAAATGGGGACATTACAACAACATCCATCACTTTATGTAAGCATATTTTTTTACTAATAATGAAAAGGTTTGTAAAGTTAGATATAATCAAACACAATTATCTCATCATTATTTTAGATGGATTCTAAAATTGTAGCAACTCCAAAGACCTTTGTAGTTGATGTAACAATAACATTTTCTAGGGTCTTTACCAAGATATTCCTAGATAGGTATGATATGTGTGCATTGAGAACTAGAGAGATTTATTGGCTTGAGTATTTTAAATTTGATGAATAAGATCACACTCTTTATGCATCTTAGTGAATAACTTGGCAAAAATTTAAGATTAGTGAGCATTGCACGAAGTTTACTGAATGGTTGTCATTTTTTCCTACGATTTTCTTATAGGTATTATAAGTATGCCCCACAACATGAAAATCATGGTTATGTATGCTACTCAAAGCACAAGAGGCCTATGTGCAAAAGCATTAGGTAGCACACACATTAAAATAGGTTTGAACGATGGAGACATAGAAGATGTGACACCTATTTGAGTAGAAGTTGTTTTGCACAAGTGATTAATGCTAGTGAAAAGTTGGGAATGGTAAGGGTTGGGTTGTATTAGATTGCACGGTCTCATCTTTTTAGCAATACCAAAATGCGTGTCATTAGGGCCACACACCATAGATCATATGACTTAAACGACATGGCATGGAGGTGAAGGGAGTGTATTGTGATCATCTATGGGATAAGTTTCCCAAACAAGTGTGAGATAATCCTTTATAGATGTCATAAATGCATTGTGATTGCTTTCATAAATCCATGCACACATTAAGGGTTTGGTTTTCTTAGATTGTGTGGTCTCATCTTCTTTAGCAATACCAAAATGAGTGTCATTAGGGCCACACACCATAGATCATATGACTTAAACCACATGGCATGGAGATGAAGGGAGTGTAATGTGATCATCCATGTGATAAGTTTCCCAAATAAGTGTGGGGTAATCCATTATAGATGTCATAAATACATTGTGATTGCTTTCATACATCCATGCACACATACTTTAAACAATAATATAGGAAGAATTAAAAATGCACAAACACTTTATAACATTGTATAATCATTTCAAAAGTTATGAAATTAAGTGGTGAATGAAACATGTATATTTTTTTATAAAGCATTTATGTTAAAAATGTAGTTAGTAGATTCAAACAAGGATTTTGGATAACACATGTTGGACACAAAGGTTGAGAAGACAAATATGAACATGAAGAAAAACAAGATTATATAGTCATCAATGTAGGAGGTATAACAAACATTGTCATAATGGTTGATGGGAAAGGAAATTGTATAATCATCAAATGCATAAGATATATTTGAAATAAAAGAAGCCATAGATGATAGAAATTTTTCTAGAACTTGAATATAGGTTATATAAAATAAAATATGCATGTTGAAATGATAAGAGAATTAGAAGAGATTGTTTGAAGGAAGAAGTGTGAAAGCTTTACGTTCACCAAAATGAAATAGATAAAATAGAGATATTGCTTATTTTAATAGTTTGCTTGTAGAATAGAAATGCGAAGATGGGCTTTCGAAAGCTTTTGGCATTTGTTGAAGAGTGTTTTTTTGTTGTTGCAATATAAATCTAATTTTTATATTAGAGATTATTTGTTTTGATCTTTATGCAATCTTACACTATTTTATCCTTATGTTATAATGACATTTATATAACTACAATAGTATCTTTTAATTGCAACGAGATCCTATACGATTGCAAGTTTGTCCTTTTGCAATTTTACTATTATTTTGACTTGCAATATCTAAGAAAAGTGATGTCATAAACACCATTAAAAACTTGACATAAAATAATTAAATAAAATAACTGTTTCAATTACAATATAAAAATAAACATCAAAATTAAAAAATAAATATTTAAATACTGAAAACACCAATACACAAAGATAAATAAATAAACACTTTTCATCCACATCCCAACTTTACATGAGGATGAATATATAATATACTTTACAATTAGGGAAAATGTGTCAAAATGAATGCAACAAATTAAATAGCTTTAAACAAATCCTAATTCTAATTGAGTTTTTCTTTGTAAAGATTCCAACGAATAGGGTTAAATTATGTAGTAGTCCACATTGAACCACCGAAAGTTTGAAGGAGCAACAAAAATACAACATTTGTTCAAACAGGTAAAGGAGTGTGGATTCATTCCAAATTTGTCTTACATGGACATATGTCGTCAAGGGCTTTAACGTGTTATTTAAGTCACATAAATGTTAAGGCACATCGACTGGCATACGATTATATATTTCCTGCTCTTGAAAAACAGTCTACTAAAATGTGCTCGACGGCGACAGAAAATTGAAATTGTTTGACCTCGCAAAATGCAGTTGTTTGTTACGTGTTGCATATGTGTCTCAGTTACCACAAATTTCGGCAGACTCTAGGTACCTATAAATATAATTGTCTAGATAATATAAATATATAAAATATGATCGAAAATAGTGTGATATGATATAAATTAACATTTTTTTTATTGATAATATGACATTAAATATAATATAAATTAGTTGAAATTGTCACAAAATGTATATTTAAGACGGTGAAATTTGTAAAACAAGATTATAATATAGATATATATATATTTTTATAACAAAATGACATATCAATTATCCCATCAAAAAAAATTAATTGTTCCAAATCTAAACATGATATATTTTTTTACTCAAAGAAAAAAAACTTTATTAAATTAGAAAAGAAAATCAAACAACCAATGTCAAACAACAGGGAAACCAACATACAAAACTAGTAGTCAAGAAAAACAAGAATTATAGAGTCGCACAGAGAAACAATCTACTAGTCCAAATGCAATCAAAAGAACAACACTGCATTGACCAATCTCCACCAACAACCCACTCACTTCAAACAATCCCTGTGCAAAAGAAAAGCAACAAATTGTTGCAACAGGAAAAGAACAGGCTTTGAAACACTTTGTAGCCCTCACAAACATCAAGGAGAAACACCCTATCCATATACACCACCAAGGCAATATCTAAAATTGTAAGCCTCACACAATCTAACTTGAGATTTTAATTTATTCAGCAGAGCATGTCACCACATCCACATTTGATAAGTTGGTCGCAACCTTTATAGTAGTCCAAGTGCCCAAAACCCTCATCCAAGCCTAGAAACACTAAGCAAATAATGAATAACCAACAACCTTTTGTACAACGAATTCCATCACCTATCTAAAGACATAAATATGCTTCTAGTGCATAACATAAATCAAAATGGTGTTAACCTCCTATCCTATTAGGCTGCCCAGGAGTTATGCAACCAGTTCCAATAGTTTTTTCCTCAAATGCATTGAATTGCACTTGAAGCACACTCAGGAAGGATTTGAGTTCCAGTTTGTTCTAGGTGAAAGGCTGCAAAAGGATGAGATGGGGGAGAGATTTGCACAAATCACTAGGCTTTCCATTTGGATATAATAGAACATGAGAGAGAAGGTAGTTGAGCAATGAAATTTCCAAATATACTTTAAGATAATGTGTTTGAAGGTCTGAGAAACGACATTGTGTTGTGAGGAGAGGCCAATAAGGGCCACTTTCCAAGACCACACACACATACAAAGAGCTAGGAGGTTGGAGAAGAGATGATTCCATAAACATTGAGTGTGTGGATAAAACTAGAAATCAAGTTTAATCGTCTCTTTTTTAGCACAAAAAGGGCAAGACAAGGAGGGGGAGATGAAGGAAAGGCATTCGCCAATAGGCATCTTAACATGCAAGATTTTCCAAGTTGCCAATTGGGCTTAGGCATCAACTTTAAAATACCAAATGCAAGCACTCAGATTGTTGCACTTAGCATGGTTAAAATGGCAATGCCATTTGAGGTTAAGGCACGTGGACAATGCTATGGTGGGAAAGAGTTGTTTATAGATGGTTTTAAGAGGGAAAGCATGGGAATTTTGATTATCGAGCCATTTCCAATTGGAGAGAAATTTATCATGGTAGGGGGTGGACAACAGGCACATAAACTCAAGTGAAATAAGTTGATGAATTTGTAGAATAGGTTCTTTTGTTGGGGAGAGTTTGAATTGAGACTTAAGGAATTTCCATTATTTCCAATTAAAGCTCATAGTATCCCATAAGTCACAAAAAATTTGAATACCTTTTTAAAAAAAGATCTTTTCCCTTAGGGACTTTGTTGGAAAAAAGAGGAGCATTGTTAAGATGAACCAAGTGGTCCCATCAGATGGAGGAAGAAGCAAAACTTAACCCATGCCTCAAGGACTGGCATACGAAACTAATTTTTTTTAAAGTAATCTGTCAAGCTTGTCAATTGGGGCAAAGTCCCAAGTCTTGAAGAAAGCGGAAAGCAGGAGCTTATCCATTCACTTAATTGAATCCCAAGCATTCCCAACTATAGCAGTTTGGATGCAATGATGAACCACCTGTTTCCAAGGTGAATCTTCATCTAGGGCTCTATAATCCATTTAGTAGTGAGGCAAATGCCTTGAGAGAAAGGGTCAATGATTCCCGAACCTCCAATGTTTTTTAGTTAAATTCAATGGACCTACGTAGTAGTAGGAAAACCTTTTTTATTTCCCCACTTATCCTAAGGGAAGCTTCTAATTAGCTAAGTCAACTAATCGTAACATGATTTAGATGGTAACTAGTAGGAGGAAATGTAGACATGGTTGGTGAGGAGGACTTTGTTGGCAAATTGAATTCTCCTGTCCATGGAAAGGAATTTGTTGGTCCAGTTTAGAAGTTCATTTTTTATTTTGGCCAAGAACCACCTCCACATATTTGTGAGAGAAACTCCAATTCCAAAAGGTATCCCAAGATATCTTATGATGGTACCATGTTTCACCTCTCTCCACTCACTCGGGATCCAAGGAGGGTGAGGGTTGGGTTTGGTCATTACAAATTCATTTTTATGCATAGCTAGTTTAAATCCAAAAATTAAACAATAGAGTTCCAAAATATCAAGCATATTGGTCACTTCCTTTGTTGAGTTTTGAATGAAGATCATACTGTCATCAACAAAATGGGAGTTAAGAGTTGTAATATTTCTTTGAAGCATGATTCCTCTAATAAGCTTATTGGCAAGAGCATGCTGGAAAAGGTATCCCAAAGCGTCAACAACAAGAACATACAAGAAAGGAGCTAGAGGACACCCTTGACAAATGGACTTTTACAAGGGAAATTAAGGAGAAAGAATACCATTCACAACAACTCTAGAATTTGTATCCATAAAAAGTACTTTAGAGCTATTGATCTTGTAATTTCACCAAAGCAAGTGGTAACTTCAAGTTTCACATCATTATCAAGGTGTCCCATAAGCTTGAGTTTAACTAAGGCAATCATTGATGGTTTCATTGCCTATCACAAAATCTCAATATCTGCCTATTTTACCATGGACAAACGAATTTCCACTTCCTTTATATTGTTGAGTAACACATCTTTTGATTGAGGCAACTACTCAAGTTCCTTGCACAGTAAAGTCTCATTCCCAAATTGACTAATGCCATGATTTCACAAGCTAAAGAAACCAAGGCTCAAATAATTTTTGATACAACTAAATAAGTGGTCAACTCAAACCATGCAAGTGTTTAGATATGCAACAAAGTGACTCTTCGATAGGTTTTAACAAAAATATTGAGGAGCCTACACTTGGAGATGGATATGAGTCTAACATGGACCTAATGGGGAGATCATTCATGGTTAAACCAATCTCATTCCCCACTCTTGGTCTACATGATGGAGAATTATTTGAGATGTATTGCCCACCTGGTACTTAGATGTATTCTATTTTGTGTGCTTTATTTTATCACGAGAACCAATCTTGAGTTATGGATGTCAATTTTGGAAGGCTTATTTGAGGAGTAGATGACATGGTGCCATGATCTTTTGTCTTCTCATATGTCTGAGTTTGTTTTGGATGACCATTTTTTAGAAATGTAGGGGATGTTTTTGAGCATATTCCCTAGTTTTGAGAATGTTTGTTTGATCTTCCTTCATTTGAGAAGCTTACATCCTTTCTAGTTTATCAATCTATTGATGTTGTGTTTAACCTTAGGCTTAAGCAATTAGATGTTAAGTTTTTTTTTTGTTTGGGGTTTTGGAAGGAGATCTCACTTGTCACAACTAGAGCACTCAATGGTGTTGGTACAAGACATGCTATGTGGTATTGTTTGTAGGTTTTCTCTCTATGGCTTATTGTTTCTTCTTACAAGTTTATATTCACATGACATTGGAATCGAGGTTTGTGTGGAGTAATAGTGATCACTATGTTTATTACCTTATTTATTGTTATTGCACTCTTGGTGTTTTTAGAAATAATATGTGGGTTCTTTAGTCTCCATCTTTTGTGATGTGGAGAACTCGGGAGAGTAATAGAGATTAGGGGTAAGTGATAGCATAAAAATTTAGAGGTAGTATGCTTTGTTTTGCCTAATCATTGTGTATGTTCTTTGATATTGGATGCTTTTTATGACATGAGGCACATCCTTTGTTCAAGTTTTGTTGGTGGGATTTTGGATGTGATGGTTAGGCATTAGATCAAACACTGTCCTTGTAGTGGGAGTCCTAAGAGGTATATGTGTCCATTTTGGACAAGTTATATTGGACTGTAGTATTGAGGGTCTTCAAGCTTTTTGTGTATGTGTGTGTTTGCTACCAAGGAAGATGGATCTTGAGAAATACAATGCATATACAAGGACTTGAGCTTGTAGATTGAGTTGGATATATAGATGGCACAAGTTCTACTAGTGGGTGTATTTGTCTTTTTTTTTTTGGTGTGGATGGTTGGATCTGAGTGACTAGCTATGGTCATTATTGCAACTATTACGGTGAGTATTGCACATACTCAATTCTATTTTGGAGGAGTTTGGACTTTTGTTATTGTGCTCGGATATTGCAAGCAAGTGGTTGCATTGCTATGAGTTACTTAGTGGATGATGGAGATGCTTGAATGAAGATTGAGAACACAACGAAGTTTAGTTGGTGAAATATGCTTATACTCTTGGTGGATAGTTATAGATTTGTTGATGTCGTAAGAGGTGTTGACGAACTCGAGCATCTAGGATCACCTGCAAAACCAAGACTAACCTTCTACACGAGAGCAGGAAGAGGATGAATTGTTGGAATATGGTGCAATAACATAATAATGATATAATCACACTCCAAATGATACAATATGCATCAACACTCCCTTGCATTGATTGAGTTGATATGAACTCATCTAAACTCGCTAGAAGGGAGAGGTGAGTACTAATTACATAGCATAATGTGGGCATATAATTTCAAGAGGGATAATAACTCCCAAATAACCAAATTAGGTGGGAGTTATACCTACTTGGAAAATGCCAAACATGTGGCACAACCTAATCAGAAAGAGACAAGATAGTGGTTTTATGAGGTGGCATAAAAGGCCAAAAGAGGGTGTGAGACTCAACCACCCAAGTGTGGGTGAGAGCGACACTTGTAATCGATGGATTACACCATGTTTCCTTACATAAACCATGTCTACTATAACCTAAGTATGCTTAATAATGTGTAGGAAAAATAAATATAGAAAACCCTACACCAACACCCCCCCTTAAGCATAGCTTAGTTGGGTGAAAGTATGAAACGATGTAAAGATGGGTCCTAGCTACAAGGCCATGTTAGGTACCCATGTACAATGATGAAACCTCACAAAAGATGAGAAAGAGAAAACCTGTATGACAAACCTCCTCCCCAAGAGAGAAAAATAAGACGAGAGACCATATAGTCCCCCAATGTAGAATCTCCTGCATTGTTGGTGAATGCTCGACACGACAAGCTAAAGATGATCCAAGATTGTCGAACAATATTCCTCCCCTTAAGAAGAAAGAAAACCAAGGATGTATGCAGGATATCTTCCCATTCCTAAAAGGGATGTGAAGGAAGAATGATGAAAATGTATGATGTCTCTGAACAATACTCAGGTGTCCCCATGTCGATGTCGAAAGTTGTCACCATCAAATCAGGTGTTATAGGCCACACTGCAGAAGATGACAATCCATGACCTAGTGGAGATGGATGTAGAAAAAAATCCGAAGACAAAGATATCTCCTCTGAAGACAAGGGTGCCTCCTCTAAATGTTGCTCAATAGTAGCCACATTCATGTCAAACTGTGAGGAATGATCGTGTGGGTAAAGAACAAGAGGGTGAAAAGGCCCCCCCTCAACATTTGAAGAAGTTGAAGAAACTTCATCAAAGAGAAGATGTATGCACTCAATAATGTTCTCCAAGTCTGCAAGATAGGACTCACAAAACAAACCTGCAATGTCTGTCAAGTACTAATCCCAAGTAGCTGTGTCTAGAAGACAATGAATGTCCTGCTACACTGATTCAATAGAAGCCATAGATGTAGAAATACTGATATCATCAAAAACAACAATCGATGTAGGAGATGGAGTATCAACACATGTCTCTTGAACCTTAGTTGAAAGAACACCAAGATTCACTTGACCGTATTGAATCTCCTCAACAATGTTCACACTAGATGCCTGAGTGTGTACATCAGTCGAAGGAACATTAGAGGAAAAATGTGAGGTGTATACTCAAGATTGATGATCTGCCTCCCCAATTGCAACAATATCTTTGCTATGCAAATCCCAAATAATCACAGAATCTAGTGTGAACTCAACACTCTTTCCTTCCCCATCATGTGTGATCTGATAGATAGAAAGGATATTTGTTGACAATGAAGGAACATAAAGGACATCATTGAATGATCCTTCGTCTATGTCAATAGATCCTTTCCCACAAGCACACATATATGTGTTTTTAGCCATCAAGATGTTTGGTGACAAACAAGTTTCAAATGAAGAGAACATACTCTGTGATAAAGCCATGTGATGTGAAGCTCCAAAATCGAGGATCCATCTCCCTAACTTAGAATCTACAATTGCAACAAGTGTTTTCCCCTTTTGTTTCTTTGACTTTGCTTTAGAAGAAGATGATGAATCCTTTGACATAGTTGAAGGTAAATTGATTTTATTGTTTGTTAAAAGATGCTTCAACTCATCAATTTGTTTTAAATAACATTGATGTTCATCATGCCTAGATTTCTTGCAATATGCATATGTGGGCTTCTCCTTTTTAGATGATTTTCCTTTTGAGGAATAGGATTCAAATTCTTTCTGTGGCTTGTTCTTTTTCTTCTTTTGTTTTTGATCAGGATGCCCTGATTCTTTTTGTACCTTAGGCTCACTAGCCAGCGACCAATGCTTGTGACTTGGAAATCTTGATGAGACCCATTTGAATCAACTTCGCTTCCTCTTAGATTAGAAGATCTAAAAATGCATCAAATGTAGGCTCAACATATGCGGTTCCCATAGAAATCCTATTGTTGTGAAAGCCAAAAACAAACACTGAATACTCGTGACCAAGCTTGGATACCACATTGAGAATCAACTGTAAATCCTCCTTAGTAATCTTGCAATCCTTTAGTTGTGTTCTTAGTTGCTTAATCTTGGAGATATAGTTTTGGATGTGGTCAAAATTTTTTGGATCAAGATTCATCAAATCATTATCAATTTGATAACCCCTTATCTTATCAGTTTTACCATACAAAATTTCAAGAGTCTCCCAAGCCTCCTTAGGTGTCTTGCATGATTCAAGATGAAATTGTAAATTAAAAGAGGCTAGTGAAGAAATGTAACCAAGAGCTCTCTCACAATTGATCTCCCATTTTTCCTTAGCATCAACATCAGTAGGTTTAGGAATGATTCGTTTACATAACCTGTTCAACATTTTTCCCTTAGATAATTCCATACTGATTTTTTCCATGATTCAAAATTATATGGAGTTAGGACTTCAATTCGAGTTTCCCCCATTATACTAACACAAAAAAATAAATGAAAGAAATCAAAACACGACAAAATCAACCGCCCCCCGCCCCCGCCAAATTCATTCAATCAATGACCCCCCTAGAAAAATATGGTGGTTGCACTTTATAATTAGTGCGTTTACAATTCTAGAGTTGTTCCCAGAGTTTTACACTGTCCAAAATTAGACCCAAATACTGAAAGTACAAAATAATCTCAGAATCATAACCTCAAAATAGCACTAATATGTAGTGCTTGGAAAAATATCAACTTTCAAAAAAAAGAATCACCTTGATCCAAGGTCATATGTGCAAGTTACTGTCGTTTGAAGTTCAAAAAACGAGAACTATCCTTCAAATCTGCCAAGAAAACTGATTTTCTGGAAAATTTAGATCACTTGAGAAAAAAACTAATTCCACCACTGCGAAGCCTATGAAATTTTAGCCCAAATAAAAAAAAATTGCTCACAAAACGAAGCTTGGATGACTGAGTTAGAGACCTTTGAAGTTTAGGTGCTAGATAAATTTAAGCTACTGCCAAATTTGGCATGAATGCCAAATACTCACTAAATTTAGTGGAGGAGCCAAAGTGGGCACAAAGGCTAAGGTCGCAGGAGTAGCTCATTCTTTTTTAATTATATATATATATATATATATATTTAAAAAAAATTAAAATAAATATTAATTTTTATTTTTATTTTTTGTTTTGGGGGGCCAAGCCTCACCCCACCCCTTTAATAAGGGGTTTGCACAGCCCAAGGGGGGCGGGGCCCAAAGGGGACCCACAAACCCTTAGGTACGTGCGACATGTCATAGGTACCCTGCACAGGTACCCTGCACTTTTATATATTTTTTGATTCTTTTTTCAATTTCTTTAAAAAAACACTTTTTCACTTTTTTGATTTGATTTTTATTTTTTCAAATTGAACTTTACAAATATAAACATTTTTTTAAAATGAAAACAAATTTATCTAGTGAGCCAAAAAACCAGTGATGCAGGCGAATGATGTAGCATCTGCGAAATTTCTCAAGCCCTCCAAAAATGGTCAAAAAATTTTGGGAGCCAAAACATAGAGTATTTTATATCAAAATTCATCTGTTCAACCTCTTGGACTCAATGGCGATGTCCATTTTTGTTGAAAATGCACCTAGCAAAAGCTCAATGCCGAATTTCTCCCAAATTCGAGGAGTTTGTAGATCCTAACACTCTATTACCATGCAAGAGTTGATGAACTTGAGCATCCGGGATCACCTACAAAACCAAGATTAACCTTCTACACGAGAGCAACAAGAGGATGAAATCCTGGAATATGGCGCAATAACAGAATGATGATATTATCACATTCCAAATGATACAATATGCATCAACACTCCCTTACACTGACTGAGTTAATATGAACTCATATGAACTCGCTAGAAGGGAGATGTGAGTGTTGATTATATAGCATAATGTGGGCATATAATTCCAAGAGGGGTAATAACTCCCAAATAACCAAATTAGGTGGGAGTTATACCTTCTTGGAAAATGCCAAACATACCTTCTCAGAAAGAGACAAGATAGTGGTTTTGTGAGGTGGCATAAAAGGCCAAAAGAGGGTGTGAGACTCAACCACCCAAGTGTGGGTGAGAGCGACACTTTTAATCAATGGATTACACCACATTTCGTCGCATAAACCATGTCCAATATAAGCTTAAGTATATTTAATAATGTGTAGGAAAAATAAATATAAAAAAACATACACAAACAAATGCTTCTCCTTTGCACTTGCAAGGCATTCAACAAGTGGGAGAATGTTAGGAAAATGTGTCTCAACCTTGCATTCTTATGTTCATATTTAATTATTTAATTATATTTTTATAATATAGCCATATATTTAGGTGGTCCCACTTGGAGTTGGCACTAGTTGTCATTTGTAGTTTGTAATTTGGCAATTTGTCAAATACAACTATGACAACTTGTAAGTTGTGTAAGAATTGTGGGATTAGAAAGAGTGTGAAAGAGAGAGTTAAATGTGGACTTGGAGAAGATCAAGGAAGATCTTTAGTTTGCACATGTGCACATTACCAAAAAAATGAATAAGACTACAAGTGGAGCACTCTAGTTGAAAGAGGAGGTTCCTAATTTATATTTTAGTTAACTCTCCTTGATTTCGATGTTGGGATTTGCATAGAGATTTAGGTCATTTTTAGCCCACATTTTTTTCTCACGGTTTTAGAAGCCATTGATGGTTTCTTATTTTGGCTTTTGCCTATATATATCGGTGCATAGTTTGGTGAGGGATGATGAGATTTTATTGCAAGGGGTTATGTTGCCAATTTTTCTCTCGAGGAGCAAGGTGTTGATCTCCATGTTAAAGTTCTAAGCCCGATATTGTATTGTGACTTTGTTACTATAAATATATTGATTTGGTGCTTTAAAAGCTGAACTTTTTCAAAATCTAGATCACTATTTTTTTGAATTGTTATTCTTTCATTCTTGTTCCTAAGTACTTATATATGAATTGTTATTCTTTTATTCTTGTTCCTAAGTACTTATATATAAGCTGCTAAAAATATTTATGATATGATATGTATATGCCCTGTTTGCACTTTATAAACTAAATTTCATGTACACCAGCATCAAAATTATTTAAAATTTCAAATTAAAAAATTTCTTTTATTGGATTAAGGTATAAGAAAGATGAAACAGCTACCTTAATGAACCATCTGTCGTGACGCCACAGGATGCCCTGGATGCGAGGTTAAGAGCTGATCATAATTACGTCATGAATGTGATTTATTTCCCTTTCGATTCTGTATAAAGAAAAGACGTTTCCTGAAAGAACAAATGTACTACAGAATCGGGAAAAGTGTATTCCATCATCTGTATACGCGCCTTGGACGCGAGGTGGCCGCGGAAGTCCAAATTACTTTCGGTATGTCCATTATACCAGTATTCTTGGCTTTTAAGTATGACCAGGGGTGAGAATTAGAAACACTCTGGACCAGCTCTTAAAATAAATGAACAGCGCTTCAAAAGTTTAGCTCTTAAGCTACGTAAAGTTGTCAACGGAGCCAATTTTCAACAAGATCTGAAGAATTCGATGGAACGAGCAACTAGACCGGCTAACAAAGGATTTATCGTTGCTGTGGTGCTCCTGCTGTGCGTGGCCGTCCACGGCGCGGGGAAAAGCGGATTTCTTTTGCGGAAATCAGCAGCGGGACTCGAACGCGGAGCAACTCTGGTGTCGGACGGGGGGGATGGCAAGATTTCAGAGGGATTTACAGTAAAGGCTTTTACCGGTTTGGAAAAGAGGGATTTAGGGATTAGCGGTTGTGAGGAGACATATGGCTTCCTGCCCTGCACTACGTCTGCACTGGGGAATTTGTTTCTGCTGGCAGTATATGGTTACCTTCTGTATTTAGCAGCCAAATTAATGTCTGACGGAAGCGAGGCGCTGTTGGCGGTGACGGGGCCTGGTATTATTGGAGGTCTGTTCTTGCCCGTTCTTGGAGCTTTACCGGATGCTTTACTCGTTCTCGGTAAGGAGTCCTTTCCTTTTTTCCTTGTGCCTTTATGCTCATAAGAATGCTTTAATCTCGACCAATACAACCATTTGTATTATAATAAAAAACTAAAATATTGGGTACACTGTTGAATGTTCTATCCATTTTTCCTTTTAGATAAAGATAATCTATTGGGGCTTTAATACACACATAAAAGTGCGTTACATATAAATATACAAGAATATGACGTACCTCTAAAGAAGCCTAAGAAATTAAGGAAGGAAATACCAACCTATTATAATAATATAAAAAAATTGAAAAGGGAATTAATATTAAATTGTAAATTTTGTGAAAAAATAAAGCAAAGTTAGGCTTATGTTGACAACATGTTTTTATTCTTTAAGGAAAGAACGGCTTTCATAGTGTCCATTGACAACCCTTTTGAAGTATATTGGGAATTTTACATGTAGTTTCCTAGCTTTTATCTTCTTTTTTTTCCTCACTTAAGTTTGGTCTTTTTAGAATTTGTTTGAGTAATTATAGAATTTAAAAAAAAAAAGCTCTCTTTTTTTTTGGAGATTATTTTTTACAATCAATAATTTTTTTATATTTAACCTTTTTTAAGGGGAATTAATTTCAATTTTGTGTGGGGCAAACGTTGATTCTTAAGTGTAATCAAAGCACATATATTTTATTGTTTTGTAATCTTGTTAGTTGCCTTGTACTTTAATGCTGATTAAAGGAGTAGCAAAACATTCATTGAGAGTAGGAGTTTCATTTCTCCTAAAAAAATCTATGATTGGGTAGCTCATTTTTAGGATCCAACATTGCAATCAAATAATGTAGGTACTTTGAGGAGACTTAGAAGGACACTCTACCAACTTGTGTCGCTTTTGATTACCCCTAAAACATATGAAGAATAACCACTTACAACTGATGAATTGAATCTAAGAATTATTGAAAGGCATGATCTTAATTGAATGAAAATTTGGCTTTGACATATCAACTAAAATGCAAACTCTTACTTGATGTTAATTGAATCTAAGAACTATTGAAAGAAATGATTTAAGATGTAGGTTTTTATTCTTTAAGGAAAGAATGACTTTCATAGTCCATTGACAACCCTTTTCAAGTATATTGGGGATTTTAAATGTAATTTCATAGCTTTTATCTTACTTTCTCTATGTTTAGATGTGGATCTGAAGTTAGGTTTGTTTTTTTAGAATTAATTTGAGTAATTGTAAAATTTCAAAAGAAGCTAACTTAAGCTCTTTTTTCTTTGGAGATAATCTTTTATAGCTTGCAACTTCACATGGACTTAATCTTTTCTTAGGAGAATTAGTTTCACTTTTGTATGGGATGAATGTTGAACAATTATAGAATTTCAAAAGAAGCTAACTTAAGCTCCTCTTTCTTCGGAGATCATCTTTTATAACTTGCAACTTCACATCCTATGTGGGACAAATGTTGATTCTTAAGTCTAATCAAAACACATAGACTTAATTTTTTTCCACCTTGTTAGTTGCCCTCTACCTTAGTGTTGATTAAAAGAGTAGTGGAACATTCACCAAGACTTAGGAGTTTCATTTCTGCTCAAAAAATCTATAATTGAGTAGCTCACTTTTGGGATCTAACATTGCAATCAAATAATGTAGGTACTTGTCGGAGAATTAGAAGGGCACTATGCCAAAATGTGTCCCTTTTGATTAAACATCTAAAGGATAACCCCTCTTGAAGTGAATGAATTCAATCTAAGAACTATTGAAAGAAATGATCTTAATTGAATGAAAAATTGGATTTTACAAATAAATTATAATACAAAATTTTACAATTTTTGTTGAAAAGCATTCAACTCATTAATTTTATAAATTTTCTCACATTTTTCACTAATTGTTGAATCAAAATTGGTTTTCTCCTAAATAATGGGAGATTGTACAACCAAACCCACAATAATTATTTTTGTGATAACAATAATTGTAGGGTCAAATAAGGGGCCCAATAACATGAAAACACATCATCTTTCAAAGAACTAGGGAGCATTGTTCCACACAAATCCCAATCATGAAAAAAATGGTATTGCAACAAAAAACTTCTTTCCAACATAGAGAGGAGGAGCAACAACATTACTCAATATATCTTTCATCCATTGAGAGAGATCTTCAAAAGATGGTTGCTTCCACAAACATCTACAAATCAAGGAACTCATGTCCATACTCCATCCATAAATTTCATGCAATCATCCTCAATAATCAAATCTAGCATTTCATCCAACAATTTTGCAAGAGCAACCCTCAAAGAGAGGGAAATCAAAATTCCTTGAATCTTTGCTTCATCAACATAATCATTGTTATGGTTGGAATCTAAAGTGACACCCATCTTTCACATCCCTTCATTAGTAGTCCATAGACTATCCTTATAATGGTTAACACAAGAAAGTGTTTCAAAAACTAACCCCGATTAGCTTAAAGGGGGGCATTAAGTTTACATTGAATGATTTATTGCTTGTAGGAGTTGCCACAACTAGGGTAAGGATTGATGACATTTCTCATACTCCAAAAAGATTGTTGCCCACTTAGTCCTCATTAAGCTACCCACACTAACATTAGTGGTGAGTGTTTTGGATTGATTAAAAATACAAGTGAGAGGGTTTTTTGTATTTCATAATAGACTAGAATTAGCACCTATCTCCTTCAAAATCTCACCTTTGATCAATTCACCCTTTCCTATACACCTATTGAGTTGGTCAAACATGGGGCTAGTCTCCTTTTTGTAGTGGTTACTACATCTTTGTCTTCTTTGTCCTACTCGCCATTATTGTTTGCTAAGTTGACTATTATTAAAATCTGTGAGGTTATACTAATAAAATGTTTTTTATTTTTAAATATTTAGTGCAAAGAGTAATGCCAATTCTAGATGTAGGTTTTTAAATGATTCTTCATAGCACAACTTTGACAATGAGGATTTCATACATTTTTGTGCTGAAGGGAAAATGATGTGATCATTGTTGATCTCAATGCTCTCATCAAGATCGATGGTCTAAATTCAAACTTGTAAATGGCTAGCGGGAAGCTCTTCTAGTTCACTCATATGAGCATTTACGCTTAGAAGTGACAAATTTCTATCATTCTTTATATCTAATTCCTACTCCATTCTTTTAATTCATTTGTTCTCAAGCATTCATATGAGAATTGTGAAGTTGTGATGGTGATTTTGAAAATACGAGTGTGGAACTAGGGTTTTCAGGCGTTGTGAATTGGTGAGTTAGATTTTCTTCTCTTTCTATTTGTATTTAAAGCATTTCAGTTGTTGGGGTTTCGATTGTTAAGGTTTGTTAAATAATGTCGAAGCTTGTTGTGATTATAAGAACCCCTAATTGTGGGTAAATATCTAAAACCCTTGTTTCTTAAACAAAACCTTAAAATGATCCAAACTATCTCTTAGAGTGGGAAAATGTAAAGAGGGTTGGAGCAAGATTTATTAAACCAATTTCTCAACTCTTCCAAGAGGTGACACATGCCCAAGGAACTAGTATTCTATCAGACAAACTCATTGATAGGGAAAATCCTACTAGGGACATAGCTATCCCTATCCAGTGTTGGGAGTTGTTTAGTTATGTACTAGTGTTGTTTGTACCATCTCAAATATATGGAGCTTAGACCTAGGTAGGCATGTGGTTCCAAATGTGTTTATCAACTTAGAATCGATTGGAGCTATTGCCAAAAAATATGATGGGAAAACAAGAACCTTACTAAGCTACATGGATGAACCATTAATGGTGTTGAATAGAGAAATGATCTGCAAGGTTGTCAACCTTAACATTACAACAAACATTTCAATTGAATTTGATGGTTTAGAAAGAATATAAAAATGACAGATACAATTACAAAGTCAGGTGGTTAGATCATAGGAAAATGGCTTTAAATAATAAGCTTACCTAGTTTTCTAGAGATGAAACTTAGGAGCCCTTTAATGTTGACATCTTTAAGGAATATTTCATTAGGACCTATATACCCTATGTGAAGTATTGGTTGTTGATTTTAAGCCTCAAGTGCCTGTTCACTTGATGATGATGCCTATAGATATACAACATAGAGATCTGAATAGGGACTTTTGCTTTGCAATTTATATCGTAGAATGTATTCACAAGGAGCTAGTGGCCTTTAAGGTTAATAACAACATCCTCTATTTCAAATGGTATTTAATTTTATGCCACATTTTTCTATATTTTGGTCATAGGGCTTGGAGCAAGGAGCTTAAATTGCAGTTGTAGACTCTTGAGGGAGATCCCATGACAATTTAAGGGAAAACTTATATTTGGGATATGCATTGTTAGTCTTCCAACTATGTCATTTTTGAAGAGCAACTTGTTCAAGTTATTTTACAGCATTTGGGTCACTAGAGTACTGGGATATCATAAAATGTAATGAGATTTTTGAGGCCCAAGGATAGGTTGCATGAAAAGGGACTAAATGACAATTGGGGTGATTGGATCTTGCACTCCAATACAACAACTATCAGGGATTATGGTGTAGTAGCGGAGCCCTATACCTTGCCTAAACATGTTCTTGAGAGAATTTCCCACATGGAGATTATGTGGCAATTGAATGAACTAGTATCATGTTCAAGGACATAAAAAAGAGGCTCATTCTTCTCTCCATCAATTGTCTTCTCTAACTTTTTTATCACAACAAAAGAAGGATTAGAGTTATTAGTTCCTAAATTGTGAGCTTATAGGATGAGGGTTGACAAAAGAATAAATTGTGACACTAAAAATTTCATTGATCAAATAAGAAAAGGGGTGACAAAGTCCTCATTTTATCATGAGTACAATGAGGCTGAAGACCTAATAAAAAATTGTGCCTTTGATGTTGCAGTCAGAGAAAAAAGAAACAAATGGTTTTCTATTCTTGTAGGAGAGGGGAAAAGAAAGAGGCATGATGCAAGTTACAAGGGGGCCTATATGGAGATTGTTTTTTCCTATTATCGGGATGTAAACAATACTTGATAATGTTATTATAGTTGGATTCAAATCTCCTACAACAACTCCAAGGCAGGTTAGAGAAGAAGCACATTAACAGGAGCAACAAGTTGAACAACCAACTCATCAACATAGAGAACAAACTACTGAGGTTGCCCCTCCCAAAACTCCAAGGACACAACAAAGAAGGATTCAACCCTTAGCTGATTACTCTATAGATTATTGTACGATAGCTGAAGTGGGAGAAAATATAATGGATACAGATATGAAATACAATAGGTCATTTCCTTTCCATAGTAAGTGCAATTGGAGGAGGGTCCCCTAGAAAGTTTGCAACTAGGCCTTGAGGTTGGAGGTGAACATATAAATGTTGTAAGATCCCTAACATGCACACAATTCTTATATCATGATGACTTTGTGAAGTCACAAGAATTCAGAGGCCTCTGAATTAAGAAGGAAATATTCTTTCAAAAGTTAAACAAAAACATGAAAGAGGCCACTAAGAAGATTATGGAGGATGTTGACTTTCATGTCAACAACATTACCCCTGAGGTTCAGGGAGAAAAATAGTAAAATAAAGTGGATGCTTGCTCTTGCTAGGCTGGGACATAGACTTTGCAATTTCCCTTGATGCAATTAGGAGGAAAGACATCGATGAAGAATTGGTAACCTTTGAAGACCAAGCCAAATACTTATATTTTGTGCCAGGTTTCATGATAAAATTTGAAGCATTGACAATATGGGCAATTGCTCCTGAGAACAAAAAGCTCTAGGTTATTAGAGACATCAATGAATTGATAGGAAACCTGATTGTCATAAGATTGACTAACACTATAGCTCCACAACCTATATCCTTGGTCATAAGCACAACACTAATTAGCAAACTTGCAACTAAAAAGTTGCAAGCGAATTTTTGAGAAATTGAAAAAAGATCATATCAAATTAATGCAACAATACAATAGGGTGTAGTCATTATTTCATCCTCCACAAAGCATGACATTTGAACCTATTATTCCTCAAGCAAGCTCTAGAGACAAATCTTTTTCAAGATATAGATACATTCATGTTGAGGATAAAAAAATTGAAAAAATAACTCACACAAAGTAGGGAAGCAAAGAAGGTTGTAAAAGAGGAAGGTAAGCAAAACATGACCGTTTTGGTAAATAATCTAATAGGCCATAGGTTATCATGCATTTTGCATAAGTTAGATGATACATGGGTTAGTTCCAATAATCTAAAAAGGTATATACTAGCCATATGCAAAATGAAGCTAGGTTAAGAGACATCTTGAATACATAGATTCCAAGAATGCCACTAATGGGGGGTATCTACATGCAAGAAAGTTTGATCTTGGTGCCCTTGCAGAGTTGTTAAGTACTCATAAAGTATTGGGATTGATAAGTGATATCTTTGCATTTGAAAGTGAATTGGACATCTAGTTAAAGGAAAAATTGAATTCCTTTGAGGCTTTGGAGGAGTCTTTATTACAGATGCAAGAGCAGATATATTTTGAATAATCAAATTATATTACTAACATCAAAGAATGAATAAATAGAAAACAAGGAAAGGCGATCAACAATCACGCAAAGACGTGATTGGAGCCAAAATGTACATCATGTTAGAAAGCGAGATTGGAGCGTTAACAACATACTAAAATCACAGAGACGTGATTGGAGGCATAACTGACAAATATGATTTTAATACCCTCCCTTAATGCTCAATCTATCAACTACACCAAGATACCCCCTAAATCTAACAAACTTCTCTGGGCTCAGAGACTTGGTGAGAATATCCACAGTTTGATCCTCTGTCAGAACATATTGTAATGCTATGGATCCATCTTCGACAAGCTGGCGGATGAAGTGACAATGAAGATCAACATGCTTTTTCTGTTCATGGAAGATTGGATTCTTGGCGAGTTTCAACACCTCTTGATTGTCGCAATATAAGGGGGAAGGTCTCGCTTGATACATTTGCATGTCCGAGAGCATCCTTCAAAGCCAAACTGCCTCACAAGTTGCTTTAACAACTCAATATTCTGCTTCGGTCGAGGACAGAGCCACTACCCGATGCTTCTTACTAGTTCATGTAATTGCACATGTACCCAAAATCGAATACATACCCTGAAGTAGACTTTCTATCATCAACAGAACCTGCCCAATCTAAGTCTGTATAACCAATCAACTTTAGATCTTTTGGACCTCCCATATAAAATTCCAAGGTTAGAAGTGCCCTTCACATATCTCAGCACACGCTTCGCTGCAACCCAATGTTCAACTTTAGGGGTTGACATGAAGCGAGAGATGTAGCTCACTGCAAAGCTAAGGTCAGGTCTAGTGGCAACGAGATAGATGAGGCTTCCCACAAGTTGCCTAAATTCTGATTCGTTCTGCACGGGTGAATCCAACTGAGCTGATAACTTCAACCCTCTCTCCATAGGTGTAGATGTTGGTTTGCAATATGTCATCTATAACTTGTCCAACAAGCTGTTGGCATACTTTGAATATGAAATCAAGGTACTGCTAGTAGATTGCCAAACCTCTATACCGAGGCAATAATGGAGGAGTCCCAAATTTTTCATGTCAAATGATTGACTGAGATTATGTTTGATCTCCTTAATCAAATGATCTGAACTGCCAGTAATGATTAAGTCATCAACATAGACAACTAGGAACAAGATATCATTACCAATCTGATTGACATACAAATTAGAGTCAGAAGGACTTTGTTGAAGGCCATGATCAATAAGGCATTGATCAATCTTCATGTACCAAGCCCATGGTGCCTGCTTAAGGCCGTAGAGTGCTTTCACCAGTTTGCATATTTGGTGTTCTTTACCAACAACCTTGAAACCAAGAGGTTGCATCATGTAAACTTCTTCCTGCAAATTACCATTGAGGAAGGTACTCTTTACGTCCATTTGATGGACTTTCCATCCAAACTGAGCTGCTATCAACAGGACAAGCCGAATGGTGCTCATCGTGGATGTAGGAGCAAAAGTATCCTCATAGTCAATGCCTTCTTGCTGTGAAAACCCTTTGGCTACCAACCTAGCCTTGTATTTATCAGGGGTTCCATCAGCCTTATACTTAACCTGATAAACCCGTTTGCAGCCTATGGGTTTCTTCCCATGCAGAAGATCTGAAAGCTCCCAAGTGTGAGTTTGCATGAGACTATGATGTTCAGTTGTCATAGCCTATTCCCACTCAAGTGTGCCTTTAGCCTCTGTGTATGTCTGAGGCTCCGAAATGCTATGAAGGTTGGCCATAAGAGCAAAATTCACCGTATTCTGTTGTTTGCTCTTATTCTGAGCAGATCTACCCTCTAGTAACTCATCATCATGAAGAGCACCAATCGTTAAAGCCCACCATTTAGGCCAAAGAGTAGATGAACCAATATCAAAATCAAGAGGAACAACCTCTACTAGATCAACTGGAACTCACATATCTGGAAGAAGATCCAGATCTTGCTGAATAGGGGCCAGTGGTGGAAGCGGCTGCTGAGGTGCCTACACCTCTGCGGAATCCCTCCCATAAAGTGGACCAAGTGGAAGATAAACACCCAAATCAGAATCTTTCTGAGGTTGAACCTTAGAACAAACAAGAGAAGATTGATAGAAGAGCTCACAATTCTCATCAACCACAACATCATGACTAAAGATTAGACGATGATCAGTGTCTATATCTATTAGTGTGTATGCCTTATGGTTCTCACTATAACCTATAAACATGAGTTTCTGGCTCTTGGAATCCAACTTAGTGCGCTAAGCATCAGGGATCCAAACATTAGTAGTGGAGCCAAAAAGCTTCAGGTGACTAATGTTCAACTTACGTCCAGACCAGGCTTCTTCAGGAGTCATCTTGTTCACATCATGAGTAGGAGATCTGTTCAGAAGATAAACAACAGTATACACTACTTCAGCCCAGAACTTCTTAGGAACATGTCTATGTTCCAACATAGAATGTGCCATTTCTGTAATGGTGTCATTGTAACGCTCGACTACATCATTCCGCTGAGGGGTGTAAGGTGTGGTTAATTGGCACTTTATGCCATGTGCAACACAGAATGCAGAGAAATGTTTGGAACAAAATTCCCCTCCATTGTCAGACCTAAGAGTAATAATAGAAGAAACAAACTCTTTTTCTACCAAGGCCTTAAACTGCTGAAATATGTTAAACACCTTTGATTTAAGCTTCAAAAAATACACCCACATTTTTTTGCTGAAATTATCAAGAAAAACCAAAAAATACCTAGATCCAGTAACGAAAGGCATGTGCATTGGACCACATACATCAACGTGGACCAACTGTAAAACCCTGGGAGCCTGCCATGAGTCGACATCAGAGAAAGGAGTCTGATGTTGCTTTCCAGCTTGACAAGCCTCACAAACTCCATGAGTTTGAGTTTGAATCGGAGGTAGACCACCAACGAGATCATCTTGTGATAATTGAGAGAGATAGTGCATGTTCAGGTGCCCATCACGTTGATGCCAGAGACTGCTGATAGAAGTGCTCCTGGTTGCCGTAGCGTGCTCTTGAGAATCACTAGAATCAACAAGTCTATAAAGACCATGATCCTCAAGTCCTTGAATGACTGTAGTCTGTGTCTCTCTATCAACAATATTGGATGTATGTATACTGAAGACGATGTCTAACTAAGGAGAGTGAGTCATAATCTGACTTACAAAAAGTAAGTTCATCTCCATGCCAGGTACAAACTATACATCGAGAAATATCAAATTTCTCCCACCAGACTGAATCTGAACATTGCCCTTGTTGACAATAGTATACTCTATGCCTCCTCCAAAGATAACTGAATCTCTGAAAGGCGTGTACTAAATTAACCAATCTCGGCGAAGCCTGAAATGACATGAAGCACCAGAGTCAATGTACCATGCGGGAGTGTTTACAAGATCTGTAGGACTCTTTGCCATGAATGCAAAGAAGGTAGACTCCTATTGCTCAGTATGCTCCAACACATGTGCTTGCGGTCTAGACTCTCCTTGCTTGCCTTGTTCATAGGCTAAGTGTTTTCGGCAATCCTTCTTCATGTTGCCAAACTTGTGACAATAATTGCATTGAATATTCTTCAACTTCGAAGAATTTGAAGGTTGCCCCTAATTTTGCTGCTGAAAGGATGAAGGCTTGCCCTTATTCTTCTGAAATGTCTTTGTAGGGAATGCTTGCACTGAAGAGGACGAAGTGGCACTAGTACCAAACTGTTGTTTGCAACGATCCTGCTGTAGAAGTTTGTTGCAGAGATCGGGCAACGTCAACATTAGTCGTTGTAATGTTGAGTGTCTCAATAAAGTGCTCATTGGGATATGGTAAAATCTTCAGAGTGATCACTACCATGTCTTCTTCCTCCATCTTTCGACCAATAGCCTCGAGCTAATCTCGAATGTCCTTCATCTTGGTTAAGTGTGCCTGGAGAGGTGTATTCTCATCCATGAGGATGGAAAACATGTTGTTCAGAAAGAACGCATGACTCTTGTCGGAAGACTCATGAAGATCTTTCAGAAGATCCCAAATATCCTTTGTTGATTTACTTGAAGGAACCTAAGGTAATTGGTCATCAGTGACTCATAATTTTATGAGCATAACGACTTCTCGATTCTGCTCATCAAACTTCACCTGATCCTTATCAACTGTGAGAGGTCGTGTCGTGGTGCCTGAAACAATCTGGTCAAGACATTGATACTCAAATATCGTCATCATACGCTACTTCCATGTGTTGTAGTTGTGATCATTGAACTTCTGACTATTGTCCAACATGATATTGGTTAAAGAGGCCATGCTACACACTTTTTGAGGCACGAAAAAATGAAGATATACCAGGTAGTTTCAGGCACAAATTTCAAGACAAATCTGTTGGCACAAATCCCAAGGTAAAAGCAACAAAGTTTGGCCCACGAAAATGCATTAGAAAAGAAAAAGAGAATTGCTTCAAAAAAGACAAATCAAGAATACAATCTTGTCCAGTTAAGATAACGACTTTCTCAGGGTCCCATAACAGAACTTTCTCAGGCTCACTAGATAAAAAAACCTATCGCATATAGGAAAGACGACTTATGTAGAAGATATGTGTACACACAGCTCTGAGAAGTCACACACACTTTGGAAGACTAGATGGTAGAAGACATGACACACACACTAGAAACGATGTGGTCCCCAAAATTCCACGCACGACACATAAGCAAAAGCACACTAGAGGAGTTGGTAGAGTCGACGCTAAGGAGACTGAATTTTTGCACATCAAAATCACGCACAACAGATGCAACTCAACACCCGAAACCAAACAAGAAGAGTCACACGCCACTAGAGAAAGAATCAACACAAAAATAATTCTTGTACGGATCCAAAAGTAGCGGACCACACAGAAAAATCCTGGGTAGATGAAGACGCACAATCACCATAAATGAACACGCGCATAGAGAAAAATACCAATCATGGGAAGAAAAAGAATTCTAACGCCAATGATCGGTCCTCCTGATCGGTCCTCCTTTACATGTGATGACGGCAAAAAGAATTTAACTGGCGCACATTCAAAGCATCACACACGCACACACATACACTTCAGACAAACCAACCACACTATAGGTGAAGACCCTTCAGTCGACGCCCAGGAAGGCACGAACATGCACCAACACATAACGCATGCAAAGAAGCCAAGACACCCACTGGGATGAGTTGCATGCACAGAAAGTGACAGCTGAGACAGAGACAAAAGGTCACGCAGAAACTGGAATAGTAGTCGACACCAAACGAAAATTCCCGTTGTTGCTCGAATAAGAGACGTGAAGACTCACAGAGACGTGAGTATCACGAGCACACACGATCACTACACAAACAAAAGTTTCAAAAAAACATGAGGCGCACACAAAAGCACAAGAGAATCACCAGATCGATTAGCTGCTCTGATACCATATTACCATATTATAGATGCAAGAGCAGATGCATTTTGAATAATCGAATTATATTATTAACATCAAAGAATGAATAAATAGAAAACAGGGAAAGGCGATCAACAATGACGGAGAAGTGATTGGAGCCAAAATTTACATCATGTTACAAAGCGAGATTGGAGCATTAACAACATACTAAAATCAGAGATGTGATTGGAGGCATAACTGACAAATATGATTTTAATAGTCTTTAATGCCTAAAATTTTGGATGGGAACAGAGAAGTAAAGGCATTTGATAATTGGAGGTCATATTTCAACAATATTTTGCCTGCTGTGTGTGCTTTAATATTTGCAGGTGATGAGGTTGTCTCACTTTTATACAACCCTATCCCTATCCCTACCCCTAATCCTCATTGAACCCTAATTAAATCCTAACCCTACTTGAACTCTAACCCTGACTCTGAACTCTAATTTAATCCCAACCCTAATTGAACCCTAACCTTATGTTCACTAATGCTAACTGTTAGCCTAATTGAACCCTAATCCTAACCCTAACTAAATCCCAATTGAATCCTAACCCTAATTAAACCCCAATCCTAACCTTAATTAAACCCTATCCCTAATCTTGACCCTAACCCTAGTTGTACCCCAACCTTTATTGAGGAAACCTAGGCTTAACCCTACCCCAAATTGAACCTTAACCCTAATTGTAGCTAAACACTTACCCTTATTGAACCTTAACCCTAACCCTAATTAAGCATTAACCCTAACCTTAACCCTTATTAAATCCAAACCCTAACCCTAACCCTAATCCTAATTGAACCTTGAATTAACCCCAACTCTAAGTGAACTCTAACCCTAACTTTGAACCCTAACCCTAACCATTACTCTAGTTGAATTCTACCTTAACACTAATCCCAATTGAATCCTAACCTTAATTAAATCTTAATTGTAACCCTAATTGAACTAGATCCTAACTTCAAGCTTTATTGTAGAAATCCTAGCCCAAATTGAACCCTAATGTTAACCCTAATTGAACCTTAACTCCAATCCTAAGTGAACACTTATCCTAATTTAACTTTAACCCTAATCCTAATTGAAGCCTAAGCTCAACCTTGGCCCTTATTAAATCCAAACTTTAATCCTAATTGAACACTAACCTTAATTGAACTCTAACCCTAATCATTAACTCTAATCCTCATTGAACCATGATTGAACCATAACCCTAATTGAACTCTAACCCTAATTTTGAAGCCTAATTCAATGCTAACCCTAAGTGAACCTTAATTGTAAGCCTAACCCAAATTAAATCTTAAATGGATCCTAATCATAATTGAACCTCAACCTTAACCTTATTTGAACCCCAACCTAATGCTAAGCCCAAGCTTTATTATAAAACCCTAACCCTAAACCTAGTTCCCTAAGCGAACAATAACCCGAATTGAACCCTAACTCTAACCCTAATTTAACACTAACCTTAAGTTTAACCTTAACCCTAATTAAACCATAACTTCAATTGAACCTTAACCATAATTGAACCCTAACCCTAACCTTAACACTAATTGTAGCCTAACTCTAATCCTAATATCAAGACTATTTGAACCATATACCTAACCCTAATTGAACCCTAACCATAAGCCTAATTAAATCCTAAACCTTATTTAAACACAACCCTAATTGAACCCTAACCCCAATTGTAACAACAAACCCATCCTTAACCATAATTGTAACCTTGACTAAAATTAGTGTTAATGTTAGAATTTTATATAGATTTATATGGCCAGGTTAGGGTTAGAGTTAAAAATTATAATTAGTGTTAGTTTTAGGGTTAGGATTATAGTTATAGTTAGAATTAGTGTTGATTTTAAGGTTAGGGTTAGGGTTAGAGTTACAATTAATGTTAGAGCTAGGTTTAGGGTTAATGTTACCGTTAAAATTAGTGTTTGTTTTATAAATAATGTTAGAGTTAGGATTAAAGTTAGAATTGGAGATAGGGTTAGGGTTAGAATTAGTTTTAATGTCAGGGTTAGAGTTAGAGTTAGAGTTAGCATTAGATTTAGGGGTAGGATTAGAATTGGTGTTAAGGTTAAACGTAGAGTTGAAGTTAGTGTTAGTTTTAGGGTTAGGGTTAGGATTAGAGTTACAATTAGTGTTAGAGTTAGGTTGAAGGTTAGAATTAGGGTCATGGTTAAGGTTACAATTAGAATTAATGTTAGTTTTAGAAATATGGTAAGGGTTAGGGTTAAAGTTAGAAATAGAGTTAGGATTATGGTTATAATTAGTGTTAATGTTAGGGATATGGTTAGAGTTAGAGTTAGAATTAGAGTTTAGGGCAGGGTTAGAATTAATGTTAGTGCTAGAATTAGAATTATGCATAGGGTTAGAATTAGTATTATAATTAGAGTTATATGTAGTGTTAGTGTTAAAATTAGTTTTATTGTTAGGGTTTTATACAACTTTATATGGTTAGATTAGGATTAGAGTTAGAATCAGTGTTAGTGTTAGTGATATAACTTAAGGTTATATATGCTAGAGTTAGATTTGGTGTTAGGGTTAGAGTTAGAGATAGAGCTAGGGGTAGGGCTAGAATCAATGTTACTAGTATATATATTAGGGTTAGATTTAGAATTAGAGTTAGGGTTAGGTTTAGAATTAGTGTTGGTGTTAATGGTTAAGGTTAGATTTAGGGGTAGGGTTAGAATTAGTGTTAGTGTTAGTGTTAGAATTAAAGTTAGGTGTAGGGTTAGATTTAGCGTTAGTGTTAGAATTGGTGTTAGTGTTAAAATTAGTGTTATTATTAAAAAATTATATATATTTATATGATTACATTAGGAGTTAGAGTTAGAGTTACAACTAGTGTTAGTTTAAGGGTTAAGGTTAGCTTAAAGTTATAATTAGTGTCAAGGTTAAGTTTATGGTTAGGGTTGGAGTTAGAATTAGGGTTAGGGTTGGAGTTAGAATTAGGGTTAAGGTTAGAATTAGTGTTAGTATTATAATTAGGGTTAGAGTTAGAGTTTGAATTAGACTTAGAGTTAAGGTTAGTGTTAGTGTTAGTGTTAGTGTTAGTGTTAGAGTTTAAATTAGAATTAGTGTTAGTATTAAATATCTATAATAAAGCTAACTTAAAGTTATATATGCTAGAGTTAGGATTAGTGTTGGTGTTAGAATTAGTGTTAGAGTTAGAATCAAGATTAGTGTTGGTGTTAAAATTAGAATTAGTGTTTGTTTTATAATTAGTGTTTGTGTTATAATTAATGTTAGAGTTATAATTATTGTTAGAATTAGTGTTAGTGTTAGAATTACAATTATAATAAGAGTCAAAACTCTACACATGCATACATAAACCTACAAATTAAGATTAAAATTAATTTTTAATATATCAAACCAATTTGCAACACAACTTCTTGTTGAAGAGATAAAGATAGATGGTTGTGAAGAACAAGAAAATAAAGTCAAAAATCCAAACACATGCATACATAACAAGGCGAGGAATAATATAGAGTGTGTTTGGGCCTACCTGTGTTGGCAAAGTTGATAAAGCTATGGTAGGCAAGGCATAGGGAAATAACAAATAGATTGTTAAGTCCAAGGCTTTGAATTGATCTCAATCCCCTCCTTGATTGACTATTGAGTTGGACCATTTCAAATTGTTTTGCACCACTTGAGAACAAAATGAAAATTCCATTATTCCATTCTTAGAGTTGGACATGGCTGACAATCATCTATCCCCCTACATTCATCAATGACCCAAGGCACTTATGAAATGGACAACACATCCGCCTCTTGCAACAACTATAATAAGAGAGGGTTGTGACATTTCAAATACAATGATATTTACTTGGATTCAAGAAAATGAGATAGTAGGTGTATAGACAATTTTGCTTGCTAGCATTGTCTTTGTGTGCACCAAAATTGGAGCTTTGTAATGGCGTATGGACATCCATCAAAACATAAATGATAGAAGTATTTGTTGAATTTAAGTTGAACCATTTCAAATTGTTTTGCACCACTTGACAACAAAATGAAAATTCCATTATTCCATTCTTAGAGTTGGACATGGCAGACATTTATCTATCCCCCCTACGTTCATCAATGACCCAAGGCACTTATGAAATGGAAACACATCTGCCTCCTGCAACAACTATAATAAGAGAGGGTTGTGACATTTCTAATACAATGATATTTACTTGGATTCAAGAAAATGAGATAGTAGGTGTATAGACAATTTTGCTTGCTAGCATCCTCTTTGTGTGCACCAAAATTGGAGCTTTGGAATGGGGTATGGACATCCATCAAAACATAAATGATAGAAGTATTTGTTGAATAATGTAGTAGCAACCATACTGGTAGAGATGCATTCAAAATATGGAAGTAGAGACAAGGTATACAAACTCACCAATGAATAGACATTCTTTAAGGTGTCAATCCCCTCCAAGATATCACCTTGGTAACATGAACAATGCTCATGGAAAATCTAGAAACGACTTGTTTATTGTAGCATTAAGCTTTGACACCACTTAGAGAGATTTGGAGAAACAATTATTAGATCAGTTGGTTTGTAAGCTGCACCTACCTCTGGTACCTTTACCAACGAAAATGAGTGGAAAACAAAGATATGAAAGCAATTAAAAACTATTCATTAGTGAAATGGTTCACAAAAGAGAAATGATTCTCTTGCAAAGTAATAAAATTGCTTACAACTGTTATAGAGTGGGATCACCTTTGCGAGGCGTTACCTTCTTAAGTTGCAGATTTTAATTGTCAGCAATGAAATGAACATCAATTTCAATCATGAGATGTTTTTATTAATACATACTCTTCCCATCTATATACAATTGTAAAATGCCTCGTAACATAATAAGATCAAATATAAATAAAAATGAATAAGAATTAGAAAAAACCAAATTTAACACACAATATATTAGTATATAATTAATATTAATAAACACGATGATATTAACAAGTCTCATATCATTATTGTATACATATTTAAAACTAATAACTAAATTTTAAATAAATAAAATAACTCTTAAATAAATAAATATATTAAATAATCAATAAATTTTAAAAAATAACTTAAAATATATCAATTCATAAAAAATAATAATCTCAAAATACTATCTTTTCAAATTTTAAACTAATTTTATTTAAAATATATATACTTAAGTAATTCATGAAATAAACTCAAAACTAAATGGTATTAGCATGGGTACGCAAATCCTTACATTATATAAGGTGTGCAATTTTCCTTACAAACATAACAACTTTAGAAATTCGTAAAGGATTTGATTCTTTCAAGACCATATACTTATACGGTATTTTATTCGAGTGCCAGATAGTAGAAGCATTAGTTAAATACAAATTAAAAATGACCGCCGTGCATTTAAACTTTGCAGAGGCAGGAATTTGACAACGTAAGCATACATCTATTTTCTAAAGTCGCACAGTCACTGACCCTTAATATCTTATGGACTAAGTTTTAGGCCAGCGTGACAAGTAACTAGACAAGGGCACGTTAGTTGTCGCTGACTAAGAATGATCGTTCCTAACCCTTGTGTTTTCCTTCGTCTATCTAATCGTGTGGATTGTGAATATATTCTTTTCTATGACTTTCCCGTGTGCCACCATGACTGCCACGTAATGTTAAGGAACAGTGACAAAACCTATTCATTTCGTAGTCTAGCAAAAGCTATATATATTTCACAAGGCCGCCGAAATTTTGAGGGGAAGCAATTCAATGGAACGGTTTACTAGATCAGTCATGAAATGTTTTATCGTTGTTGTGATGCTCTTGCTATGCGGGGGCGTCCACGGCGTTGGGAAAGGCGAATTTCTTCTGAGGAAATCGGCAGCGGGATTCGATCACAGAGCAAATCTGGTGTCGGATGGAGTGGAGGGCGAGGGCAAGATTTCAGAGGGATTTATAGCCTAGGTGTTTTCTGGTTGGGAAAGGGGAGATCTTGGGAGTAGCAGTTGTGATGAAACATACGGTTTCATGCCCTGCACTACGATTGCTCTTGGCAATTTGTTTCTGCTGCTGGTATATGGTTATCTCATGTATTTGGCGG
Organism: Sequoia sempervirens; assembly: GCA_007258455.2. Classification (NCBI taxonomy): domain Eukaryota; kingdom Viridiplantae; phylum Streptophyta; class Pinopsida; order Cupressales; family Cupressaceae; genus Sequoia; species Sequoia sempervirens. The sequence continues at coordinate 252,858 of VDFB02327532.1, forward strand.
TCAAACTATAGGTGCATGAAATTCTTAAGAGTCCATCATATGAAACTCATAAATGATATATATACATATTTATTTGGTTAGTTGAATGATAGGTGCATGTTATTATTAACAGGGTGAGTTGCATACATTGTTTACAGATATTGCAGGAGGTCTTATATATTATTTGACCAATTGTATGTATATATATACACACACATATCTATATCTATATATACAATCGATCATAATATAGTTGCAAGAAATCTTTTATACTTGAGCTTATCATAACCTCAAGTACTGTCAATATATTTTTCGAAATTGTAGAGCTATACAAACGATATGTCAAATATGTATCAATTGTTTAATGATATTGCAATAGTAAACTTATATTTTTTGATTGACTGTGTGTATATATATATATACGTACACAATCAACCATTTTATAGCTACAAGAAATCCTTAAGAGTCGAGTATATCATAACTCAAATTTTTGTAAATATATTTATCAAAATTGCAGAGATAAAATAATGAAATTACACAACTTGCACAACTTTCGTACCATGTTTTAAGCGATATTGCAATTATATTAACCATTTTTTTTGGCCGGTTGTAGAAAAAATCATGCAACAAAATTCAGAAAAAATGATGCAATGGATAAATATCGCCCTTGTGAGGTTGGAAGACAACTTCACTTGTGATGGAAAAAGTTAATTATGTTTTCTTTTGGCAATGGAAGTGTTGATAAACACAAAAACTGTGACAAATGCCTCACCACTGTTGACCGTAAAGTGCACCAGCATTGATCCTTCAATGGATGGCTTAATGTGCAGGGGCTAAGCATGAACGCCATAGGAAAAATGTGAAAACAAACCCTACCAAATGAAACACATGCCAAAGTGAATGGGAAAAAGCCGACAACGAAGAGGAGTTGGGTAGTAAATGCACAGTAAATGATACTTAAGTTTGTTAGGAGTGGCGTGGTGGAAAACGGGAAAACATGTACCACGCGTCCACCATCGGTTCATGCCACTTTTGAAGTCGTAAAATATGAATTTTGGAAAGTGATCTAAAAAACTTGAAAAACGTGTGATAATTTTTCATGTTTGAATCTTTTTGGATTGCCAAATAGACTCTCATAGACGACTCTGTTGACGTGGACCCCTCGCACCACATACCCCTCACCACCATGGGTCCCTCTCCCTTATACTGTATTTTATTTGATGACAAGTAGTGCCAAATAGTAGAAGCATTAAGTAAATAGAAATGAAAAATGACTGCCGTGCATTTAAACTTTGTAGTGGCAGGAATTTGGGAACGTAAGCAAAGGATCATTATATCAAAGAATTCAATCCCACGAGGGACCATGAAGAAAAGGCCTATATAGGTGCGAATATCAAATGGAAAGCAAAAATGTTGATTGCTCAATTGCGTACTAGTTCACATCATCTTAGGTGTGAAACGGGCAGGTGGGTGGTTCCTAAAGAGGAGTGGGAGAATAGAAAATGCCAATTTTGTAACATGGGTATGGTGGAGACGGAATGGCATTTCACCATGGAGTGCTTAGCGTATAAAGACATCCGGGCTAGCTATGGGGACATCGTGTAGGTCGATAATTTAAATACCCTGTTTGAAGAATCAAGGTTAGACAAAATTGCAAACTTCATCATCAAAATTCACTGCAGAAGGGTTGATCTCGAGCGGAGTTTGCAATCTGTTTAGGACCTTTTGTGGGAGGCTCTTGTGCTGCTCTTGGGTCCCATAGGCTTCTTTGGCCTCGTGAACATCATTAAAATTTTTCTTTTCATTTCATTTCAAGCATGCATCTATTTTCTGAAGTCGCACAGTCACTGACCCTAATATCTTATGGACTATGTTTTAGTTCAGCGTGACAAGTAACTAGACAGGGGCACGTTGCTGACTAAGAATGACCGTTCCTTTTCTGTCTGACAGGACAGTAAGACAGAACAGATTTAAATCAGTCGGTATACGGGTGAATTTATCTTTTTCTAATTTGCCCGAATGTCATCGTGACTGTCACGTAATGTTAAGTAATAGTGACAAAACCTATTTATTTTGAGTCTTGCAAAAGCTATATTTTTCACAAGGTCGCCGAACTTCCGAGGGGAACCAATTCAATGGAACGGTTAACCAGACTAGCTATGAAAGGATTTATCATTGTTGTGGTCCTCCTGCTGTGCGCGGGCGTCCATGGCGCTGGGAAAGGCGGATTTCTTTTGAGGAAATCGGCAGCGGGATTCGATCACGGACCAAATCTGGTGTCGGATGGAGTGGAAGGCAAGATTTCAGAGGGATTTATAGCCAAGGCGTTTGCTGGTTGGGAAAGTAAAGATCTGGGAAGTAGCACTTGTGATGAAACATACGGTTTCATGCCCTGCACTACGACTGCTCTTGGGAATTTGTTTCTGCTGCTGGTGTATGGTTATCTCATGTATTTGGCGGCCAAATTTATGACGGATGGAAGCGAGCTGCTTTTGGTCGTGTTGGGGCCTGGTATCGTCGGAGGTTTGCTTTTGCCCGTTCTTGGAGCTTTTCCCGACGCATTGCTCATTCTAGGTATGCCATTTCTTTCTTTACTCTTTCTCTTTTGCCTTTAGCATGAAATCGGTGCTCTTTGGTTTCAGCTTCTCTACCCTTAGCAACCTCCCAGTGGAAGAGCTTTGGGATCCTTGTTTTTCCAAGCCACTCCTGAGGAATTGAAAAAATGCAGTTAAAACGAAGTTTAGTCTGAAAGCAGCCGCAATTGATGTTGAAAAAAACGCTGAAAGTTTGTTGTTTATGGACCGACATGAGACCGACAGCTTGCTGTTATGGAAGGATAAGCAGATTTTTTTTCAACGAAATATAATAGTAACATTTGAAAAGAAATAGTTGGGTTAAATATCGAAGGCTATAAAATGCTTTTTTTATTGAAGTTTAAGTTTTAGGATCGTAACCATAATACCTTAAGTATCAAAATTTTTAGTTAACAAATAATAATAGTTTGTATCAAAAAATATCTCACAAATATCTACCTTCAAGAAAATTTTGGGACACGTGCCCACAGTTTAAGTGTATTCCCGTGCCAGGTGGCCTTCTCTATTCGTTCGCTTCATATTTATTTTTGTATTTAAAGTCAACCCATTATCACATAAAACAACAGGTGTAAAGGTGTCAATATAGTCTTATTTTATATCAAAGATTATTGGTCTTAGGATGATTTTGTTTTGACTCATAAAGATCTGCTAGAAATAAAATCCTAATTAAATATAATGTTTGTTAGCTTAATACAGTTATTAAGCAGTGCCTATCTAGCATGCTGGTGTACTTTTAACCAAAATAACAATGCTTTTTAATTTGATATATAATACCTTACTTTTATTTAGTGGATAGGTTTTTTATTTTATTTTTAAATTTAAATTTTTTTTAGAAAAAGTTGTTTGATATAATTGAAAAACTATTCTTTTCGATACCTTATTGACATGATTTAGTGTATAGGAAGCCCTTGGACTATCCAAACTGATGAGTAGGGCGGGTCCTAGTGGTCAGTTCGTTTTCGTATCATTAGATTATCTTTGACTTCATGTTCCTTAAAATTTCTTATTCTATTTAGTTTACCCCACTAAAAAGTAAGAGAATAAAATGAAATGATTTTAATTACACCATAGAGCCAGAACAATTTGTGGGACCAAGGGAAACTTCTTATATATTGAATAAAAAGAGTCATCCACTTATTCCTCGAATGGTACAGATGCTAGTTAATAATTATTATGGTATGCTGGAAAGACGTTATCCGTCTATTCCACTCGATAGTAGAATATCCTATTCAGCCCTGGCAAGCAATTTCTTGATGGGGACCATCATTTGTTCTGGCATTTCAATATTCATCGCGGAACATAATAAGCCAATATGCTTTTCATATCGAAGGCAGCTGTAATGACAACGGTGATTCAAAACCTCGATAAAGGCTAACTCATCTAAAAGTCTTTGAATTCGCAGGACGTTCAAATTGACATCAAAATATCTCTTTCAACACCTCCTACCTACTTCTCTTGTTTTCCTTCGGAAAACTTTAACTCAACACGTCTAGCTTGTTTAACAGCATTTATTGTCATGAAGTTTGGGTACTTAACGGTACAGAGAAAGTTGGGAGAAGAGGGCGTTTGAGGACTGGTAGTTGCAAATATAGTTATAATTTTGGAGATTTTCTGGTAAGTCGAGGGAAGAAGAGAGGAGCAGGTGTGCTTCAGGAATGGTCGTTGGAAAGATATTAATGGTTTTGGGATTTTTGTTTTTACTTGTACTTTATCTGATGCGCGATAGAATATTCAGGTATGATGCGATTTTTATCCGCGGAGGGGCCGTCTTACTTATTGCAAGGTTTGACTGTTTTTCGCCGCGGTTTTTGCCCTGTAAACTGCGTAAATGAAATGAGGTTCATTTTATGTTTTGTTATCTTTTTCTTCGTTTGTTACATACCTTACTTTTTCAAAGAACTACTTTTTCCGTGTAACTTTTATTTTCTCTGAATTTTAAAAATAAAGTTTGAAAATATAGTAATACTTTATCATTAACTATTATAGTTTTTATATTTATTTAAATTCAAAACAATATCAATTAAAGGTATTTAATGATGTGATATTTCGAATTTAAAACAGGGAGGATTGGAGGTTGTACATAAAATTAGGAAATATAAATTAAAGAGGAGGGAAGAACAAGTGTGTTTAATTTGAAGGTTAAAGAAACTACATGATAATAAAGATAATAGGAGGATGGTTTATGTTGCTGGTTTAGATTATGAGATTTTTTATTTTATTAAAGAATTTATGATTATGTTCAATGTATTGGTGTCTTAATTTGTAATTACAATTGTTGGAGTTGAACTATGATGAGTTTTTGAAGGTTGTTTGTAGGATTTGTTTTTGTCATTTATTGGATAATGTTTGTCTAGTTGACACAATTTGAATCTAATGTTGAAATAAAGATTATCCATTTTAATCTTTATGATAGCATCTATTTGATTGTAGTAGTATTTTTTTGACTATAGTAGAATCTTGTATAAACACAAATTCATCCTTTTACAACTCTAAAACTTATTTTTCATTCATGATATATAAAAACATAATATTATAAACATCTTTAAAAATTTATCCTAAAAAATCATTTTTTTTTAATTAATTAAAAACAAACATTGTTTAAGAAATAAACTTTTAAATATTAGACACTACTACCGACAAGAGTGAGTGCCCAAAGAATCTTGAATATCCGATGCTAAACATGTCTCTACCTTATATTAAAAGGAACGTGGCTTTTTCTTTTATAGCATGGCAACAAATAGGGTTTAAATTACATGTAATTCCAAACAGGGTTTAATTACATGAAATTTGAAAAGAGCAACACAAATACCTAAGGCCCGACTTTTGCTCAAATTTAAGTAGTGTGAGTTTGGATTCATTGCAAATTGCTTTACATAAACATAGGTCGTTAAGTGCTAAACGGGTTGTTTTTTAAATCACTTAAATAGTGACGCAGATATTACATCACGTTGAACATTTGTTGCTAGCATTTTTTTCTTATGGATTGGACGTGTTTCAGTCGCGTGAGTTGCCACAAATTTCAGCAAGCATTACCTAATTAAAAAAATCTAATAGGGGAGAATACGATTGGGGTTCGTTGGTCGGTTCGTTTGGTTGTTATTGTGTTGTTTTCGATCTGGGGTCTCACGGACTGTTAGACAACATTAAAAATTATGATTTCCTTTCATCTAGCAGCCCACTAGAATACTTTTAACGTACACGACATTGAAAGTTAATCTGTGGGACAGTAGTATGCATTACGTTTCTGTTAAATAATTGCACTATGAAGGTACGTACCATACGGAATTACTTTGAAACGTGAAAAATCAAATACCCGCTTGTATCGGATAAATGTAATTAATAAAAGCAAAATGAAATGAAAGATTATGATATTAGTTTCGAGTCAAACTCATTGACCCGTGTTTCATGAGTAGTGGTTCAACAAGAACCCATCTCTCATGAGCTGTGGAAAAATACCTCCTATTTATGAAATGAAAGATTTTAATGACGAGATTAAATAGTTTATGGACTGAGACAAACAGACTTAATTTGTCTTCATATTTTTTTCCAAATTGGATCTTCTGCTATTAATTTTGATTAGAAGACTGGCCGTCTGATTAATCTTATTTTTTTCAAATAACTGGTACATTTTGTCAAATTTCAAACTATTTTCGTGTTGAGTACGGATATTTTCATAAGCTATGCATTCCATGATGAAGCGCCATTCCGTTTCCACCGTTCCTGGCCGCTTATCTTTTTCAAGTGCATATTGTCAACTTTCAAACTATTTTCATGTTGAGTACAACTATGCATTCCATGATGAAGCGCCATTCCGTTTCCACTGTTCCTGGCCGCTTATCTTTTTCAAGTGCATATTGTCAACTTTCAAACTATTTTTATGTTGAATACAACTATGGATTCCATGATGAAGCGCCATTCCGTTTCCACCGCTCCCTTATTATAGAATATGCAAGTTTTTTCTTTCCAAATTTCTTTGGGTATCTTCTACCTACCAGTCTCACACATAAAATGATGCGGTGCGGTCTTCTAAACAGTGTATGGGATTGAGACAAATAGACTTAATTTGTATTCATGTTTTTTTCCAAATCAAATCTTTTGCTATTAATTTTGATTAGAAGACTGGTCGTTTGATTAATCTTATCTTTTTTAAATAACTGGTGCATATTGTCAACTTTCAAACTATTTTCGTGTTAAGTACATATATTTTCATAAGCTATGTATTACTTGATGAAGTGCCATTCCGTTTCCACCGTCCCTGCCATTTGATTAATCTTATGTTTTTCAAATAACTGGTGCATATTGTCAACTTTCAAACTATTTTCGTGTTGAGTACAGATATTTTCATAAGCTATGCATTCCATGATGAAGCGCCATTCCATTTCCACCGCTTCCTTATTGTAGAATATGCAAGTTCTTTCCTTTGAAATTTCTTTGGGTATCTTCTACCTAACAGTGTCACACCTAAAATGATACGATGCAGTCTTCAAATGTGCAATAACAACCTCTCTTTTCCTTTAATAACTGCATCTAAATAAGTTTTTCACCATGAAAGATTTAATGGATTTGGGGGGAACGCTAAATCCGTGTGAGGAATATTGTCTGTTATGCCTGGAGATGGGCCCTTTCATTAAGCGCACGACGAACTCAAAATTTATTTGTAAACATGGAAATTAATTTGCACGAGCTTTTAGTTAAATAAAAAATGTTGTAGATAATCCAAACTAGGAAATCGGGTACGGTGAAGTGCACCGCGCAATCCGTGAAGTATGAATATTAATTTTCGTCCAATCACTGGAACAGTTTACGCGCCTTCAACGCGAGGTGGCCGCACAATATGGATCGGACATTCTTGGCCTCTTCAAGTATGTCCAGAGGAGGAATTTAGTAGTAGACTCGGCCAGCTATTAAAACAAACGATTAACACTCAAATTCAGTTCTTAAGCTCCGCAAAGTTGTCGACGGAGCCCATTTTCGACAAGACTTGAAGAATTAGATGGAACGTTCAACTAGACAGGCTATCAAAGGATTTATCATTGTCGTGTTGCTCCTGCTATGCGCGGGTGTCCACGGCGCAGGGAAAGGCGGATTGCTTTTGCGGAAATCGGCAGCTGGACTCGATTGTGGAGCAAATCTGGTGTCGAATGGAGGGGAAGGCAAGATTTCAGAAGGATTTATAGCAAAGGTTTTAACTGGTTGGAAAAATAGGGATTTAGAGAGTAGCAGTTGCGAGGAGACATACGGTTTCCTGCCCTGCACTAGTTCTGCATTGGGGAATTTGTTTCTGCTGGCAGCGTATGGTTACCTTATGTATTATGCGGCCAAATTTATGTCCGAGGGAAGCGAGGTGCTATTGGCGGTAACGGGGCCTGGTATTATTGGAGGTCTGTTCTTGCCCGTTCTTGGATCTTTTCCGGACGCCTTGCTCGTTCTCGGTAAGGAATCCTCCCCTCTTTCCTTCCTCGTGCCTCTATGCTCAGAAGAACACTTTTTTCTTTTTATTAGTTGTTTTTGTTTCTTTAGCTTGCACTAAGTCAGTAGCGATGACCTTTAGTTTTTGTCTTTTTGAATGCACTTCCCCGTTGGTGTTCCGTTATGATGCTTGACCCAGCGACACATTGTCAAACACCGGAATGGCATATTAATATCCAGTTTTAACTAAATTAGGCTAATGGTTTTTAATACAAATTACTTTTAAAAGAAAAAAAATCATAATGAATTTATTTATGTTTCCAAAATTAAAGTTGATAATAATAATGAAAGTCATTCTTATGTATATTATATTATATGTTTGTTCATAATGATGCATACATTTAAGTTAATGTTATGGTATTGACTTTGTCTTTTCTCACAACAAATACATTGTCTCATAGATGATCTCCCATTCAAACATTAAAAATACACTGGCGAGTAGTTAGAAAAGTGTTTGAAGTTGAAATATTTTAATTACAATAATCTTTCCATACTAGGTGATAAACCTAAATTGATACCTTAAAAATGTTATTTTAACATATTACGCTCCACCAATTTTTTTTCATTGAGTAAACATTTTAACAAAAAATACAGCCTACATGCATCATTAATTTAGCTCAGCCCCTCCCCCCTCCTCGCTTGTTTTATGGCTGAAAAATCTAGAAATATCTTCTTTCTAAAAGTTTTAAAAAAATGCATTTTCCTCAAGCCAAATGTCTAAAAAATGTGCTCCTTGGAATTGCTTCTATGATTAAAAAAAATCATATTGACACTCAAAAATTATTGCCACATTGGTTGGAAGGTTTGTTCTATGACAAAATAGATAGTTCAATATACCATGATCCCCATGCCAAATGGGATGATGTCATAAGAAAATGATCCTCCTAACTTAATGGTTGATTGGTTGCAAATGAGTTCATCTTATCAACCTCCCCTTTTTCTTCCTAGTGGTTCAAAATTAAAAAAAAATCTCCTCCTACAAACTTAAAAAAAAAACCTTTCCCCCAAGTCAAATATACCAAAAAAAAATGAGTCTCAAAATTTGCTTCTATAACTAAAAAATATCATATCACATCATATCTAACTCAATCAATTGAGAAAGTAATTTAAATAGATGATTTCAATCAAGCCATGTTAGTAGATTCCAAAAGTATAAGAAAAGAATTTCCTATGCCCAACCCATGAGCATTGTCTTGAAATAGTGGATATTCATAAGTTTCATTTCTACCAAAGCCTACAACAAAAAAAAGGTAATTAAAGTATTCGTTACATTACTAAATGGGTGAGATGATTTAGCTTGACGCTTTTTTCAGCTAGGTAAAGTGAGGGAATCTATTGGGATCCTTGCCCATGCAAAAAATTGTATTATACAAATATAGAGGAATAAGACAAAAACCTCCAAAGAAGCCTATAAACCTAAGAATAGAAATGTCAACTTGTTACAACAATATAAGAAATTTTAAAAGGCAATCATCTTTAGGCCTAAAACCTAGTGAAAAAAAGGTGAAGTGATGTAGAGGCATCTTAGAGGTAAAACAATCTTGCATACCCAAAAATATTTCTCTTTTTTGTAGGTAGTGTCACATTTGTCCTATTTCTACCATAGAGGGCAATTCTCGTTGCAAAGGTTTGTTTTGACTAGTATTATAGTTCAACACAACTTCAACCATGTCGTGTTGCATATTGATCACAGAGCCTCCAAGTTGTTTGTAAGTGGAACATTGGATTTGCACTTTGAAAATGTCCATGTTGCAAAAGTTGTTTTTGGTTCCCTTTAAATTGTGGCATCTTCTTAGCCCAAAGGGATCTATTTTAAGACTTCATGCCAATATTTGAATAGCGTGCAAAATGAATTGTTCTATATTTGGACATTGGTCCTAGGGAGGTTCATAAGTGAAGCATCATTGAGTTTCAAAGCTTGCATCTTGTTGCATAGGACATTGTGCTATGTCTTGGTTGGTGTTGCCTTACTATGAGTATTCTCTATAAAAAGGTGGCCAACTCATTGAAGAACAAAAGAGTAGGAAGGAAGGTGGAATGAATAAGAAGATTTGAGCTCCAAATATTGTAATCTTGGCCTACCATATTAGAGCATTGTATAAAATAATCTTTTTGCACCATCCTTTTTTTTCCTTCATTTTAAGAATTCAACTTTTGTAGCGTTCTTAGGTTGAGTTTTCTATTTTTGTGTTTGAGTTGCATGAATAGATTGTCTTTAATTAGACCCTCTATCCATCACTATATCAATTGGTATCAAAGCCTAGTTTGTAACTAGGATATCATAAGAGTTAGTGGTAACTCCATAATAGAAGTTTGTGGATATGTTGCATAGTAGGTTAGCGATAGGAGAAAATGGCCAACATAAAAGGAGGTGGCAAATATTAGAGAGAATACCATGATGACGAGTAGGATGATATAAATCAAGGCAATGTTGTGAAAATGAATTGGCTTGCATATTGAGAGCTATACAAGCAAAGTTGGAAGACCTTGTGTAATCTATTGAGCTAATTTCCTTTTGTATTTTGACAAATGTTTGATAAAATGCCAACTGACAAAGCACTATAATATTCCAACTATTTTGTGTATTTTTGCAAGTGTTTGACAAAACAACAATAGAGATAGCAATGCACCAATTGATGTTGCCTTCACACTGACAAGATCATTGTAGGAATAACAATGCCTATTCTACTATGAAATCAGATATTATTTTTTTCTGTAATTCTAATACAAATCTACTAATTTAAACTGTGGAAGTAACTACCCACACACATACTTATAACAAAAAAATAAATTGAAATATTGACCTTAAAGATGAAGCTGATAGTTGATTGAATTCCTTTGAAAATTCACAATTTAATATTAATAATTGGCAAAGTCTAGAAATGACATCATAAATTGCCCATTGAGAGCTGTATGTGTAACAACCACAACCTTAACACAAGGAAATTGCATGGTAATTTTCATCTACTTTGTAAATAGAATTCATTCCCAAAATTAAGGAAAATAAAATTTCTTCTAAATCATAAGTTTCTTTTGCATTAATGAAATAAACATGAATATAGATAAATGATTTCATATAAACAATTCAACCTTGAAAGAGCATCTCACAATTTTTTTTCCATAAAACTACTAAACCAACTTTTCAAATTTCAAAAAGCATTAAGTAAAAGAGTTTAGAGTCAAAGATCCTTATCTGGATGCTTTCAATCTTTATGTCTTCCAAGACTCGGCCGGTCAACTGCGGAGGGAGAGCATCACCCAACTGCTTTACCTCCAACCACAGACTTAAGCGGTCCCTCGCACATCTTCCTTATTGGAACTGGCCCTTCCCTTCAACGATGGGAGTGGTTAGGAACCCTCTAATTAAAGCCATCTGAGCTCTGGGGTTTGTGACCTACTTAACCAATACCGTCTATCAACTATGGATGATCTCCAACTATGACAGACAACTCTGATTGCATTAAGTATCTGGACACGGTGAATCGACACATGCATGCAGTGACTCATGCACCCATTTTGGCCAAAGTTGTTTTGTGTTCAATGAACATTCGCTGCTTACTTGGAGCGAAGTCGTACGTTCACCAACCTTGCTCGACTTGGAGACTTATTTGACCTAATACTCAGCTAATAGAAAACTAAAGGGGTTCTATGGACGTAAAGTTTTCATCTTATAAGGAAATATCTTTATTTAAGGCATACTCCTAGACACTTGTCAATCTCGAGCTTTATAGTGTGTTGTGACCTTTTCACACATCGCCCCATTCAAAATGGGGACCCCCTAATTTTTGCTCCGTTCCGGTCTTTTGGCTTGGGTTTTTCTTCTCTCTCTCTCTCTGTCTCTTTTCTGGTGTCCGCCTTTCGGGGGGTTGTGTCCGTCATTGAAGCTTAAACGCGAAATATTGGCCAAGTCTAAAATTAGGGTTTCGTCGTTCTTGGTCAATTCAAGGTCAAGTAAAGTGAGTAAATTGAAAATTGAACTTAATGTTGTTGTCAGCAGACATCCAGCAGGCTTCCAGCCAGATTTCGTCGAATTCCAAGCTACTTACTATTTTTAGTAAGTCTGCAATTCAGGGCAGTTCGTCAGCTATTTTGAGATTCCGATCATCACACGGCATTCAGAGCGTATCAGGCTGCTCGCATGCAAAATTTGAGCGAAATTGGACAACTTACTATTTTTAGCAACCCCTGCAATTCGGGTCGGATGCGAGTTTTTTCTTTGCATGTCGGATATTCCTTCCGGTTTTGAGACCTTCGCGATGATGTAACATGCAAGGCAGATGATCACTTTCGGGATTGACCTTAGAGGCTATTTTAGGGTTTGCATGTCGAGGTTTCTTTGCATGTCGGGTGATTCTGATGGGTTTTGAGACCTTCGCGATGGTGTGACATGCAAACAAGGATTCTCACAAGGAACTTGCTATTTTTAGCGGTATGTCGGCGCCGCCACCAGTTGATTCACGAGGATCGCTTAAAAACGAAGGCAAACGAGTTCATTTGGGATGCATGCAAAGCGAATTAGGGTTTCCAGCTTCGAGCCTAAAAATAGGCATCAAAAGTCAAAATCTTCAAAATCCGATGTAAACCACTGCGATCAGCGTCCTTCAGGCTATCTGCTGGTGAAATTTCAGGTCAAACAGAGCACTTACTATTTATAGTAAGTCAAATTGGAAACGTGCTAAAAATAGTAAATCAGTTGCATGCGCCAGTGTCGGCAGTAAGGTCACGTGGTGAGGATCGCCTCATCCAAATTTCAACTCGATCGGAGCTTGGGAGCTATCAGAAACAAGAGCTTACTATTTATAGTAAGCCACCTTTAGAAACAGGCTATAAATAGCAGGGTGACTAAAAGTGGCAGTGTCGACAAGTTGATAAAGTCATGAGGATGCTACGTTCAAAATTTCAAGTTGATCCGAGCTTCAGAGGTGCAAAATTGAGAGAACTTACTATAAATAGCAGGGCACGTAAGATGGCGAGGATGGTAAAAATTCGTCTAAGTCTGGAGTCTCGTCCAGCAGGCATAGGGAAATGTGCCCATCTCAGCTGAGGAGGCATGAAAAATTTCTAGGTGTGAGTTCATCCTTCACACAGGGCAAAATGCGCCCAAGGTGAGAAAAGTCAAACAAAAGTCAAAGAGGTTTATCCTGCAGCAGGGGCAAAATGCGCCCAAGAAGGAAGGAAAAAGTTGAAAAAGTTTCTAAGTATGAAAAATCCGCCACCCCCATCCAAATGCGCCCAAGATGCAAGCTTCGTCCTCTTCATAGGCCAAAATGCGCCCAAAACACAAAGGAGTCAAAGTGGTCAAATGTTTTCATCCTTCTCCCTAGGCAAAATGCGCCCAAACTAGGCCATGTGAAGACAAAAATTGGAAGGCGAAGAGTCACCCAAGAATGTTGGAAGAAGTTTCATCCTTCACACACATCAAAATGCGCCCAGGGTAAAGAAGAGTCAACAAGTCAAACAATTTCGTCCTTCACAAGCATCAAAATGCGCCCAAGGTAGGAGAGGGTCAACGAGGTCAAAGTTTTTATCCTCCTCAAGGGCTAAAATGCACCCAAACTTGTGCATGTCAAGACAAAAGATGGGAAGGCGAAGAGTCATCCTCTTGCCAGGCTGAAATGCGCCCATGTTTGGATTGTGAAGAGTAAATGCAAGTGGTAAATAAGGTGAAAATTTTACCAAGGCGTGGTGGATTTAGGGTGAAAGCTAGGCGTTATCCTCCATCATGTGTAGAATGCGCCCAAGGTGGTGGGCCTTAGATAAATTTTGCTAGGCGTGATTTTCTCCAAGTATGTAAGGCGCCTAAGATGATTTTTTTAAAATATTTTGAAGGCGTTGGAATTTCCCAAGTGTGATATGCGCCTGTGTTGAAGGGAGTTATAAGGTGTTAGAGATATTTTCTAAGGCGTTGAAATATTTCAAGGCGTTGAGAATAAAATGTCAAGTGTTGTGCGCCTAGAGTGATAAAGTATTAAAAAATTTCTAAGGCGTGAGATTTAAATTTTTTAAGGCGTTGGGATTTTGAATAAATATTTTCCATGTGTGAAGTGAAGATGAAGTGTGCTAGGCGCCTCAGGGGGAAAACAAAATATTTTCTAAGTGTTGAAAAATTTGCCTAGGCGTTGGAATATTTTTTTCAAGTGTGGAGTGAAATGCAAATGGCAAGTGAGAAGCAAAGCGTGCCGGGAATGAATGAAGTTAATAAAAAAATTCCTCTCCACTGGCATTGAAAATTTTTCTAAGGCAAGTTCTCAAAATGCAAGAGATGATTTAAATATTTTCTAAGGCAAAATTATTTTTCCTTGGAAAATACGCCTAGAACTCAGATGATAAAATTTTCCAAAGAGTGAGCAACTTTTCTCAGTGATGAAGTCAGAGACAATGATATTGCAAGGTGATTCAAATTTTTTTTCAAGAAGTCAGAGCAACACAGAGTGAGCAACTTTTCTCAGTGATGAAGTCAGAGACAATGATATTGCAAGGTGATTCAAATTTTTTTTCAAGAAGTCAGAGCAACACAGAGTGATCACGGGCGAAGAATCAATTTAAAATGGTGAAAATAATATTTTCTAAGGTTCAAAATTCGAAAAATTAAATGAACCCGTTCGTTGGGTACCCATGGATTCGAGACATTCTGGAGAAAATTTTCTTCTGGGTACTGAACGTTCGTGATGAATGATGGATTTCCAAGTCTTTCAAGCTTTGCCGACACTCTTTCAGTGAGGAATTTAATCAGTGCTCGAATTGTGAATTTTCCTAAGGGAGAATTTTAAATTTTCTGAGGCAAATTTGAATAAAATGTGCTTTCAAGATGAATTTTCTTCGAACAATGAATCTGAAGTCAGTTGCCTAGATAATGTTGATTAAATTCTTCGAAGATGAAATTTTCCAGAGCAGAAGAGAGTTAAAATTCGAATTCAAGTGACAGAGCTCCGGCTGGTGAGTTAAAAGAAGATGAGTTAAATTAAATTTTCGAAAGCAAAATCCAAAACGCCAGTCAAAGTCAAGTTTCTAGAAGAATAATATTTCCGACGACTGGAGACAAGTGTCAGAAACACCAGAGAGGGAAAATTCGAATTCTTGAAGTGGAGTAGTGGAGTTTAATGGCACTGGCTAAAATTAACTTCTTCTAGAATTCGAGTTTTGGCTATAAAATGGAGATGCTTTTCACTTGTTTTCACAGCTGGAAGTCGAATTTGCTCTGAGGGTGAAGCATTGCAGTGAGTTGCTGAAGCTTGAGGGAATTCGAAATTTTGTTGAGTCTGAGTGAGTTGCTGAAGTTTGAATTTTGCTGAGAAGTTGAGTTTGCTGAGGAGGCGCACTTGAGAGTTGATTAAATTTGTTGCTGGGAGAAGTACGCCTTAAGTTGCTGAGAAGTACTTGCTGGTTGGAGGAGGTACGCCATTGCTGAAGTAGAAGAGGTACGGCCTTGCTAGTGTTGAGGCTGAAATCTGATTTGTTAAGTAAGTTGAAGTTGCCATTTGAGGGGCGCCTTGAAGCAAAAAAATAGCTGAGAACTTAGAAGTGCGAACTTGCTAGTTTGCTGTTTGCTAATTGCTGATACAAAGTCATTCAAATTGCTGATTGAGGATTGTGAAGTACAGCCATTAGAGTTCACTTAGAAATCTGTTCTAAGTGTCGGAGTTCGAATATATTCAAGAGAAGAAGCTGAGGTTTGCAAACACGAGAGTTATTGCAGCTTCTAGAATTCGACTGCAGCCCCTATATCATGTATCATTTTATTAAATTTAATTGCTGATGAATGATTGTTATGTTGCAGATGGCTGAAGCGAGGACAACCGGAAAGGACAATGGTGCCTCCAGACAGGCTATGATCAAGAAGCTCAGCAAAACATTCATGCCGGAGTCGAAGTTCATTTCAAAGCTGGGCAAGTTGATGGATACTAACTTGGGCTCTGTCAACCTGGAGACCTTCAAGAACAGGCTGTTTGGAATTGGAAGCCATCGGGCTTCAGCTACTTCGCACAACATCGTCTGAAGTGGATTATATGCAGCTGCTGGTTTTCCGCCAGCCATTCAGTGCTCAGAGCTTATAATGGAGTGTGCTAATTGCTACGAGAAGGAACACCGGTCGATCATGTCACCAGATGGCCAAGTGCTTGCCAATCTTACTCCGGCGGCCATTGGTGAGGCTTTCGGGATCCTGGTACATAGGAACATGATTTACAAGTCCAGGGAGCGAGCGGAGCGGATGTACGCTTCTGCTTTTGAACGATGCATGGATACAATTAACACTCACTGGATGAGCACTCCGAAGCCATCTCGTACGAAGTTGCCAAAGCAGATCATAGCAGAGGACCTGAAACAAGAGTACTGTGATCTTATCATGATGCTGAGCAGAGTTGGTGGTTGCCCACAGTCTTATATTTTCGAGCCTTGGATGTTTTATTACATCAACCTGGTGCTAGAGGGCAAGGATTATGTCAATTGGGTTGAGATGATCAGCGATAATATACATGAGCAGCTCCTGAGCCTGAGGAGGACTAAAACGTTTTACATGAGCTCCTATCTTGTTTACATGTTGGCACGAATGATGAGGTACAGAGGGATTTCTTACAAGGAACCCGTCGGTTGTGGCTCTCATCAGTTCAAAATCCATGAGGCGTGTACACAGTTGCACCTGTCGAGCACAACCTACTACAAACGTGTCAACGATTCATTCACCATGTACATCACGAGATTGCTTCAGGAGAGGTTACATCACAGAATCTCTAGAGATGCCCAAGAGCTAATTGAAAGGTATGGGTGTTGGTTTATACAATTTCCGAGATTTTCATACATTAGGCTGCAAGGTTTCTCGTCATACCCATATAGGCTGCCTAAGTACCCAACAGATAGAATAATAATGCTAGAGGTATCTAGACAGTTGCTTGCCTTTGACAAAATCCAAAAGAAGAAAAAGAAAGGAGGGATAGAGTTTCCAATTGTGATGGGCAACTCGGATGAGGTGTGTCCTTCGATACAGGCAGCTAGGGAAGCTGAGAGTGAGCTTCAGTTTTATCACTTCTCATATCATACAAGCCGACAGCACTATGACCCACACCATAACATCAATTGGGTTCTGTCGGAGGAGTTCAAACATAAGGCCACCATTGAGGATTATTGGGCTGATGCTGTTGATGAGATTGAAGTGAGGAAAAGGATGTTTTCCCGGTTGCCAGTTACTCTGATCAGGGAGTGTGAGGTTGTTCCAGTTCCGGACCAGGTCAGTGAGGATATGGATGTAGTCCATCCAGATTATGTAGCTGTTCGGGATACTCCACTTCCACCTATAGATTGGTCAGAGCCCGAGGTTGCAGATTTAGATACTCTCTCTATCCCAGTTATGACATTCACCAGGGCATGGGTTGACAGGAGAGTGAACAGATTGAAAAATAGGTCAATTGCCTTGACTTACAATATGATGGGAGATCACAAGACGCCCACCACAGGAAGGAAGAAACAGATCACAAGGGGTCCAGAGTCCAGAAAGAAAGAAATAGTTCAGCCAGAGCCTCCACGAGTCACAGTGGCAGTACCCTTGGAGACACGTTCTCCAAGCATACAGGAGGTGTCTTTATTTGTTGATCAGAGGATTGCAGTGAATCAGGTACCAGAGATACAGGATGATATTCAGCCTCCACGGAGGGAGTCGATTGGCCAGAGTGCCAATGTACCTGTTAGGATTGATCAGCAGGATGATGAGGGGACTATTACTGACCCTCAGTTTCAGCAGGAGTTAGAGGCGGCCATGAACGATGGCGATGATGATGATATAGTGTTAGGTGATACTCAGCCTCTTGAGGACAATGAGCCTCGCCAGAATGAAGAAGAGGTTGAACAAGTTAGAGAAGTCGAGGCACAGGAGCAGCAGCCCTTCGATATACTGTATGAAGTGCCCGATTGGCTTAAAGACAGAATGAGAAGAAGCCCGAGTGAGGAGATTGATCCAGCAGTTGAGATGGAAGAATTCTTGAACCGGATTAGTGCTCCTCCACCAAAGAAGAAGGCAAGAAAGTTTTCGAAGATCTCCACTGATGAGGATGGCTCTCGTACTCTTCACGTTGCTGTCCCACGAGTCGAGTGTGACCGGAATGAAGCAGTTCCTGAAAATTATGTGGTCACCACTTTGGATTTGGGACGCCCTACTGGTGCTCAGATTGTTGAGGAGTGTGATAACTCCTTCCTCGCCCTCAAGGATAGGTTGTTCAAGAAAGAAGGAAAATATAAGAAGTTGAAACGAGAACACAAGGCGTTAATTGGATATGTTCAGCAGTTGTCTCGTTCTAGAGGGCAAGATGTACTGATAGAGCCTCCAGCCAGATATTCCTAGAGAGTCGATCGGCTTAGTAGAGTTGGGGAGGATGGCACAGAGGCGCATAAATGGGTCACGGGAGTTCCGGAGAGAAATTTATGGAGGACCTTGCCTTTGCCTTCAACAGCCTCTACTATTTTGGCACGGATGGATGCGGTGGATCATGCTTGGGGCGATGCCTCTATCTATCAGAGTAAGGTGATCCAGCGTCTTGAGATGTTAAGGCATGTGCCATTGCAGTTGCTGATTGATGGAGGTGTCATTCAGGCGAATGACCGATATGATTTCTCTCGGTGGTATTCTTCGGCTATCACAGGGCGTGGCTTCTTCGATGCAGCACAGGCGGATTCAGCCAGGATACATAAGGCTATGGCCAACATCATAGATGGAGTTCAGAACACCTTTCGAGGCCATATTTGCTAGGCGGCTGAATCCAGATGAGATAAGTTTTGATAATTTGAGGGGTTTGCTGGTTCCCTTCTTCGCAGATGTTAAGACCTTTGTACAGGATGATTTGAGAATACTGCTACATTCTCCACTTTGATCCAACACGAGGACTCCTTAGCTGCTTGGAGAAAGTCTTGTAAGGCGAGCATTCAGTCACGGTGTTAGAGTTTCATTGTTTGTTCCGCTTTTCAGTTCAGGAGGTTGAGGCCGTACTTAGCAGATTTGTTGAGTTGGCAGTCAGAGAGAAGGCCAATGGGAACACACTACTGGACGAAGATCTTCTAGAAGACTGAATATGGAGCATTTATTGCATTTTCTATTTTGGGAGTGAGTGGGAATCTTTGATTCATTTAATGTACCACTCCCTATTCTGGCAGTTTTTAGGGTTAGGGCTGAGGTGGCACGATTTTGGCCACTCTATTGATTGTAACCCTAGCCGTCCTTTGGGACTGGGCTAGCTATAAAAGGGGGAGTCCCCCTCATTTGTATCATCAGATTAGAAGATTAGAAAGTTAGAATCAGAGTAGACATTGAGAGAGCATTAGAGTTAGATAGTGTAGCATTGTAGAGCATTTTTGCATCATTTGGAGAAGAAAGAAAGTTTTCCCTTTGAAAACTTTTGAGGAGATTGTTGTGTAACACATTTTATGATAATAGATCTTTTCATTGATGATGGAATTCGTCTTGTCATGAAATGCTAGCAAGGTTTCTTCTTCCTTTCGTATCCAAGTAGATTAAATTCATGCAAGTAGCTTACTTAGGTGTGTGGTGTTTTATTGAGATAGCTTCACTTTATTCCATACCACTAGCGGCTTGTTGATGATAAGTCCGCCTTGTGTGGTCAACTGGACATTATCTTGTGTTTAACTTCGGTTGTGGTTTACATACTTATATGCGTTGTTCTGATGGTGTATGTATGTTAAACTATAACTTGAATACCTTTTGCTATCCCCTTTGAAGATTGCACCGATTTTACTGAGGCTGTCCGACGGAGGCTAGGTGAAATCCGGTTGAAGTCTATTGAAATGAAGCCCCACATATCTTGCATTTAGAATAGAATATAAGTTTCTTAGGCCCTTTCCCCTTTTACTTTCCGCGCTTTCTGATTAGTTTTAGGAAAGAACCACATTGCCCAAATCATACACGTAAGAATCCCCTTCAAAATCGTACCCGCTGCTAACTGCAAGAAATCTGAACAATTGTGTAAGTCCCCTCGTAAGAACACAGCAATACACATCAACCAAACTGGGTCTATTCGCACTTAAGGAACCTTGGAGTTGAACGCACGAACTTTCTGGCAATCTTAGCGTGCGGAATACTTTGATCAAGAGAGAACGGAGTAGCCCCAAACTATTTTGTTCTTCGGCTGATTGGTGAGGTCACAAAAATCGCATCAACATAGTGCTCCTTGACTAATGTTCCTTCCGAGTATGGTACGGCTCCTTGACGCCTGTCAATCTCGAGCATAGTACTATACTTTGTTCAATTATAATTCATCTAGGTTGTTAAGTCCTTCTGACCTTAGAACACCCATGCTACATCCACGTAACAACTTGGGCTTTGGCAACCGCCACATGTCTTGGTTCTTACTAAGTCGATAAACGGCTTGATTGGTTATACTTTAGTGACCTAGAATACCCAAGTTACATTCCCATAACTTCTTGGGACTTAGCAATTGCCACTTACTTTAGTCTTTCATAGTACCATGGGAGTTTTTGCTCTCCCATTCTAAGCATTAGTAGTAGATATTGATGACCCACGGTCTTTGACTAGACCCTCTTGGTCACAACAAACAGTATTGACAAAATGTTCATCTTATATAAACAATAAATATTATTCTTGAATTGAAGATTCCTTCCTCATGTTATAATCTCAGATGTTCAGTGTATAGTTCCACTATGGAATCCTTTCTTAGAATATGAAGTCTCACTAAGTAACAACTCATTTGAGTTGATAGTAATTTCTAACTCAAACACTCGAGTTACTTTCGGTTTTTAACCACCTGGGTCTTGGCTACAACCTCCTGTTTAAACCCTTACCATAACTGAAGGTTACTTACCATTTCTCAAACCAACTTGACTCAACTTGACCAAACTAGGATGTGTGTGTGATAGCTCAATAGGCACATTAAGGGTTACCAAACCAAGTTCTTCTCGAGTGATTCTCCCCCTCTCTTCCGGAGGCTCGATTTAGTTCCTGCATCGAACTTAGTGCATCACAACAGTAGTTAGTTGATAACATTACATTTATATGCATCATATATCATTGCATTATCAAAGCATTGAAAACATCATATTGAATTGCACATTCATCCATTACATTTTCCATCCAAAATATACAAAACACAATCATGTATTAAAGCATTTTAACTCAACAAAGTAACAGTAAATAGGTAGTAACACAATGGGGTGTAACAGTGGATAAGATATTTGTAAACCTATATAAGAATGCTTTTGCTCCTTATTTCTTAATAGATTATTATGCAATCTTGGCTAACTTTTTGTGTGCTGTTTTTGTAATAGTTACTTTTTGTTTTAAGTTGACATTGGACAACTTATGTTTAGGAGTGGGCTTTTTCACTTAAGTCACCTTTTTGTCTTGATTTTCACTTAAAAGTGACAATTTGATGGAGATCACTCCAGTACAATATTTATACTTCTTTTCATGACTTAAAACACAAAAAGTGACTATTTTTGTCATGTGTTCTACTATACTTGCATACCCCTTAGAAAGGCATGCTAAACAACACTAGATGCCTAAAAGTTATACAACACTCAAAAGTGTCATTCCTTTGTCCAAGCACACCCCAATGGTATGGATGACCCTTTTCTTCTCTTTTTTCACCAACCTTGGCTACTTAATGCATTGACATGGTCCAATGGTTTGGATTTACCACTTTCATGCTTTCTTCTGTTTTTTCCTATCCTTTCATCCAAGTTTTGATTTTCACCTTGCCCATGGAGTTGGAAAGCCCATGGAGTTGTTCTTGCAAAGACATTGACTAAAAATGACTAATACTACATTCATGATGAGGGGAAAGAAGGATTTAGCAATGAGTCACAAAGTGAGGCATAAACAAGGTTTAGGCTCAAAAGACGACTGAATATGGAAATTTTGTATGTGTACAACAAAAGGTTTCAGTCATAGTGAGAATTCTATCTGGATGAAAAAAATTTAGGTTGACAGAAAAAGCAAGCATGATGATGCTATGATTTAAGGATGGTATTATAAACTTGTATTCAAATTTAGCTCAATGGTCGCTCTTTGAATTATATTTATGCATCTTTGTATTTTTGGGTTTATCCTTCAAACATTCCTTTTATGATTGATAATGAGCAATTTTCTTCATAAGTATTTTGTAAATTGATATTTCTGAAGATGAAAATGAAATATACTCTCTCTTCCATGAGAAAGAAGCTACCAAGTAAACCATATAATTTGTTATGAAAGGAATATTTTTACTGTTCTTACACAGCTATTTGATCTTTTCAAATTTATTTAGATGGATTTTTCTGCATATTTGGAAATGGAAGTTTGATACTTAAATTTGTGCTTCATTGTGCAGTATCTGGTCTATCTGGAAGTACAGAAACTGCTCAATCACAAGTTTTGATCGGAATGGGATTACTTGCTGGATCAACTGTGATGTTACTGACAGTGTTGTGGGGCTCTTGTCTGGTTGTTGGCAAATGTGATTTGTCTGAAAATTCTGTTGCAATTGATTCCCAAGATACAAGAAGTTTCAGCCTTTTTGGTATGGTTTTGTTAAAACTTGAGGTTGAAGATGATGTTGAGCTTAGCCCTTTTGCGTATGACTGTGTTTTGTACTATTCATGAAGTCTTAAGATAATCTGTAGCTATTTTTAACTACTTCAGGTTTTACATTTTATAAGTCCAAGATTTTGCAAATGCTTCAGCAAGAACTTTGTTGACAAGACTTTGAAGGAAGTTGGTTGTTTCATAAAATCTTGTTTATCCTTGATTGTTTCAATCTTGTTACTTATCTTTTCTAATTTACCTCAGTGTCATTGTTTGACAATCTTTAACATCCCATTTTATTTACCATTAATTTCATGGTACTTATAATCTGTAACATCCATTATATAATTCTATTAAAATGTTCTCTTTGTTTTTTCAATTAGCGGAGTTTGTATTTTTCACTTTGTCTCGGCAAGAACAATTAATCATGAAACTGTTCTTTAACATATTCTTGGTTGCACAAGGTTGAACTTAGCTCATATATTATGTGCCATAAGCTCTATAATGACAAGGTTGAAATAAGAAACAAAACCAAGATTATATCCTAGGAACATAAGAAAACAAGATGTTCAAATTTAAAAAATGCAGAGTATATATCTCAATTGTCATTATATATTTTTTGTTAACCGTAAGGAGTTGATCTTGTCATCTAGTTGACTAGAACACTATATGCTATAGAGACATTTTCCAGTATTTGGAGAAACATACCTGTATAAATAGATTTTGGTCACACTCTAATGATAATCTTCTGAATAGATGCATGCAGTACTCTTATACTTGGAGCATGAAGAACACATCCAAAGAGCATTTGTCCATCTCCAGCCAATAAGTGCAATAATAAGAAATTCCCATTATGTAGTAGAGTGATCAAATCTGATTTTCTAAATAGAAAAATGTAAGCAAGGTAGACCAGGCATACCTAGGGGTATGCAACCCATCATTTGGGTATGCTTGCACTATTCAATTTAGCCATCACATATTGGTGGTGGCTTATGTGCTTACATCCCTACATTGTAAGGGTGAAAGATACATATATGGCTAATGGTAGTCTTGTGAATAGATTTGTTCATAGCTACAGTGTTTGAAGGGTGAAGAAAACACCAAAAGAGAATTTGTCCATCTTCATTTGAGACGTCATGTCCCCTTTCTTGACAAAAGTATTTGGGATTTCCTCGCCTATTATTTTATTTATTGTAGGCTAAAGGGGTAAGGGAAGGGAAAAATATAACTTAAGTTGTCCTCGTAACTCTATGTTATATTTTAAAAAGACAACATTTGCTTTATTATTGAAAAGGGGACCATTATTAAAAGTGTTTCTAGAAAAGGTGGCCAATATAATATTAAAAAAATATTTTCTAGTTATTTCTGGAATAAAGTGGGAACTAGTTTTTTTAAATGAGAAAGAGGGTTATAAAAGAAGAGACCTTTTCCTTGAGATCGAATGCATATTCATCTTTTTGCCTAAGGATGAAAACCCTTTAGGTATTTGGATTGGAGGATGAAAATCCTTTGATACATTTGGAATAATTCCACCCTAGGATAACCATTGGGTTTGAGGATGAAAATCCTTTGCTTCATTTGGAGGGAATATAAGAGTTATATTAGATTGAGAAAAATAAGATGCACAATTTTATGCCTTTATCCAAGGACAACAACAAATGATGAATCTAATGGCACA
This sequence comes from Sequoia sempervirens, assembly GCA_007258455.2. Classification (NCBI taxonomy): domain Eukaryota; kingdom Viridiplantae; phylum Streptophyta; class Pinopsida; order Cupressales; family Cupressaceae; genus Sequoia; species Sequoia sempervirens. The sequence continues at coordinate 277,096 of VDFB02327532.1, forward strand.
GTTGTTGCAAACCGTGTAGAATTTGAATATACCTAGAGAAGCCCAAAATCATATAGGTGAAGAGAGTAGATCAACAAATAACAATAGAGCGGAACTGTAGTTAGTTCCACAGCCAAACCTTTTCAACCCAATTACCTATGAAGGGAAGAAGGATCACCTGAGCTTGAAGAGAAAATTCTGGTTGTAGATGTATGAAGAGCCTTGCAAATTTTGCTCTAAATTTTCTGTATTGACCCCTTTGGAATTTTGTCCAACACCTGATGTGTGAGCTGATTTTATGCTGTTATAATTTTCTGATTGTTTGCTTGGTTTGAAGGGAACTCGTTTCATCATACAGTAGTAAATGTTATGCAAAGACTTAACAACATTGTACTGAGTATAATAGAGCCTATTACAAGACAACTTTAAGCAAGAAACAAGTACAACAGTTCCCAGAACAAGATTACAGACTTAACAGACTTTCATAAATATATATCAGATTCTTCCATGCTCAGAAAATTGACTCAGGACTTCCATGACAAGGTGCATTCAGTGTTATGGACTATAACCAAGGGAACTATTCTCAGATAATCGTTATCCAGAATGTTACCAGGTATTCCCAGTTGAACCTTAACAATTTTAATCATTCAATTCAGACTCAGCAAACAGTAACAAGTTACAATATTTTCCCAGCCATCAGAAAACAAACATTTACTGCTGTTATAGAATTACAAACTCAAACAGATGCTATGTTGCCCCCATATTTCATTGATAACTTCAAGCTAGAACCCCCACCCATTGTTATTTCAAATACATGAGAAATTACAGTCTGATGATAAACATTTACTTTCAGAAATTGATTGCAGACCTGACTGTAGCAAGCTAAAGACGGCTAGGGTTTATCTGATGAAATATTTCTTGAGTCTACACTGCCCAGAATGGACTTACAGCTGTATGGGAAATACAATAGCCGCTATAAGGTCAAGAACAATAAATCACAGACCTGAAATAAGCGCCTGGAGATCAGAACGAGTTTGGAGATCATCTTCACATGCTGTGAGTTGTCTGTGCCAAAAGAGACAACCTGTCCAACATAAGATAGTTGCAAAAACCTTCCCAAAAATGATGCGAATCACCTCCCAACAGGACGCCTGGCTAAAACCCTTAATAAACTCCTCCTACAGTCCTCCAAGGTCAAGCACAAACCAGCAAAATGTGGACATCTAAATCACCCATACTCGGAAAATCGCATCATACACTGAATGCCCTGTTTTTGCTCAAACACGTCCCAAGTAAAGAGTTTAATGCATGAAGAGGAAACGCCTAGGGGTACTCCATAATGAAACGCCTTCAAGGAGTATGAAGGAGCTTAGATTCGACCCTTTGATGAAGCAAAATCTCAGACTAAAAAAACACGAAAATTTGAAATGAATCCCCTCAGCTAGGTCAGATGATTTCACCGACGAAACTGGTATGGCTTGAAACCCGCCATCAAGAAGCGCTCGAGCTCTTCCCGTGAAAGATGAAAATCATAATAATCAGAATAGTAGAATGTCCATTGATTTCTTTTTCCTTTCCTTTTGTATTTTCCATACCATAACATAAAGTGACTTCTTTTTTTTATAAAACAATATTTCAACATTTCATAAGTCACTTTTGATTTTTCACTATCAAACATAAGTGACTTTTATAAGGTGATATTTAAAATATTTCACAAGTCACTTAAAGGCATTTCCACAAAGTCACTTAATAAAGTGATTTAATTAATTACCCATACCATCTCTTGAGATTAATTTGAACCTTAGGCAAATACTAGCAATTAATTAAATGATTCCCTCAATATGAACATTAGTCTCGGGAATTAAAAGGCTACGTGATCTCCTGAAGTGCTATCAAGTAGGGGACATTACAGTCCCCCCTGCCCGAAATTGCTTGTCCTCAAGCAATTGCAAGCTCGGGTGTTGTAGAATCTGCTCATGCTCCCATGTGGCATCCTCGGCTAGCAAATCTTTCCATCTCACCAAATACTCCTTCACCACCCTGTTCCTCAACCTCCTCTCTCGTGTGTCTACAATCTCCTCAGGGACTAGGATCAAATGTCCCTCAGGATGACAGGTACCGAGTGGTGGACGATGTGATTTCCACAAAGTCACTTAATAAAGTGATTTAACTAATTACCCATACCACCTCTTGAGATTAATTTGAACCTTAGGCAAATACTAGCAATTGACAACATTAGCCTCCAGAACTAAAAGACTATGTCTCCTGAAGTGCTATGAAGTAGGGGACATTACAAGATGACATTAACAATTCTTTAATGATTATAGAGCCCTTGCACCAAAAATTCAAATAAAAATGTCCTTCACAAATTTCCACAATTTGAAGATGAGATGTGGGCGAATGTAATAACCACCCCTGTTTTCTTTCTGTGTTTGTTGTGCTTGATAGAATAAGAAGGTGTAATGTCCCCTTTTTCAGCGTGATCCTGTTTGATGTTCGTTAGCCTATTACTCAGACTCTCATAAACTGACAGTTCTTGGTTAGGGAGTTAGTGGCCGTTTGGTGGGTAATTGACGTTCCCACTCCTTCATTCCAGTAGCGGATTCAATGTAGGCATTTGTAGCACAGTGTTTGACAGCTTTTGACAGCACATAATTATATGGAGTTTTGAGAAAGTTATGATTATTTAAGTTATTTAAGTTAATTATTAACTTAACACTTTATTATAAAGTCAGATTGACTTTATACTTTTTACATCACTTAAATATTTCATGAAAAGTGATTTTAAATTAAATCACTTAATCTTCAAAGTGGGCGCCCAAAATATTTAAGTCAAACTATTGAAAGTGACTTAAATATATTTTAAAAGATTTAAATGATGAAAAGTGGCGTCATCTTCTTGAAATGCGTGCCCCTTGAGGATATCGGCATTTTTGGCAAATCAAACTCTATTCTTGATCATTTGACTTTGCCAATTGGGTTTTCTTCTGTGCTACTCTCTGTGACCAGGGGTTGAGCAATTTCTTCCATTGGAGAACGAGATCTTCTTCAGTGTTGAGCATTTTTGAGACTGTGAGAGACCAGTTGAATTAGTGCATTTGTGAGAACTTTATTCAGAGGTTCTATTGAGCTAAATTTGTGTTTTTGTTGAGTTTCCTTATCAGTTCAAGAGGGTTTGAGAGATGGCGTCCTTCCTTCATCTGACAGACACTCTACTTCATGGCCGTACCTTCTGAGTTGAGGATTTTGGCTTATTGCTTGAAGTGCGTGGCTCTTTGTTCAAGGGCATTTGGATTTTCTAGGAGAAACGCCTTTCCTTTTGAGGGTTTCTCTTCTTTGGCGTCTGGCTTATATCTACCATCTGCCTCAGTTTCTAGGCTGGACATTGCATTCTGTAGCTTCCTACACTGGATTTTGTTAGTTTTCACCATCTTGGCTGGCAAATTGGACTTATTTTCTTAAATAAATAATCTGGAAGCTTTCGGGTACGTTTATCATTTGTGATCTATTTGTTTCAGTTAAATAATACCTTCTGCGCTTCCATTTTGTAGAAAATAGCTCAGATTTACATTTTATAAGCATTTTATGTTGTACGCCCCTTCTCTTCTGTCTAGAAAATTTCTCTAAAAAAACAAAAAAACACAAATAAGATAAGAAAAATACAGGGGTTTGAGTTGTGAGCCAGCAGGGCTCATCACAGAAGGGAAAGAAGTAGTGTTTGTTTCATAACATATGCAATATCAGGAGTACAAACATAGATAACATCATGGAAATATATATAGAAACTTTGCTTAACACATGAGCACGAAATGTTACAATCAAGAGGCATAATTTTAACTGGAAACAGAGCATGGAATATTATTTCAGACCTGATTACAAGCAGATTTCAGACCCTTTGCAACAGCAGATCCAACTTAACTCTGAACACCAAACTCCAGAAATGGTACGACTCCCTAGGAGGGGCGATTTGACTTTAAAAATCAGAACTTCAGCAAACGCTGCAAATGACCTCTCAAAATGTGGTTCCCAGCTGTGAGGAATCCATAGGATCATCACCCAGAACGATGCTCTTCCCACACACGGAGTTATGAACAATTTGGTGATTCTGGTCACTCAGAAAACATGCATTTCCAGAACTCAAAAAAAGTATATCAGACCTCTGAAAGTGAATCAAAACAGCTCCAATAACACTCCAAAAAGATGCAATCCATATACCAAACCAAAATCTTCAGTCCCATATCAAAATACTGAAAATATCTTCATAATAACTCCACCAAAATGATGAACAACAAAAACTCTGTGAATGCAAAGGTTATCCCTGAGGTAGAATCACTCCAACCAGCTAGGGTGGATTTCTCACCACCGAAACCAGCAACTAGAGATGAGGGTTTATGTACTCAACCAGTAGAAAAAAGGAAACTTGGAGACAATCCAACAACATTATGTTATGTTGTCAAATCAAGATAACCAAATGGAGGCCTAAAGTGCAAATATATAGAAGATGAGGAGGAATTAGGGAAACACATTTCAAATTCCAACTTTTCCCTCCACGATGCTACGCCCCCCCTCATGAGGCCTTTTAATTTATTTATTAATTTTTCCCTTATGCCTCCCCCAAACTTGGCGTCCACTTTTGAAGGCTAACATATAGCTTTTAAAAATAACTTGAGGTCACCTTTTTGCTAGGCGTGAGTCAAGGGGGCCTTTTTATGACCACACCACCCTCAGTTAAGTTATAGAGTAACTCTATAACAAAAATTAAGTGACAAATAATAAATAATAATTCAATCACCCATAGAACTCACCAAGCCATTTGAAATATTTCATTGGTTGCTCGAGAAATAGAGGCCAAGACCGGCCGCTAAAAATAACACTTAACTAAAAATAACAAACTGCTAAAAATAGTAAGTGTGTCCAAACACCAAATTGGCTCAATCTAAGATGCACTAAAACTTACTAAAAATAGTAAGTTACTAAAATTAGCCACTACTAAAAATAGTAACCCCTGTCTGAAAACTTAGAAAATCTCCACAATGCACAACACAGGACTTGAGTCGCCTAACCATATCCACTTAGCCTACGGGAATCCTGGAATAGGCTAATGGAAAGCTCATACTGATTAAGTGCAAGAAGGGGACATTACAGCGAAGGAATGAACTAAGATTGATGAAAAATCAGCATAATAGAGATTTATAATAGACATTGAAAGGTAATTCTTCCTACTTTTGATGGATCAAATAAGTGTATAGCTCGTGCTTGGATTCAAAAATTTGACACATATTTGTCACTTAAACCCATGTACAAATAAGAAGCTAGTAAGTTTGCCACCCCTCATCTAGAGGGCATAGCACATGAATGGTGGTAGCATGGGTTGGTTACATTGGGTCATAGCTTTATCAATACCTTGATGAGTTTAGTAAAAGGTTGATTGATTGATTTGATAGAAAGGACCTTGAGATTCATTTAGGGAATTGGCCTAGCTCAAACAATACAATAGTATGGAAAAGTATATGGTAAAATTCCAAAGATTAGCTATGATGGTTCTTGATGTCTTCGAGAAGAGGCTCATTATGCTTTTTGTGGAAGGTCTATCCGAACCTCTCAAGGGTTTGGTAAAGGCTTTTGAACCACCCTCTTTGTAGGAGGCCATCAAAAGGATTTACTTAGATAGGATTTACTTAGACAAAGAATATGCCATCTAGAAAAGAGGAAGAGACCAAGAATGAATTGAAGGAAAAAGACGCTATGTTTCACTTGCAAGGAACCATGGGTGCCCGGACATACATGTCTTGCTTGAGGCCAAGTACATTGTATTGTGGTTGCAAAGGAGGATTTTGGAATTGAAGAGCCTTAGCTAGAGAACAAGGAAGAAGAACTAAAACTTGAGAGATGGAAGAAGAAGAATCTTTAGGAGGCACCTTTGCCACACTATTTGGCACTCCTAAGTATACCCCCCTTTGGAGCTTGAGGATTTATGCATGGGTAGAGGATCATTGTGTTAGTCGGTAGTGGGACAACCCACAACTTTAGTGATGAAGGATTGGTAGCCAAGAGGGGTCTAGAGACAAGACTTTGAAGAATTCAATGTGATGGTTGTAGATGGATTTACCATTACTTGCACAAAGAAGATTCCATAGTTGAGCATCACCTTGGGAAAGCAGTCACAAGTTGAGTGATGACTTCTATGTTGTTGGCATAAGAGAGATTGATGTAGTTTTGGGAGTTAATTGGCTACATTCCCTCATAGAGTTCACACAAAACTATCAAACCATGGAGTTGAATTTTAAAGCGAGGGGAAAAATGGAGCTCCTAGAGTTCTTTCTACAAAAAGAATAGAGAGAACTTCTTGTTGAGGTTAGGTTGCATGGGTAGCCCATTGTTTGGTAACAACCATAGCTTCTTCGAAGGGTAAGAAGTCTTATCATATTGATATCCAATCCATTTTGGATAAGCATAGCAAGATCTTTAGCTATATACCTCTAGGATGACCGCTTGATGGAGGTTTCCAGCATGTGATACAACTTGAGGAAGGTGCCAAGCTAGTTATCACCACTCCTTATTGCCATCCTAGGAGGCTAAGGAAGAGATTGAGATCCATCAAAGAGATCTTAGACACGGGTCATATCAGGCCTAGTTCAAGTCCCTTTGCTTCTTCTATAGTTGTGGTAAAAAAAGGTTAGTACCATTACGATGTGTACAAACCACAAAGCCTTGAATATGAAGACCATCAAAGATAGATATTTGATTCCCAAGACTGACAAGCTTATTGATGAGTAACAAGGTGTAGTCTGTTTCTCAAAAATAGGCCTCAGATCTTGATATAATCAGATTAAGGTGAAGGATGAAGATATCCATAAGACAACTTTCAATTGTCACTTTGGACACTATGATTTTCTAGCCATGCCTTTTGGATTGACCAATGTGCTTGCCACCTTTCAGTCTCGTATAAATCAAGAATTCAACAAGTTGAGGATTTGATGATATCCTCATCTATGGAAAGCTTATGCTCCATGGGGTTTCGGGGACGGGGAGTACCCGGTACGGCGGAACGAGTTTTCGGTACGAGGGTAGTTTTTGGTCATTTTTTAGGGGACGGCAGGGGACGGCTAATAAAAAAAATAGGGAATTTTTTAAAAATATACAGAAATTTCAAATGTTCATAGCATAACATTGATAAAGCATTCATTCTAGACATTTTTATAAGCTTAATACATATCATTAGACTTGAATCGAGATTTCACATGAGAATCGACAAAAAAATTAACAAAATTCAAATGCTTTTCATTATCAATGTGCACACATATCATATAAAAGTCTGATAATTATAACCAAAATGCCCAAAGGCTCCAAGTCTCAACTATGAAATGACATGCTAAACATAAAACTAAGAAAATATATCGCTGTCCAAGGTCCCTAATCAGCCGAAGATAGGTTTAAATCAGCATCGCCCTCACCATCAGAGCTCGAGTCTAAGTTAGTGTCAATGTCCATGTCAATAGAAGGATCTGCCTCAACCAATGGAACCCCAACCAATCCCTCATGTGCATTCTCCTCAATCTGCATAGCATCTTTGGGATTAACATCCCAATGTAAGGCTGGAGTCTGACGATACTGACTAGTTTGGCGATCTTTCACTCAGCTGCTCTTCTTTTGCTCTCCTTCACTTCACAAGAAAAATGTAAAAATGAGTTGCTTTTTCTCATTTTAGGGCATATATAAGGCATAAATTAGGTTAAGTGGCATGGGGCGTCCCTTGTGGGCCCGCCCATGCCTTTTTTTCATTTTGAAAAACTTTAATTTTTTATAAAAATGTGTTTTTTTTGCTGCTGGGCCGTAGGGTACTTCTAGAAGTACCTGGTACGGATGAGGGACGGCTGGGAAGTTTCGGGTACTTCTAGAAGTACCCTACGTGCCCTGCCTTTTGCCAAAAGTCCCCTAGAAGTACCAGGTACTTGGAGGGCAAAAGGGGACGGGTAGGGGACGTTTCCTGGCCGTCCTCGCGTCCCCGTTTCGTACTCGGTATGGGAAACAGCATAAAAACACAGGGGACGCGTCCCCGTGGAGCATAGATAGAAAGACTTGGGAGGATCATTGAGGCACATAGATGAAGTACTTGGCATTCTAGAGGTAAGCATTATTTTTTGAGTCCAAATGTGAGTTTGGTATGACAAAGATCTTGTATGTAGGGCATGTCATTAGTGCTAAGTTTAGGTAGATCAGGAGAAGATACAAGTATATTAATTGGACTCCATTGAAGACATTGAATTAGTTTAGAGTATTCTTTGGCTTTTGTAGCTATTATAGGAGATTTGTTAAGGGGTTTTCATAGCTGGAAACACCCTTAACGAGTTTGACAAAGAAAGGAGCCTTTGCATAGACTAGTGCAAAATAGAGAGCTTTCAGTGAGCTCAAGGAAGTAAAGAGTTCATGCTTTGTGGTAACTATTCTTGATTTCTCATTTCCTTTTGTGCTAGAATGTGATGCTATAGGAGAGGGGATTGGAGCAGTGTTGATGCAAAATAAGCATCCAATAGCATTTGAGAGCTAGAAACTCAAGGAAGCATAAAAAAAGGGTTTAAAATTTATGATAAAGAAATGTTAGCCATTATGCATGCATTAACTAAGTTTTGGTGGCAGATTTTTGGTGAAGATAGACCACAGTAGTTTGAAGTATTTCCTTAGCTAGGAGGACTTGAATGAGAGACAACAAAAATGGGTCAGCAAGCTTCAGGCCTATGACTTCAACATAGAGTATGTTAAGGGAAAGAAAAATGTAGTAGTTAATGCTTTTTCTAGAAAACCGATTTTATGCTCTATGTCTAACATCTTTGTAAACTGGAAAGTTGATCTTATAGTAGAATATACCAATAATGCTTTTGCTATTGACATCTTGGAAGGAAAGTTGAAATATGATAGGTTCAAAGTAGTAAATGAACTCATCCTTTATAAGGATAGAGTTTATCTCGTCCTTGAGTCAAAGATGGAAAACAAAGCATTGAGGGTAGTCGATGATACACCACTGGCAAGTCACTCCAAGTACTTTAGACATATAAGAAAATTAGTGAAATTTTTTCATAGAAGGGATTTAATGATGATGTCCTTAAGCATATTAGAGAGTGCATTTCTTGTCAACAAAACAAGATGGAGCTAACATTTCTAGTAGGCTTATTGCATCCTCTAACCATTCTAAATCAAATGTGGGAGAGCATTTTCATGGATTTCATCATAGGACTTCCAAAGGTGTAGGGTAAGGACTGTAATTTTGTTGTAGTGTATAGACTCACACAATATGCTCACTTTTTTTCCATAATTTATGACTATAAGGTGCCTTAGGTAGATTTATTTTTCATAGAAGTGTTTAGGCTTCATGGCTTGCCTAAAAATATGATGAGTGACAAAGATAGTAGGCTCCTTGGTCTATTCTTGTAGGAGCTTTTCCATTTGACAAGGACCAAGATTACACCCAACACTACCTACGACCCTCAGATTGATGGGTAGGCGAAGATTGTAAACAAATGGATTGAGGGTTAGGGAATTATGTAGTAGGATAACAAAAAGCATGGATCAGATCGCTCTATTTGGGCAAGAATTGATACAACACCACACATCACATGTCTATAGGCATGACACTATTCATGGCTTTATATGGATATGACGCTCAAACCTTTGTTGACTTGGTCATTTCTAATAGTTGGGTTGTAAGGGCCAAGGACTTGGTAAAACAAAGCCGAGATATTCTGAAAGATCTCAAGGAGAACCACCAACATATGCAACATCAATAAAATTTGTATGAATATTAGTGTCCCATCAAAAGGACCTTCAAGGTTGGAGATTTGCTTTTCTTAAGGTTGTAGCCATATTGATAGTCTTCTCTTAAAAGGTGTAGAGAAGAGAAGCTCAAGCCCTACTTCTATGGGCCGTATAGGATCAAATAGAGGATTGGAGAGGTTGCATGAGTTTGAGCTGCCAAGGCATAACAAAACATAAATCCTACATCAAAGCTACCTCCCTGGGATGATGAGGGAAAATTGATTGTGGTTCTCGAGGAGATTATTGATGCTAGCAAAATTTAAGAAGCAAGAGTATAGTGAAGTATTTGATCCATTGGAAGGATCTCCTTGTAGGTGATGCCACTTGGGAAGGAGCATAGATTTTAGAGAATCCAAATTTACAATTGCTTGTAGGAAAGCAATTTTGGGAAGGGCGGGCTATCATGTCCCCTTTCTTCAGATTTGGGAGTCCACTAGCCTATTATCTTATTTTCCGTAGGCTAAAGGGGTAAAAGGTGAGGAAAACAAATTAATAATATAACTTAAGCTGTTCGAGTAACTTTATGTTATAATTTTAAAAGACAACTTTTGTTTTATTATTAAAAAAGGGTCTAGTATTAAAAGTATTACTAGAAAAGGTGGCCAATATAATATCAAAAAGGTATTTTTCTAGTCACTTTCGAATAAAATAGGAAATGTTTTTTAAAGGGAAAAAGAGGGATATAAAAGGAGTGGCTAGGCATAGATGAAATCATCCATTTTGTGAAATTTAAAACCTTTTTCTTGAGATCAAACGTATGTTCATCTTCTTGCTTGAAGATGAAAATCCTCTAAGTATTTAGGTTGGAGGATGAAAATCCCCTAATCCATTTTGAGTAATTCCACCTTGGGATTACCATTGAGCTTAAAGGATTTTTTGGAGATTTTAAGTTTGCTGCAATATGTTGTTACAATGATCTCGTCCACTACTAGAGTACTTCCATACTGCTACTCTGATACTTCTATACCGCTAATACAATTCTAGAGGTTTATTTAAAAGATTTTGGAGGTTTCAGTGTTGATTATGGATTTCCAATTTAGTAACAATTTTCATATTTATTCGTGAAGGATTCAATATTATATCATTTTGTTGTGAAGGGTTTCAATATTTAATCAAATTTATGAAGGGTTTTATAGCTTTGTTGTCAAGTTGCCATATTCATAGTTGCAAAAATTGCTAGTTACTCATAGAACTCATGAGTAATTGCAAACCAGAATCGTTGACAAGTAATTTATTGCAAAACTTGCTATGGAGTTATTCAATGACTTGCAGAAAGTTAACCTATACAAACTTGCAAGTTTTTGGGGTAGAACTTGCCCAAATGGTTATAAATTCCTTTCTTTCACATATAGTTAAAAAATTCATTTTTTTGAAACATTTCAGCCTCAGGCATGTGACAGGTGATTTAGGGCACGTGATTGGTGATTTAGGGTGCGTGATTTGGGATGCCAATCCACAGGTTTTCATCAATATTTTTTTTTGAGTTTATGGCACGTGTTTGGCTCCACCTAATTTTCTTTTGCTTGAAATCAAAATTTTATAAATGTTTTTGGCTTTGCAATTTCAAATGGCTTGAAGGCCGTGAATTTATTTTTCACAATTTAATATCCTTTGATTCCTTAATGCTGAAGTCTAAAAGTGTTAAATTTTCACAATTATAATTCAATTTTGCAAGTTGTTTAAACTTGCAATATGAACAAAATGTCAACTAAACCATAGTTGCAAAACTCGTTAGTTACTCGTAAAATTGTAAAATCTCAAGCTTGTAGGTCATTTAAACTTGCAATATGAACAAAATTTCATTTAAACAACTTGAATGCTTAAATTTTCACAATTATAACTATGAAAATTCAAGCTTACACTTGTAATTGTGAAAATTCAAGCCTATAGGTCGTTTAAATTTGCAATATGAGCAAAATTTTAAAAATTCCTATAAGCTCCACAACCAACATTCTAATAAACGACATGCAAGCTTGAATTTTCACAATTATTATTGTGAAAATTCAAGTCTATAGGTCGTTTAAACTTGCAATATGAACAAATTTTATTTAAAATTTAAACGATTTGCATGCTTGAATTTTTGCAATTATAAATGTGAAAATTTAATTCTAGAGGTCGTTTAAATTTGTTATATGAACACAAAATTCAAAATTCATATAAGTTCCACAACCAACATTCTATTGATCTCTAAAATATTTTATGGAGCATTTTTTTTTAATTTTAATTTTTAAAGTTTAGGCTGCTAACTTGGGTTATACTATTATTTTTTATGTTGTCTTCCTTTTGCTAGGTTCTATTTTCCTTTTTTGTAAAAGGAATATGTCTTTTGAAAATAGAAAAATTGATAGCAAATTAAAGGATCCTTGCTAGAAACATGGGACACCAGGTTTGGTGTGAGAAATTATCTGTATCTACTACACTAAGAGTATGGATGGAGACATAAATTGACTCAAATATCACATTGTGTGAATCCCTTGCCAAGATGTGATGCCATGTATAGTAGCTGGTTTGGAGGTTGAGAAGGTAGTGAAAGCACTTCTTGCAGCATATGAGCAAAAAAAAGCAAAGAGAAAGAGAACAATGGAGGCAATGGTAGCAAAGAAAAAGAGAACAATAGAGGTAACAAAATTTGAGGATTGAGAGGTGGAATGGGTGAGGTGTCATCATTCCATTCCATCCTCCAAAGTTTGGTTAGGGTTGGTTGGGTTTTGGATAACCTTCAATGAATCACCCTTTTGGGTGGACACATGGAAGCTACTTGGGAGGAAGAATCCTCCAACTTCCAAGACTCACCAAGAGGATAGGGATGACTAAAAAGATTGAATGTGAAGGTGACAAGTTAAAGGATTTGGAGATTTAGTTTTCTTTTTAATTCCTTCTTGTGAAAATGGAAAGGGCATCTTGGTTGCATTCTCATTCTCTTTCTTTTCTCATGATTTTCATTTTTGGTTTTTGGTATGAGAGGAGAGAGGTCTTAAGGGTTTGGGAAAAGAAGAAAATGGGGGTGATTGCAAGAAAATTGGAGATCAAGAAGAATATGACATGGAGAAGGAAGGAGGCTTCATCCCTACAACTAATGTAGTGAGATAGGTCCTCTCAATTCCATTTTACTATTGTTTTGATGTTTTTTGGATAATTTTATTTGTGTTGGAGCTATTTGTTAAAATGGTTTGTGAATATGTGTTGGAAAATGCTTTGTGAAAATAGTAGTTTTCATGTGTTGAAGTTCCTGGTTGGAAATGGTTTGTGGAGATAGTAGTTTCATTGTGTTGAGTGGGTTGTGCTTTGAGATAAATATGCCTTGGGGCATAAAACTTGGATGGGGAGTTTAGTTAGTCATTGCATTTTATTTTGTAAAATTGAAGATTAAATATTCAGTGCAGGTTGTTGTATTTATTTGTTTTTCGCAGATTTTCTTGTGTTCAAATTTTGGGCATTACATGGACAGCCATAGTTCTAGTTTTTTTGTTCCTTGTAACATTCTTGGTGTGCAATCTTCATTGTAAGGTACTGCATGGAATACATAATTGCAATATGAGGCAAAGTTGGCATGTACAAGATTTTGGTACTACAACAATATTTTGTTTAGTGTTGGTTCAAGTCCTTATTGGGAATAGTTGATCAATGCATTGGCCATGGAAGGTAAGAGGTTTAAGGCCCCAAGTCATCATGAGTTGAGTGAGCCATTATTGCAAGATGAGTTTCAAAACACATGCCTATTGGTAGAAGAACAAAAGAAAATTTGGGAAAAGAAAGGTTGCACCATTTTATTTGATCGGTGGACGAATGGTAAGAATAGGACACTCAATTTTTTAATGGATTTAGGGGGCAACTAGTCTTTTTAAAATTAGTTGATGTCTCCAATGAAATAAAAAATGCAGAGACCTTGTGCAACAAGTTGGATGAGTTGGTGATGGTGTTGGGAGTGGAAAATGCCATTCAAAAAGTGACTGACAATGCAACTTTATATGCAACATTTGGTAGACTTCTAGGGACGAGGCAAGCAACATTGTTTTGGAGCACTTGTGCTGTCCATTGTCATGACCTAGTCTTTGAGGACATAGGGAAACTAAACTAGGTGAAAAATATGGTTGAAGATGCAACAAATATCACAACATAGAGTTACAACCACAAATGGGTCCTAAATCTTATGAGTGATCACACAGATGGCAAAGATCTTATGCGATTAAGTGACACGTTTTGCCACTATTTTCCTCACCTTGCAAAGCATTTAAGCAACAAATCCCAATCTTAAGTGCATGTTTGTGAATGAAAGGTGGTTAGATAGTCCTTATTGCAGTAAGTATGAAGCAGGGAGGGTCATGAAGACCATTTTTCACGATATATTTGCCAAGGTCATGGAGGATTTCATCAATGTAAGTTTTCGAACTTTGATTTCTATTTATTTGTTTTATCTTATAATCTTACAATTTATTGATTTTGTAAATTTTTAATATTTTAGGTGTTAGAACCCTTGGTTAGGGTTCTACAATTGGTGGATGGGGATCAAAACCCCATGGGCTATCTATATGAGGTGATGGATAAGGCCAAAAAGGTGATTCAACATTTGTATGGGTTGAACAAGACCAAATATGAATTCACATGATGCATTTTTGATAGGAGGTGGAATCAACAACTCCACCAACATATTCATGCTACTACCAATATTTGAACCACAAGTTTTTTTTCTCCTCTTCTTTTAAAGTAGATGCAAAGGTTACTCTTGGCCTCAACACATGTTTTGAGAGATTGGTTGAAGATGTTAACCTTCGAGACTGCATACTTGATGAGATACATAGTTATAAGAAGGCTGAGGGGGCATTATATTCTTCAAGTTTTTGCTTTCATAGGAGAGCCACTTTGCAGCCAAGTAAAAAAAACATGTGTTTAATTTTAATTTACTATTTATTTTAGTTCTTAAGTTTACTAAAATCCTTACTAAGTTATAAATGGTAAATGTTATCCTTGCAGATTTGTGGTGGGAAGATTATGGTGCCACAACACCTAACCTGCAAAAGCTTGCCATTCTATTTTATCTTAGCCTTGTAGTGCTTTTGGTTGTGAGGGCGGTTAGAGTGTTTTTTTGGCCATTCACACAAAGAAATGCAATAGGTTGAATCAAAAGTACTTGAATGACTTTATCTATATGTGGTACAACCTTCAATTGCATGAAAAGAAGGTACAAGGGTAGGGTACACATGAAGTGATTGACCTTGATGCCATTGATCCATGTTCAGATTGGATTGTTGGGCTTGAGGATGATGATACGAATCAATTGGTAACCGATGATGAGTTAGTTGATTTGGAGAGGGAGGCAATTGAATAGGAAGCGAGTTTGGCAGCATTTGAGGAGGCAGAAGGCAAGGTTGGTGAGCTATTAGGGGCGGGTTCCTTGCATACACAACTTGATCCTATCACTATGGATGAGACTTGTGTTGAGGATATTGTTGCTATACCATCCCACTTCTGCAACACCCACATAGCAGCAACAAACTTTTTTGAGCTTTAGTCAAAGATAAAGTCTATGATTTTTTAATTCTCATTGATACTGAAACTTGAAGTTCATATGTATTCAGAGGTTGAACTCATTTTTTGGTCGATAATATCTTTTAAACTCTTTTGATTTATATATGATGGAAATTAGTAATATGTTCCAGGAATACAGTATATGTGTGCTTTTGAAGAATTAAATTTTTTTTTTTTTCAAATGTTCGATAAATTTGCCGAGTTATTGCTGAGTTTTTGCCAAGTCCCGAGTTTTTAAAATTTTTGGGCTTGCCGAGTAATTGCTGAGTCTAAGTTCTTTAAGTATGGCCATATTTTTTTTAGAAACAAATCACAGCGTTTGAAGATTATTAGTCTTGGCTGCATCATTAATGCAACATATTGCAATTGTTAGAAACCCAACCATACCACTTTATTTCTGATTGCAACCTTTAGCTGATATTACCTTTTTGGTATGCCAATCAATGATCGTACAATTTTTGGTTGCTGCCATATATTTCTATTGTACAAATTGCCAGTGTATTCAGCTGTCATAACACCATCCAAGTATTTGTAAGTATTTGGAGTGCTCTGTTACAATTGCATGTTTAATTATTTGGGTGTGATTGCATTTAATATTGAGTATTTTGTATTACTGCTTACAAAATTTCAGTAGTAAAAGATTGGCTGTAAGTTAAGTGATATTGTTGTACAGTTTCATACTTGTTCCTATCAACAGTAGCTTGGGTTGAATATATTTTTTTTTGCTGATCATAAAGATATTTTAGTGATTTTTCATCATAAAATTTGAGTTGTTCTCTGCTAGATTTGATATAGAGTATGAAATGGTTTTGGAAGGCTTACCATTAGAACCAGCATTTCATTCGTTTTGACATGTGTAACCGCATTATAGAGTTGTGTGGCTTGTCGGCAACACGCATAATAGTTCAATATTATTCATAACTTTTTATTGTATGCTCGCAGCCCCCCATCCTAGGACCTCAGTGATCAAAAGGTGTGAAGGTTTCTTGCATTATCATTGTGAATTTGTCAAAAAATTAAAAAATTCAATTTGGGACATTAGATAAGAAACACAATAACACTAGGAAATAGCCATTATGTAGAAATATGATAAAATGAAAATTTGATTTTCAGAATTGAATAATGCACAACCCCAGCGAAAGGAAATGAATATAACAAATAGAGAGAGGCTATGCTAATTAGATTATAGAATCCAAATTATTACAACATAATCAATGGCATACAAAATGAACACAAGATATACCTTTGGGAAGCCCTTTGAGGGAAAGACCTAGCAACAAATATGCATTTCAAAATATTAACAAAAGAATGTTTACAATATAAAGAGATTTCTCTTGCATTGATTTGTATCCTTAATCCTGTATTCAATTTGATGTTATCTATCTACTTTGGAAACTTGCTGCACAATTTTTTTTCAACATAAAGTTATATTTTTGTTTTATAGGCAAACAAGAAACCACCTTGGTGAGTCAACCAAACCATGGGTCCCAAAACAATGGTCAAAATCCTCCATTTGAACTCATGTGCTCCACCCTATGAATGCAATTACAGCATTCCATGAAGATTCCCTTGATCCCTACAAACAAGAAGTCCAACTTGCAAACTAAGTGCTCCATTTCGTGCATTCAATTCTACCTTACAAGATGCTCTTATATCTACTATTTTTAGTTGGTCAAAGATTCCTTCTTTCAATGCACTTTGTATTCCAATTCATGAGTGCTCTTACAATGTAACTCTTCCATCATATATGCTCTTACACCTCTTACTTGTCATGCATGCTACACATCTTAAAATGTCAAAGATACATTTCCAAGTGGAGGGATTATTATTACAAGGGGAATCTCAAGATTTCTCTCCAATGTGACACCTCATTTCAATTGAGGGACCAAATTATAATATTAAATTATTATTGCAACATGTGAAACTCACCTTCTAACAATCTCTCATTTGTATACATTGCATGAAGGGGCCAACTAACAATCTCCCACTTGTATACATGGCATGACGGAGCCAACAAAATATAATGTCCCACCCCTGATCTGAGTTTTAACTTCACGATTTTGCTCAATTATTTTTCAGTTTGACAATGTGGGACATTTTGTCAACACTTTGCATGCTATTGGACTGAGTTTTCAGATTTCAAATAACATGTAACAGCAGTACCTAAATATAATCATACACAAACAGAAACTTCAACACAAAGAAAGAGCACTGGACTGATAATAATTTCAGAACTCAATATGAAGGCACAGCCCAAAATTTCACAAGGTAAGTTTAAGTTTGAGTTTGCTGTATCAGACTTGACACTGGACAACAATACATTAAGAATCTCTGAAGGACAACTGCATATAGACTACTGGCAATGCCTTACAACATTTCTCCATACACAGTTCTGAAACAATACATTTTCAGATTTACAACAGCACTTCTGATAACTTATGATGACTGATTTTACACATTCAAATACTCAGAAAACTACAGAGAGTCATATATCAGATTTGAGACAAGAATACAACCCTGAGACATTGATTTAATGTGCCAAATAACACAACCTTATACCAGACCTGGAAATAGACGATTTGCTCTTGGCAGGGAGTGCACGGACTGCTGAGGAATGCTTCAGAAATTAGTGTGAACCTTCAGAACAGTCGCTCTTTGTCCAGAATGTCTGTAGCAGCTCCGGCGCCCTCCTATGGAACCTAAGTCACCGCGTTCGAATTCGAATTTGAATTCGGCAACATTGAAATTCAAATGAAATTCGACAAGGGAAAAATTCGAAAAGTAAAAAATTCGAATTAAATTCGCCTTATATAATTTTGATTTTTTTAAAAATAAGTAATATACTTAAAATAATTAAAAAATAATATTGATATACTAATATGTTTAAATATATTAATAAAGTTAATAAATAATAAATATATTTAAAAATATAATTTAAATTTTAAATATTATTCATATATAAATAATAATAAATACAAAGCAAAATAAATAATAAATATGTTTCAAAATATACTTTAAATTTTAAATATTATTAATATATACATAATTAATAAATTAAATTATATATTAAATAATAAATTAATATAGTAAAAGTTTTATTTATTTATTTTAAAATATTAAAACATTGTGAATAAAAAACAAAAATAAATCCTAATGGACATTAAATTAAATTGTCGGTTTGCTTTCACGAAAGGCTTTTAATTTTGTTATTAAATTTTAGGCTTTTCCCGAAAGCCCTTTCCATACTCCTCCCCGACGAAGCTACGAGCGTGCTTGCTATAGGATGCCTTGCGCCGGATGGTGAAGTCCAGGACGAGAGTATTTGTCACGCACAGGCTCTCCATTATCGCCATCATTGACGACGGAAAAGTGGTCGACCAGGGCTCCAATAAACACAGTCACAGTCGGGGTTTCGTTATTGACGGAGGCCATCCGCCATCATAGGAGCTCCGTTTTTCTTAATATTTTTTATTTAAAAAGCCTATGTTATTTAGGCAAACGAATATAGGCGAATCTGAACGAATTTTTAATCTTGTTTTGAAATTCGCCGAATTTCGAACCTCATGGTTGAAATTAGCCGAATGCGGTGACACAGTATGGAAGTGTCGCAGCAATGAATAAGTGTAGAGAGAGCTCCACTTACAGCGATTTTCCTTTTGAAGTAACCACGCCTTGCTCAGAATGCCAAACGCCTTAATACATGCAGCAACAACTCAGAAGTGTTAAAATATGCACAGGAACGTTGCCCCTTCATAGTTAATTCGCTCCAATCACAATGGCCACAAGTCGTCTTCAAATGGCCACAATTTTCATATAAGTCGACTGCTGTATTATGAGGCAACAATTTGACTGCATATATTATTATTGTCTTTTCTTAGCCATGTGAGCTGATAGGCTCCTTGCTTGTCCTGTTTGTCTCTATCTTCAAACCCTATTTTGATTCCTTTCCTGTAAATCGATGAAGCACAAGCACAATCCCTACAATAGAATTGTCTGCAAGCTGTGTTGGGAGATCTTTCACTCTTGTACTGAGCTGTTCTTCCTGAGGGATTTCGTCCTCAAAAAGCCAAGTGTTTCCAAACTCTTCAGTCTCCTGCAAAAACCCTTAACAAAATAAACTTCTTCAATAATGAATGTGCAAAATGAGCTTTCATTGCCCTTTTATATTTCCATACTCAATTTGCATTTGATTTTCATTTCATTTAATTTACTTTCATTTCCCACCTTTCATTGTTTTAATTTTGATGCGCAACTTAATAAAATAACATCCCTTTAAAAATTCACTTATATCTCCCTTTTAAATTGGCACTTAACTTTATATTATAAAGTGCACGTTAAAACCACTTAAATCCTTTTAAATATGAAGTCCCCTTTTAATATATTTTAATAACGAATAAAGTTAAATTATTTAATTTAACTTTATTATTTGACGTTATTAATATTAAATGCATAGGACCAATATTAACCCAAATAACTCCAGGGTATAATTACACCATCATGCCAAAAGTAGTAACTTCGCTAGTTGACCATGACTATGACTAACTATAAATAGTAAGTATGAGCAACACATCCAAGTGACTTGCTAAAAATAGTTAAGTGTATGTCAAGGTGTTCAGAATGGCCTTCGGAAGGCATACCACAAATAAACTAGGACACTGAGCTGAAGAGTACTGAAATAAACACTGAAAGGCCTGTTGAAGAACCAAAGATCACCTTCGAAGGGGTCCCCTGAACACCCTGTTAGTCTACGGGGACCAGTTGGTAGACTAACCACTGTATCTGACCACTGCCTATGAAAAGGGGACATGACAGTCCACCCTCCCCAAGATTGCTTGTCCCCAAGCAATCCTCATCTGGATGCCTTGGCCTATCACCCGAATGCGGGGATCCCAAGTCAATCTGTAGAATTCCCAACAACATTTCCTTTGCATCCGCTGGGTAGAGATAAAACCATGCTCAACATCATTGTAGACAACTACTCCAATGTAGAACAATCTACCAAACATAGGAATCCCTGGATGCCATAACCAAATTGGAAGTCCACCATTTCCCACACCCGCATACTTCCACTTCACCACTTTGATATAATCATCACCAAGCCAAGAGTCGTGATGCAACTCAATGAGATCCATTCGAACTAATGTGCCAAGCCTGTTACCTCCTGGATCCCAAAACACCAGAACCTCACATCCATCAAACATGAGAAGATGGAAATAACTTGAAGTGCTAGCATCACAACATCCCACTCCAAACTTTGCAAATCTCTCGTGGATGTGATGAGTATCCCTCATTGGTGCCAAAAACGGTGTAACAACTCCTACTAGATTGTTGATATAAAATAGATAATCAGCCTCGAGACTGGAAATCCAACCTATTGAATGCACACAAAATTGTTAGGGTCATAGGGTGCCAGAGTACCAACCCTATGCCACTCTCCAATGCTGAGGAGATGATGCAACTCTCCTCCAAAATCCCGAACAACTGTTGTCCTCCAAGGATTACGAAAGAAAACCTTGTCCCAATAAATAGAACATATGTCCCCTACCAACTTATGGAGTAGAACTGCATCACTGTGGGCTGGTCTAACAAGGCCATCATGCTCATTGAAAACACAACTCCCTTGTGTCCCCGTCTTCCCAAGTGTATCCCACACATGGGTATGTGCTTCCATCAAAAATCTCTGAAGCACGAAAGTTGCACTCTCTGCCAAGGAGATGACTGAATGATGAAACTCTGATCCCTATCCTTGTATACAACCATCTGAATGTGATAGAGTTGTGTTGTGACCTTTTCACACATCGCCCCATTCAAAATGGGGACCCCTAATTTTTGCTTCATTCTGGTCTTTTGGGCTTTGGTTTTTCTCTCTCTCTCTGTCTGTCTCTTTTCTGATATCTATCTTTCCGGGGACATTCCCGTTTGCGAGCTTAAACGAAATTTTGGCCAAGTCTGAGGATTAGGGTTTGTAATTTCCAACCAATTTGTGGTCAAAAGAGGTGAATAAATTGAAAACAGAGCTTAACATTGATGTCAGTATGCTTCTAGTAGACTCTCAGCTAAATTTCATCAGATTCCGACAACTTACTATTTTTAGTAAGTGTGCAATTCGAGGTGTTCCCTCTGCTTTTTTTGAAGTTTCGACAGTCACACTACATTCAAAACACATCAAGCTACTCACTGGCAAAATTTGAGCTAAAACAGACAACTTGCTATTTTTAGCAGTTCAACTTCCAGAACAAATTTCAGGGTCTATATGCGAAGTTTTTCAATGCATGTCTGGAGATTCTTTCTGGGTTTTCTGAGACCTTCGCGATGGTATAACATGCAAAATGAGATGATGATTTTCAGAGGCTATTTTTAGGGTTTGCATGTCAGGGTTTTCTTTGCATGTCAGGTGATTCTTTGTGGGTTTTTCGAGAGCTACGCAGTGATATGACATGCAAACGGAGATAATCACTTATTCAGGAACTTACTAATTTTAGCAGATGCATTCTGGCAGCCGCCTCCCAGCACTTCAGAATCACAAACTGATCGCAATGCAACAGAGACGAGGACAAACGAAGGTCATTTGATATGCATGCAGGTCAAATTAGGGTTTCTAGCTTCGGGACCCAAAAAGAGGGGTAAAAAGTCAGAATTTTCAAAAACCGGTGTATACCACCGCGATCAGCATCTTTCAAGCTATCCGCTGGTAAAATTTGAAGGCAATCAGAGCACTTCATATTTATAGTAAGGCGTTCTAGAAACTGGCTAAAAATAGAAAGTCAGCAGCAGGCACCAGTGTCAACGGGCAAGTCACCCAATGAGGAGCACACCATTCAAATTTCACGTCAAACGGAGTCGTGGAAGTCTCAGAAGCAAGCAGTTACTATAAATAGCAAACCACCTTCGGAAATATGCTATTTTTAGCAAGCTAGCTCAGAATAGTAGTGTCAACAGGCTGACAAGGTCATGAAGATCCAGTGTTCAAAATTTCAAATTGTTCTGAGCTTCAGAAGTGTAGAAATCAGAGGACTTACTATAAATAGCAGGACATGGAGATTCTAGCAGAAGAAAGGAAAAATGGCTAAGTCTGAGACTTAATCCTTCATCACCTTGAAAATGCGCCCACTTCAGCTGGAGAGTCAGGAAAATTTCTAGGTGTAAAGTTTATCCTCCTACATAGGCCAAATGCGCCCTCATGAAGAACTGAAGATGCTTAAAATTTTCTGAGTGTTGAATATCCACCTCATGCCTCCACTTGCGCCCTCCTCACAAGCTTGCCTTCAAGGTGTTGAAAATTTCTAAGTAGCAAGTTTATCCTCCTATAGTAAAATGCGCCCATGTCTAGGAAGAAAGTCAAAAGGTCAAAGAAACTTCATCCTCCACCACCTTGAATATGCCCCCATCCACTTGACATGCTAGAATGCGCCCACTACAAGCATGAGAAAGAAAGTCAAAGGTGTTGGAAATGTTAATCCTTCATCAAGTGTAAAATGCGCCCAAATGGGGGCATGTAAAGACAAAAACGAAGGAGCTCAAGAGTCACAAGTCAAAGGCGTTTGAAAAGGCTTTATCCTTACCCACATAGCAAATGCGCCCATGTGCAAGGAGGAGTCAAAGGAGGTCAAAGATGTTAATCTTCTTGCCCAAGCTAAATGCGCCCAAGGAGAGTTGAATATGCTAGGCGTGGAAATGAAGTGTCCTCCTCATGGTGCTAAATACGCCCAAAATTTATGAAGTTAGAAATGAAATAAAATTCCCTAGGCGTGGCTAACCTCCTCTCACAAGTGAAAAATATGCCCAAGGTGGAGTAAGTGAAAGGTGAATAAAGGCGTTGAAGGTGAAAAATGGAGAATATGCTAGGCGTTGGAATGTAAAAGGAAGTATATCCTTCATGACAAGTGAAATGCGCCCAAGGGGAGATAAAAATATACTAAGGCATTGGGAGAAAATATATTCTTCATGACATATGCACTCCAGGCATTGGAATTTTCCAAGTGAATTGATAAAATTTCCCACCACTGACAAATGAATGAAGTTGAATAAAATTTTCTAAGGCAAGTGCGAAATGTGCTAAATAATTTTAAATTTTTCTAAGGCACAAGAATTTCTTCCTTAGGAAAATCACGCCCAGACTTGAAGGAGATAAAATTTTCTTGAAGAGTGAATAAATTGTTAATGGATGAAGTCTGAGGATGCCATCATTGCAGGGTTGATTTAAAATTTCAAGTCAGAGCAACAAAGCACTCACAGGGATGAGGAAATGAAATAAATTTCATGAAGAAATATTTTTTGAAGGTTCAAAATTCAAGAAAAATTAAATGAACCCGTTCGTTGTATACCCATGAATTCGACAAGTTCTGAAGAAAATTTTCTTCTGGGTATCGAAGATCTTCGATGAGAAGTTGATTTCCAAGTCTTCTACACTTCGCCAAGGCCTTCAGGATGATGAATTTAATCGGTGTTCGAATTATGAATTTTCTTGAGGGGAAAATTTAAAATTTTCTAAGGCAAATTGAATAAAATGTGTTTTTAAGATAAAGTTTTTCCAGACGATGAATTTGAAGTGGATTGCCTAGATAATTTTGATTGAATTCTTCACAGGATGAATTTTCCAGAGAGTCAGAGGTGAATGAAATTAAAATTTGAATGACAGAGCTCCGGCTGGTGAGTAAAATTTGTTAAAAGGTGAATTTAAAGTAAATATTTTCAAAAGTGAATTAAAATGCTCCAGTCAAAGTTGAACTTCTAGAAGGCCAAGATTCCAGGCGTCGAGTGACAAGTGTTGAAATTGGCAAGAGAGGGAAATTCGAATTCTTGAAGGGAAGTAGTGGAGATTTAATGTACTGGCTAAACTTAGCCTCTTTCTAGAATTCGATTTTGCTATAAGAGCTGAAGGTTTTTTTCATTTCTCTTCACCAGTTAAGGAAGTTCGAATTTGCTCTGAGTTTAATGTTGCAGTGAGTTGCTGAGGCTGAAAGTATTGAAGAAATTTGAAATTTGTTGAAGGAAGTTGCTGAAGCTTACTTTCTAAGTGTTGAAATTCGATTTGAGAAGTGTGAAGTTGCTGAAGGTTGAAATCTGAGTTTGTTGCTGAAGCTGAAAAGGTACGACTTGAAGTAGAAGTGAGTGGCTGGAGCTGAAATTTGCTAAGCCATTAGAAGATTGCTGAAGTTCGAATTTAAAAGAATCTAAGTTGCTGATTGAAGTTGGGCGATTTTCTCAAGTATTGAAGTCATTGCAGCCAACTTAGAAAATTTGCTGAGAGTGTGAAGTTGCTGAAGCTTACTTTCTAAGTGTTGAAAGTTCGAATTTGTTGAAGGAGAAGTGAGGTTTGCAAATGAGA
This sequence comes from Sequoia sempervirens, assembly GCA_007258455.2. Classification (NCBI taxonomy): domain Eukaryota; kingdom Viridiplantae; phylum Streptophyta; class Pinopsida; order Cupressales; family Cupressaceae; genus Sequoia; species Sequoia sempervirens. The sequence continues at coordinate 301,739 of VDFB02327532.1, forward strand.
TATGATGTTGCAACTTCTCAAAGTTTTAAAAATCGACTGGCAGCCCCTGCATGATATTTTATTTATTTTCTAAGTTATTTGCTGATGGCTGTTTATTGTTTTGTAGGATGGCTGAAGTAAGAACAACTGGCAAGGACAACAATGGTGCATCCAGACAAGCTGTTATCAAGAAGCTGAGCAAGCCTTTCATGCCATAGTCAAAGTTTACTTCGAAGTTGGCCAAGCTTGCTGACACGAATTTGGGCTCTTTCAACTTGGAGACTTTCAAGAATAGAATGCTGGGGATTGGTAATCATCAACCTTCGATCACTTCGCACAACATCATTCGAAGTGGATTGTATACAGCTGTTGGATTTCCACCAACTATTCAGTGCTCGGAGCTAATGATGGAGTGTGCCAATTGTTATGAGACTGACCATAGATCAATCATGTCACTGGATGGTCAAGTGTTCGCCAACCTCACTCCTGCAGCTATTAGCGAAGCTTTTGGGATCCCAGTGCATAAGAAGATGATTTACAAAACAAGGGAGCGAGCTGAACGAATGTATGCTTCTACATTCGAGAGATGTACAAAGAGGATCAATACTTGCTGGATGAGCAACCCCAAGCCCTCTCGTACAAAGCTGCCGAGGAAAATTATATCAGATGACTTGAAGCAGGAGTACTGTGACTTGATTATGATGCTGAGCAGAGTTGGAGGTTGTCCTCAGGCTTTTATTTTTGAACCGTGGATGTTCTATTACATCAACCTCGTGCTGGAAGGAAAAGAGCACATCGACTAGGCTGCGATGATTAGTGACAATTTGCACGAACAGCTCCTGAGTTTAAGAAGAACAAAGACATTCTATATGGGCTCCTACCTTGTTTACATGTTGGCTCGTATGACGAGATACAGAGGAATTTCATACAAGGAACCAGTGGGTTGTGGCTCTCATCAATTGAAAATCCATGAGGCTTGCCCGCAGTTGCACCTGACGAGCACTACTTATTACAAGCATGTCAACGATGCCTTTACCATGCATATCACGAGATCACTTCAGGAGCGTATTCATCATAGGATCTTGAGAGAAGCTCAAGAACTGATTGAAAGGTATGGGTGCTGGTTTATACAATTTTCGAAGTTTTCTTACATCAGGCTGCAAGGTTTTTCCTCATATCCATATAGGCTGCCTAAGTACCCAACCAACATGATTTTAATGTTAGAGATATCTAGGCAACTGGTTGCCTACGATAAGATTCAGAAGAGAAAGAAGAAGGGAGGAGTTGAGTTCCCAATTGTCATGGGTAATTCAGACGAAGTGTGTCCTTCATTACAGGCAACTAGAGAGGCTGAAAGTGAGCTTCAATTCTTTCACTTTTCCTATCACACCAGCAGACAGCACTATGATCCACATAGCAATATCAGGTGGATACTGTCAGAAGAGTTTAAACATAAGGCAAATATTGAGGATTATTGGGCTGGTGCATCAGACGAGGCTGAGATCAAGAAAAAGGATGTTCTCTAGGTTGCCATTGAGTATGATCAGGGAGTGGGAAGTCATTCCAGTACCAGACCAGGTGAGCGAGGACATAAGTGTTCTCCACCCAGATTATGAGGCAGTGAGGGATACTCCACTTCCACTTCCAGATTGGTCAGAACGAGAGATTGCAGATTTGGACACACTTTCCATTCCAGTCTTGACATTTACCAGGGCATGGGTCGAGAGACATGTGAGCAAATTGAAGAGTAGGTCAATTTCCTTGACTTACAGTTTGATGGGGGATCACAGGACGCCCACTACCAGCAGAAAGAAACAAATTACCCGAGGTCCAAAATCTCAGAGGAAGGAGCCTGTTCAGCCGGAGCCTCCACGAGTTGTAGTTGAGTCACCAACGCCATTGGAGACACGTTCTCCAATTATACAGGAGGTTTCACTTTTTGCTGATCAAAGGAATGCATTGAATCAGGTGCAAGAGGTACATGAAGAAAATCAGCCACCACGTAGAGAGTCGGTTGGCCAGAGTGTCAACGCACCTACTAGAGATGATCAGCAGGATGATGAGGGGACTGCTACTGACACTCAGTTTCAGCGTGAGTTAGAGACGACTTTAGAGGATGATGATATAGTCTCAGGAGATACTCAGCCACTAGAGGCTGATGAGCTTCGCCAGAATGATATAGAAGTTGAACAAGTCCGTGAAGTAGAAGCACAAGAACAACAACCCTTTGTTATTTAGCATGTTGTACCTGATTGGCTCAGTGATAGAATGAGAAGGAGCCCCAGTGAAGAGATTGATCCAGCAGTAGAGATGGAAGAGTTTTTGAACAGGATCAGTGCACCTCCACAAAAGAAGAGAGCACGGAAATTTTCAAAGATATCAACTGATGAGAATGGCTCCCGCACCCTTCATATGGTGGTGCCACGAGTTGATTGTGATCGAGACGAAGCAGTGCCAAAGAACTATGTGGTCACAACTTTGGAGTTAGGACGTCCCACAGGTGCACAAATTGTCGAAGAATGTGATAACTCCTATCAGGCGCTAAAGGACAGACTATTTAGGAAGGAAGGAAAGTATAAGAAATTGAAGAAAAAACATAAGACATTGATAGGATACGTGCAACACTTGTCTTGTCCTTGTGGGCAGGAGATTCCAGCAATAGAGCTTCCAGCGGAGCTATCTAGAGAGTCAGTTAGCAGCTTGTTGGAGTTGAGAAAGATGGCACAGGAAGCAGATAAATGGGTTACAGGAGTTCGTGCTGAGACAGAAAAGTTCATGGAAGACCTTGCTCATGCTTTCAAGCAAGCTTCTAGTATTACGGCACGTATGGAGGCAGTTGACCAGGCCTGGGGTGATGCTTCTGTTTATCAGAGCAAAGTTATTCAGCGTCTAGAGGCATTGAGGCATGCTCCTTTGCAGGTGCTGATTGATGGAGGAGTCATTTAGGAGAATGATAGATATGACTTTTCTAGATGGTACTCTTCAGTAATCACAGGGCGTGGTTTCTTTGACGCAGCACAAGCGGATTCAGCTAGAGTTAAGAAGGCTATGATGAATATTGTTGACGGAGTCCTGAATACTTTGGAGGCAATCTTTGCTAGATGGCTGAATCCCGATGAGGTGACTAATGATAATTTGAGTAGGCTGGCACCTTTCTTCTCGGAGGTGAAGACCTTTGTGCAGGACGACTTTGAAAACACTTCTACTTTCTCCAACTTGATTTAGAGTACACAGGATGCCTTAGTTGCTTGGAGAAAGTCCTGCACACAACACGAGCAGTCAGTCACAGTGTTAGAGTTTCAGCTTGATTGCATTCCACCTATTTCAGTTCAGGAGGTTCAGGCTGTGCTTGCCAGGTTCATTGAGTTTGCAGCCAGAGAAAAGGAGAACGGGAATGCACTTTTGGATGATGATCTTCTAGAGGACTGATTGTGGGCATTAATTGCCTTTACTATTTTGGGAGTGAGTGGGAATCTTTGATTCATTTATTGTACCGCTCCCCATTCTGGCAGTTTTTAGGGTTAGGGCTGAGGTGGCTCAATCTGAGCCATTCTTTTGATTGTAATCCGAGCCGTCCATTGGACTGGGCCATCTATAAAAGGGGGAGTCCCCCTCATTTGTAATACATTAAAAACTAGAGATTAGAGGAGACATCAGAGAGTAGAAGAGAGGTTGATAGTATAATTGTAGCTTAGCATAGCATAGTTTGGAGGAGAAGGAAAGTTTTCCTTTGAAAACTTTTGTAAGAGATTGTTGTGTAAAACTTTCATAATAGAAGATCTTTTCATTGATGGTGAAATTCGTCTTTGTTATGGATAGCCAGCAAGGTTTCTTCATCCCTTCAATTCCAAGTAGCGTAAAGTAGCATAAAGTAGTTTAAGAATAGCATTTCCATTTCATGCAAGTAAATAGTAGCTATGGATTTGTGGCATTGATCAAGGCAACTTCGTTTTATTCCATACCACTAGCGGCTTGCTAACGGCAAGTTTGCCTTGCGTGGTCTACTGGAGAATTTTATGACCCTAACTTCAGTTGCAATTCATATTTTGATATGCGTCGTCTTGACGGTATCTTGGTGTCGGATTGTAGCTTGAAAATTTCTTGCTATCCCTTTGAAGATTGCACCAACTTTGTGTAAGTTGTCCAGCGTGAGGCAGAGCAGAGTTTGGTTGAAGCTGTTGAAATTGATCCCACGTCCCGCCTTAGAATAGAATCTAGAACCTTCTCACCCTTATACTCATTTATCTTCTGTTCATTTCTGGTTAGCTTTAGGAAAACGCATCTTACTGCCAAATCATACGCGCAAAACCCCTTCCAAATTATCAACCTGTTGTTAACTGCAAGACCTTTTGAACAATTGTGTAATTCCCCTCGTAAAAACAACAATTCACAACCAACCAACTGAGGGTATTCCAAAGCATTTCGGAACCTTGGAGTTGAACGTGCGATCTATCTCGCAATCTTAGCGCACGAAATACTTTGATCAAGAGAGAATGGAGTAGCCTTCGGACAACTTTGTTCTGCTGATTGGTGCAGTCACAAAAATCACATCAACAAGTTGGAGACCCACAAATCCTAGTTCCGTCTTTTGAAGATGGAAACACTTCATCCTGAAATGGATGATATTTATCTTGACCCAACAATTGGCCCTTGCTCAAAGGTGACTCATGGTCACTATGATACAAACTGTGTGAAAACTCAGGAATGTCAGAATCATTCCTATCCTCAGGCTCATGCAACCCTGAAACCTCCTCATTCTCGACCACCGTTAGGGGTTCTCCCTTCAAACCATGAGTGCCATCACCATTCGTAGGTGTCATAACAGTCGTAGTAGACTAGATATCTGGTGTGGATGATGAAGATTGAACCAAGCTCAACTCCTCACAGAGCTCGTCAATCTAAATCTCTGATTCTTGAAGGGCCTTTTGAGTGCTCTTCAAGGAATCCTCCATGACAATAAGCTCATTAGTAAGCTTATCCACTTCCCTTTCTTTCCCCCGAAGTGCATCGTAGTATATCTCACCAAGCTGGAGTAGGTGATCTCTATCTGAGAGTAGCTGTATGTAATTGGTCTTTATCTCTAATATTGCTTCTCTAAGCACCTGTGAATCTGAAAGGGGAATTTTTCCATAAGGATCCATATGTTCCCCTGAAGACCTCCAACAACATTTGGCCATCATCATGAGGGTGTCATTGAAATGTCTGATGGCTGCACTAATTTGGTCTTCACTCACCTCTAGCTGTCCTACCAACTGACTGGACTCTTGGGACCCATCACCCTTATGCAAATTTTCTGATTTAGGATTAGCACCATGCAACACTAAATCAGATTTGTTTTCAAGGCTAGTATCAACACCAACTGTGTCAACAACGCCATCCCCTATGCACAATTGTGTAGAAGAAGTTAGGACAACAGTATGGTCAATAGTAGATCCATCCCAAATAAGGTCCTCCATAGGCTTGGCTTGAGGCTCAAACCAAACACCACCTGTAACCTCATCATTGAGATTAAATGTAGAACCGTCATCATTATCTGATTTGAAAGTTCCATCATACCTGCTCCTACTATGCCCATCAATAGGCACTGAACCATGGGATGTATCATACTGAAAACTAATCTTGTTGCCTATTGCAACATCTTTTCCATGACATAACATGGATATTAGTTAATAGAATGATGAGGAGAGCGCTGGGCGGGAAAACGAGAGGCAACAGAGGTTTGAAAATTGCGGAGGACGGGGATGAAGGTTCTGACGATGATGAGGATGGAGGTTGGTTGTTTGTTGATTAGGTTATGTGCTGGTGGTCGTCCTTTCTTGGGGGAGTGATGGGTATTTGCAGACTCATCGTGTTTTTCTCTCCTCTGCTGTGCGGGTGCGTGTGAGAGCTATGCAGTCTTCCTTTCTTGGTTTGTAGGCTGTTGTTGTGCTGGGAGGTTGTGTGCTTGGTGGTGTTGCCTTGGTGGTTGTTGAGGCCAATTCTTCTGTGTTTTTAGCTTCTCTGCAGCTCTTCCTTTTGTGTGAAGACTTTGGTTGTCGGCCTCTTTTCCCTCCTTTGGGATTTTTTGGTTGTTTTGTGGCTCTCCTTCATGCGGTTGCCTCTTCTTTGGGTGCCGGTGTTGGCTCTCTGCATGCCTTGGTTCTGGGCTTGCTTTGTTCGGCTTTGTTGCATTTTGGTGCTATTGGCTTGGATGCGGGGCCCTGGTCTTTTCATGCAACATTTGTGTTTCCGTGTGTTGAAGCTGTGCTTGGCAGGGGTGAAGGTGGTGATCTTGACCTCCTGTCTCCTCTTTTGTGTAGGTTTCCTGCTGGTGGTTCGGGACAGTTCGTTGGTCTTCTGCCTTTTGTGGGTTTCTGTTGGGGCATGGTGCTTCGTGTTTTGTTGGTGTGCCCTGCTCTGTGGGTGGAAGCTTTTTGAGTCTTGGTGCTGACCTTTGGTTCGTCCCCTTTTGTAGGGTTTGGTGGGGACCTGTGGTCTCTTGAAGTTGTGCTTCGGTTCGTCTATCCCTCCTTGTTGAGGTCTTTGTTCCTCCTCCTATGCCCCTTTCTTCTTTTGGGGTTTTGTTGGTTGAAGCCTGTTGGTTTCTTTGTGGTGTTTGCCTTGGGCCTTGTTTGGATGGCTCAGGTGGTTGGTTTCTTTAAGCTGTTGGATGGGTTGCCTTTTTCTTCTTGTATCATGTATCAAGTGCCTGTTATGCCAACGGATGTGTTGTCTTTCCTTTCTACTGTCACTGTTTTTTGCCATGTTTTACAATTGGCTTCTTTTGAGGTGGAGTCTGCTTCTATTGAGGGGAGCCCTCTCCTTTTGAGGTGGAGGTGGAGGCTATTGAGGTGGCGGAAAGATCTTTCCTCTCTTACAAGTTCTTATTGAGGTGGAGCTTGTGTGTGTAGGAGAGTGGTGGCTTTGGTTTTGATGGATTTCTTTTTTTCCGCTCCTATAAAGAGGAGCTCTCTCCTTTAGAGGTGGAGATTGAGTTGGTATACCACGTGGGTTGGTGCTGCAAGATGGCTGATGCTTCTCTTTGTTCAGCTTGGTTCTCTATCTCAGTTTTTCCTTGTTGCTCTTTTATTGAGGTAGGGAGTTTGGTGAAATTGACTGTTCTTGAAGGGAGCTTTGGCTGCCCTTATTGTTGTGGCTCCGTGTTGAGTGTTTGGTCTGCTGTAGTTCTACTACTGCAGGTTGTGTGTTTTGAGAAGGCTTCTTGGTCTGACTGTTGTTGTATGGGTATTTTTCTTCCTCAGTTGAGCCTTGTTTTCTCATTTTGAGGTTGAGTTTCTATAAGGACTGTTTGTTTTGATTGGGAATGTTCCTTTGGCTTTGACTTAGGACTGTATTTGGTTTTGAGTGTTCTGTCGCTTCTGGTTATTTGGTGACCAAGAGTTGGTTGTAAGTTTGTTGTGCTACTGCGGTGTTTCCGCTGGTTTTGCTTATCTGTTTAGCTGGCAAAGTTTGATGCTTTGGTGTTTGGAAGTTTCCTTTTCTTAGCTCTGTAAAAGGTTTTGGGCCCTTTCAAAACCCTGCTTACCTTATCAAAAACATCTTTCCCATGACTGAATTTTGCACCTTCAAATGAAGTTTTTTCCTCAAACATCCTCTTAATGTACTTTACCAAACCAATCTTTCCAGGTCTCAAGATAACAACTAAGTTCAAAAATTCATTAAAGGAAACCTGTGTTTCAAAACCATTTGGCATGCTCTGGTACTCCTCAAAGAGTTGGATGGCTTCCTGTTCATAACCTTCCCTGATTTGTTCTTCACCCCTGTGGTAACCCATTGCCATACTCTGAATATTTCTGATTCACCCAACAGGATGGCAGAAAAACTGTGCTCTGATACCACTGTAATGTCCCACCCCGATCTGAGTTTTAACTTCATGATCTTGCTCAATTATTTTTCAGTTTGACAATGTGGGACATTTTGTCAAACACTTTGCATGCTATTGGACTGAGTTTTCAGATTTCAAATAACATGTAACAACAATATCTAAATATAACCATACACAAACAAAAACTTCAACTCAAAGAAAGAGCACTGGACTGATAATAATTTCAGAACTCAATATGAAGGCACAGCCTTAAATTTCACAAGGTAAGTTTCAATTTCAGTTTGCTGTATCAGACTTGACATTGGACAACAATACATTAAGAATCCTTGAAGGACAATTGCATATAGACTAGTGGCAATGCCTTACAACATTTCACCATACACAGTTCTGAAAAAATGCATTTTCAGATTTACAACAGCACTTCTGATAACTCATAATGACTGATTTACACATTCAAATACTCAGAAAACTACAGCGAGTCATATATCAGATTTGAAAGAAGAATACAACCCTGAGACATTGATTTAATGTGCCAAATAACACAACCTTATACCAGATCTGGAAATAGACAATTTGCTCTTGACAGGGAGTGCACGAACTGCTGAGGAATGCTTCAGAAATTTGTGTGAACCTTCAGAACAGTTGCTCTTTGTCCAGAACATCTGTAGCAGCTCCAATGCCCTCCTAAGGAAGTGTGGCAGCAATAAATAAGTGTAGAGAGAGCTCCACCTATAGTGATTTTCCTTCTGAAGTTACCAGGCCTTGCTCAGAATGCCAAACGTGTTAATAAATGCAGCAACAACAACTCAAAAGTGTTAAAAGATGCATAGGTACGTTGCCCCTTCACAGTTAATTCGCTCCAATCACAATGGCCACGAGTCATCTTCAATGGCCACAATTTTCATATAAGTTGACTGTTGTATTATGAGGCAACAATTTGAGTGCATATATTATTCTTGTCTTTTCTTAGTCACGTGAGCTGATAGGCTCCTTGCTTGTCCTGTTTGTCTCTATTCAAACTCTATTTTGAATCCTTTCCTATAAATCGATGAAGCACAAGCACAATCCCTGCAATGGAATTGTCTGCAAGCTGTGTTGGGAGTTCTTTCACTCCTGTACTGAGTTGTTGTTCTTGAGGGATTTTGTCGTTAAAAAACCAAGTGTTTCCAGACTCTTCAGTCTCCTGCAAAAACCCTTAACAAAATAAACTTCTTCAATAATGAATGTGCAAAATGAGCTTTCATTGCCCTTTTATATTTCGATGCTCAATTTGCATTTGATTTTCATTTCATTTAATTTTCTTTCATTTCCCACCTTTCATTCTTTTAATTTTGATGCACAACTTAATAAAATTACATCTCTTTAAAAAGTCATCTATAGCTCCCTTTAAATTGGCACTTAACTTTATATTATAAAGTGCACGTTAAATCACATATATCCTTTTAAATATAAAATCCCCTTTTTAGTATATTTTTATAATACAAAGTTGAATTATTTAACTTTATTATTTGACGTTATTAATATTAAATGCATAGGACCAATATTAACCCAAATATCTCCAGGATGTAATTACGCCATTATGCGAAAAGTAGTAACTCTGCCAGTTGACCATACCCATGACTTACTATATATAGTAAGTATGAGCAACACATCCAAGTGATTTACTAAACAAAGTAAGTGTGCGTTAAAGTGTCCAGAATGGCCTTTGGAAGGCACACCACAAATAAACTGGGACATTGAGCTGAAGAGTACTGAAATAAACACCGAAAGGCCCGCTGAATAACCAAAGATCACCCTCGAAGGGGCCCCCTGAACACCCTGTTAGCCTACGGGTTCAATTGGTAGACTAACCACTGCGTCTGACCACTGCCTAGGGAAAGGGGACATTACACAAAACAAACATGGAGTAGTTGCTAGTGGCAGCAATTGCAATAGGTTTCCTTCACTAAGAGAATTTCTTAGTGCTTAATGGTTTCATCATAGTATGTACAGTATTTCTCAAGTTATCAACCCTTTCCATCAATAACATTTTTATCTTCAATATCATGAATACCCTTATGTTTGAACTTCACTTGAGACACTTGTTTGAAACCAACAATTTTTCTTTTAACATTACCAATAATATCCTTGCTCAAAAATATCTTGAAGATCCTTATATTTAAGCAGCGCCTAAGAAACCTGTTTGCAACCAATGAATTTTCTCCTAGTAGACAACTTTTGATGAGTGTCAAAAGCTATGAAAACTTTTTCATCCATTAGTTGCTGTGTTAACATCAAACTTGCATAGAGTCCCAATCCATTACTTGTAGAAGGGCAGAGTTTTTTTGAATAATCTACTAAAAAAGTTGTGGGTTATTAAAATGTGGTTATTGAATAATTCGGTTTTTTTGGGGTGTTACTAAGAAAATTGCATTTTTTTGATTGAAAAATAAGTTAACCAAAAAATGACCTAACTGACTGTCTGTGATTGCTTGCAATGATAGTTTTTTGCTGGGTTTTTCTTCTATGACTATTATGATTGCAAATACACGCAGAACATTATGAATTTTGTTCTCTATCTATTACCCTAAGTTACCGATTCGTTTTTGGACTCAGGTACGGGTATGCGAATCCGGTACGGGATTCGGTCAAAATATATTTTGGGGTTGGGTACGTTTTGGGTACGGTAATACAAAAAACATATAAAAATCAGAAATATAGACATATTTGCAATAGTAATTAAGTTCATAATACACCACCATATTAATAGTCTAATAAGTAATAACATAGCAAAAATACATCACCACTTTCTTAGTCAAATATTAAAATATTACTATTTAATAGCTATGTTACTGGGTTCTTCAAAAAAGGACCCTGTGCCTGCTCCTGGAGTGTTTGGGTATGAGAGCGGCCTGGGGAGAGCCTGGGAGCGCCTAGGGAGCTAAGGGTTCTCTGTGGGTCCTTCTTGGGCACTCCTAGACACTCCCAAGGTGTAGAAACCCTTGTTTCCCTTGTTTTCTGAAACTGACTGTTTTTGTTTGTTTTTTTGTGTATTTGATTTTTTTGGGTTTTTGTGCAATAAAGAGATAATGCGATTTTGCAAGAATTGAATATAAAATTCAAATAAATTCATATAACTCTGGAATGGATAAAATCTATTGAGAATATTGATGCCAAACTATTTATTGAACTTCTGGAATGATTACAAATGAGATCCAATAACATGCAAGTAAAAAGGCAACGATATTTTAATGAAAACCTGGTATTTGCAGCAATAAATGATCTTCAAGAAAATGTACGGCTGAAAGGAATATCCACTTTCTCCTTCTGTTAATGACTGCAGATGATGCTGGGAAGATGTGCGCCTCCAGTGCAGAAGTCAGACTGCCAACAAAGATGGCGATTTGCTCAAGAAAGAAAAGTACGGCCTTTCAAGAAATGTACGGCTTGGTCCAGCAGATGTACGGATTTTAGAACAGCAAATAAAGAATTGTACGGCTCTTGCAAGAGGTGCGAAATATGAAGCAAAGAATAGGCGCCTCTGTTTGTTGATTGCCAGATGAAATCTAGGTTAAAACCCTGACTGGTGAAAACTCTGTGAATGCTCTGTAACCTCTTCTAAATGAAGAAATCTCTCTGAAATGCAATAGATCAGCTGGTATCTCACAGCCTCTGAATCGCAACACTGAAGATGGCTCGTTCTCCAATGTCTGTAGACAACATAAACCCTAGGCTTCGTTCTCCGGAAGAAGACTTGATCAATTTTCAATATTCAATAACATAATGAGCTCTTCACAATGAAAATTCTTTATATTCTCAAGAGGGTCGACTTTTTCCTCAAAAGGCATCATTTAAATAAAAGTTGAATTTTAACTTTTAATTTTTCAATAGTCTCGACGCACTTTAAATTATAAAATATAATTAAAAAGTGGCCCCCTTCAATGTTGGTTGAACCCTTCAAGAAATCACTTAAGTTATAATATTAAAAATTATTATAACTTTATAATATAAGCTTCAATAATTAATATTTAATTTGACAATTAAAATATTAATATCTTTCTCAATTTACGTCCGATTAACGAACTGTCTGAAGCTGGAGAATAAGTGATTGATTTTGCACATGACCAAACCCTATTGCTAAAAATAGCAGGGGTGCTCCGCTGAATGACTATTACTGCTAAAAATAGCAAGTCAGGCAAAAATCGTCCGAATGAGCCCGAACGAAAGCCAACTGGTAAATTTTGACGATCCGAAGCCAAGCCAAGCTCCAACAAGACCCTCTATCCATCCTATCAGCCTACGAGGGTCGCATAATAGGCTAATTCTTACGAACTCTGATGCTCGCAAAATGGGGACATTACACAAGGCACTCCCAGGGTGCTCCCAAACACTTCCAGGCAGAAAATGTTAATTTGAATCACTGAAATTAATATGCCTGTGCAAAAATTGTTAATTTCCTATGGTGCAATATTCTATAACAATTTCTAGAAGAAGCATCCGAGTTTCTAGGAGGGTTGCAACCTATCATTGACTGATTTGATGCATCTGAACACCTCTATACAACTTATTTGTCAGTTTGTTCAAGCCATACCTATACTGAGTTTGAGCCATATATCAATTAGGATCATCCTTTTTTGTTTGCAGCAGTTTGTGATCTGTTTTAGCTTGGGTTTCAAATTAATTTCAAAGGTATTATTTTATTATCAGCTTCCTAAATGTTGCTTGTCAATTTAGTGGATTTATAAAATATCATTTCAGTATAAACATTGACATTAATCCAATATTGTAATAACTAGATGGTTTACCGTCAGATCCCTATTATCATTATAAGTTTGTAATTGTAATGATCTTCATTTGAATTGTGACTTTAGACATATACGACATATGACATAATATTAAAATTTTGAACTATCAATTGGCATTTATCTTTATCACTACCATTGATCAATGATTCAATGATGAATTGATGACTGATAATTGATGAAGTATACTATATCATACTATCAAATGTATTTACAATTCTGTATATTTTTAATTTTTTTGCATATATATATATATATAGCTGTACCCAAACATACCGTACCCAAGCGAAAAAGAAAACGCTGTACCGGCGTACCCGTATCCCCTATCCGGTCCCGGTCCCGGTCCCGTACCGGAACCGGTAACTTAGTTTAATAGTGCTAAAGCCGACTGCAGAAGACTACATAATTAATTCATGAAAAACAAAACTCTGCAGACGACTTCATAATTAATTTAGAAAAAAGATCCTCTTTGGATAGAACAATTATTACAAAACATGCTGAAAAGGCTATGACTATATTTTATGCAGCAAGCTAAAACCTTCACACATGTAATATCAGCAGTGAAAGAAAGCAAATCTTCAAGACCACAGGGCGTAAGGGGGGATCTTTGCACAGTCACAGCTAAGGGATATAATATAGGAATTAGATTATGAATGTTGTGGAACTTACTATGATTTACAAACCATAGTTTTGAGATGTGGACCTGACAGGCCTATTTTGGCCTTGGATTCTTGACTAGGCAAAAAAATCAGAACAAACTAGAATAACTTGATATAAATTAAGTCAAGAAAAACTCAACCGAAATCACCTAGGAAGACCAAAAGAACCAAAACAAAATTCTCCATGCTGCAAATCATATTTTTAATTTTTTATGTTGTGAGTGTGCTGTAATACAGATATGTAGATTCTAAACATTAATTAAGCCAGATTGAGATTTCTTCTTTATTTTCACTTATTTTTTGGTTAAGGGACACAACTCTTAAATCAGATCTGCTGGGCTCACCAAGGCTTCCTTGGTCTGGGGTAGGGGCAAGATTTTTGGAAACTCTGAGTTCGGGGAAATGGTGCAAACACTCCAGTTGAAAAACATTCGTTTTTAGTATTGAATCGAGGACCCATAACATCAAGATCCAACAGAAATGAGAGTGTTTTTTACCTATTTGATGTGTTTGGAGGCAAAGATTAGGGTTGGAATGAATATTTTATTATTTAGAAGTCAACTTTTAGTCAAAAAAAAATTTAAAATTGCAAAAAAAGGCACTTTTTCCGCCGACTAGGCGTTCACGCGTCTGGATTCGCATCGGATTTGGTCTGGGCGTATCTTCGACGAATCCACAGAGGCAAGTTGTATCCTGGGCGTATCCATAGGCGGAAATTCGAATCTTGTCCAAATTTGAATTGTATTGAATCCGAATTTCGAATCCGATACAAATCGTATCGTATCCAGAGGCTCCCAGGGACGAATCGGTAACTTAGCTATTACCTCTTATCCCAAGAAATTTATTAGTAGCAAACCGCAATGATTAGTGTGGAGGATAAGCCATATTAAACCTATTCCTAAACAGGAATCCCTTTACATTCTTTGGTTTTTGTTCCTTTAAGAAGCATCATCTCACTTATTTGGGACTCTAACTTGTCACCTTTAACTAATGCTAAACAAAAATAAGTTATTAAGCTATATCCAGCAATATTGGCTCCATGGAAAAATTTGGCTCAAAGGTAAACAACACAAGACTAATTCAAATTTCTTACAGCAATATGTACAGGACTAGTGACAGAAAATATGAAGAGAACAAATGATAATTAGATTCATATGTAACGAGCTTTACATGCTGATGGAAGAAAGATGTCTGAGGGCTTTACATCCTTTACATCCTGCCAAAATCTGCCTAAACCTTACCCTGCTTCATCTCTTTGGCCTTGAGCATGTCATCTGTGTATGGAAGTTCGGCTCATGTAGAGCATGCTCAAAGCAGGATTTTCAACAAAAAATATAGATGAAGCACACTGAAGCATCTGTTTAGATTGCTAATGTTGCTTTTCTGTATGTTGATGCTATCAGTATTCAAAACAGATAAAAAACAATTATTCATTGAATTCCCTTCTTAATGTATGGGTTAGTGACGCCAAGGAAATAGAAAATAATATAAGAGGGATAGTAGTCACACTAAATGAGCTCCTTAAATGATGCTGATATTATTTATACACATTACAGATGCCAGCATTAGAATTTACAGTCCTGGAGGAAGAAGGTTTAAAGATATATGATAGAATGTGTTATTGGTCTATCTCAGCAAGTTAATGCTCCAAATTGCAGATCCTCAAAATGGCAAATTTTCTTCATATAATTGCATGTTGTAAATACATTTGTGATGGCATATTGGGTAATATTGGCATTATGTTTCCTGATTTTATCATGTCTAAATTTTTTAAAAGTTTGTTCCGTTACCCTGTCCTTTTGTAAAATTAGTCATATGATATATTATAGAGAGCTCACAGCATGTATATTGACAATAGTATTACCTCTTTCCCCTGTTTTTGCCTTGGGCATCAGTTTACTGAGCTAATCACTTACAGCCTCTTGTTGGTTTAAGGTTTAAGGTTCTAACTAGATGCCTCAGAGAAATAAACCCAAGCAACACAGGCTTAACACCATACTGCACTTTTGCATAACCATTGCTACCGTCCAGACTCAAAACACTTGCCAGAACGTTTCATATTCTCCTTATCAGTCACGAACCAATCCTTTTTTAACGCCATGGCATATGATTCCAGTCATTGCCTGCAGATCTAGTTTTAGAGGAAACTCATCAAAATCAACTTTACAGCCTTTAATCAAAGACTTATCCTTTCTTAGCTCTTGAAGCTAGATCAACATCCATTCTTCATTATTTCTAACAGACTTCATACACACTTCTCTACAAGAAAGATAAATTAGAACTTATAAAAACCATTGATCTTACATGGTGCTTCCATGAAATCTATTAGTACTTAGCCAATCTAGTATCCTGAGCACGGTATAGAAACCATGCACAGGATATCCATCATAAACTGTCAGCTTCCAACTATTTTTTATTTGAGCTATTTCCAGAATAATCACTTTCTGTGCCTGTAAAAATATAGAATCTTCCTTTGTGTCTATATCTTTGCTTTTATAAATTAGGGGTGTGTAACAACTGTGATTAATTTGCAGTTAGTACTGCTGCTGAGGACCCTTATGTTCACATCTTTGAGAAGGTGTAAATCACGTCTCTGCAAAACTTGTGCACTTTCAGCTCATTTTTTATAACCTTTGAACCTGCCAACATGTTTCATGTTCCTTATATTCCCATACAAAGTTGTGGGCTCTAATGCAGTACACTCTCAAGTGACAGACAATGAATGATTAGTTAATCCTGTTAGTACATTACTTAATCTTCAATCTTTAGTTCTTTTGATCCACTCCATGGATTAATGTACATTCTGCCATGGTCATTCTAAACAAGCCTTTGTACCAAAGACCAACATCTCAAAGATACTGCTGGTAAGAGAAGACTGTCTCTTTGGAAATTGTGATGATTATACTCTTTTTGTCATTATGCATACAGTAGTTTAATGATTTTGTATTTATTTGAAAGAAAAAGAAACCTCCTGAGAAGATGAGATGGTTGAAAGTTGTTAGACCGTATTTGGTTTTAATATTTTACGTTTTAGCGAGTGCCTATATCATTGTTCCTTTTATTTGTATTTACTATTAACGTTAAGGGTCATTTTCATTTCTGCCTATCTTATGATCACTTACATATTGAGGATTTGTTTTATTTCTCTGATTTTCAATACGTCCTGTCTATGCCAGGATTTTTTATTTCTCGTGTTAAAGCCTTCAGCTGTGTAAATTGATCCATTTTTAATGAAAATTTAATTTCAATCGAAAAGCTCAGAAGCATTGGCCTAAAATAATGGAACTTCTATTTGCAGAAAATTTGACATATGTTATTAATCCAGCTTTTAAACTTGCTTTCTCTTTTTCAGGGTCAGGTATTTCTACAGACAAATCAACTAGTACAGCCTCTCGAATTATGGTGGCATCAACGATACCTTTTCTCATTGTACAAATCCCACAACTTATTCACTCTTCTTCAGCAAAACGGATAGCAGTTTTGGTTGCATGCATTGCTGCAATTTCATGTCTACTATCTTATTGTATATATCAGGTATTGTGATATTGATTAAATACCTTCCTGATATCATCTTTGATTCCAGTTTTAAGGATTCTTGAATTTTTACTTATTTCTATTTTTATTTCATTATCAAGATTTCAATATTGAATCTTGCAGGGAAGAGAGAAAGAAAATAGAAACTGTCATTATCTCCTAAATTTGTTGTGATATTTCTTATCTTTTTCCTTCAAGCACCTTTTAAACATGGTAATTATTGCAGATGGAATTGTAATGATTTTAGTGTATAAATATCATAGTTACGAGACTCGGACTCGGCTCAAACTTGGTTAGGGTGACTCGACTTGGGGCTTGGGACTCGGCGCCCGGACTCGTCGCAGACTTGGCAAAATGAAAAAACCCTAGAAATTTAGAGATTTTTAAGGATTTAAAACTTGTTTGAAGCACCCTTTATTGAATAAACCTTAAAAACACAATAACATCATTAAATAGAAGCAAATTTGATCACATACACAAGTATACATCGATCACATAAATATAAAGTACACAAATTGTCAAAGACTCAAATGTATACAAAAATCATCGAATATGAAATCCATGACATCAAATGTTCCAAACAAATATGAAATATCAAAAGATTCAAAACAATAACGAGAAGTCTATGGCTCAAAGGAGCCTGCATCCTTCCTACAAATGTGTCTAAGATAGGTCATGGATGATGCACCGGCCATAATCTTAGATTCTCAATTATTATGGCAATTGCCCTAATGGGGTTGAGGGGTAGTTCCCTTTGTGGGGGTCTAGGCGTAGTGCCTCTAGTGGGGTTGAGGGGCAGCGCCCCTTGTGGAGGTTTGGGGGTAGCGTCTCTTGTTAGGGTTTGAGGGCAGCGCCCCCAGTGGGGTCAAGGGGCAATGCCCATTTGTAACGACCTGATCCTTCGGTAAAGTAAAATTTCCATATTTTACATCCTAAAAGTAAGTAAACGTGTTAACATGTCATTGCAATAAAATTTTTCCTTTTCTTTATTGATAAAACATGAACAAGTTGCCATATTAATTTACAATAAAGATTCCATTTCAATATAATAACTTCACAAGTACATGAAACAAGAATACATACCTTAACTAACATAGCTCCAATGAGCTTTAGAACAAATAGTAGTAAGAAGGTCCAGGAATTCGTCCTTTTCAAATCTTGGTACATCGGCCGCTTGTTGTGGAGGAGAAACATCACTCGGGCGCTTTTCCGCCAACCACAGACTTATAATGCGGTCCCCTGCACACCTATCGTTAGATAGATGGCCCTCCCTTCGAAGAAGAGATTGGTAGGGTATCCTTTAACAATTACCAACTGAGCATAGTGCTGTGTCCTACACAACTAGAACCTTGCTATTTGTTGACGTGGTTTTTGAGACCGCACCAACACAGAACAGAGTTGCCCAACGGACGCTCTATTCTCTCTTGATCAAAGTATTCCGCACGCTAAGATTGCCAGAAAGTTCGTGCGTTCAACTCCAAGGTTCCTTTAGTGCGAATAGGCTCAGTTTGGCTTGATGTGATATTGCTGGTATGTCAAGGGGACTTACGTAGTTGTTCAGACTTCTCGCAGTTAGCAGTTGATATGTAATTGGAAGGGGATTCTTACGTGTATGATTTGGCAATGTGCATCCTTTTTAAAACTAACAAGAAGTATGCGGAAAGTAAAAGGGAAAGGGCCTAAGAAATTTGTACTCTATTCTAAATGCAAGGTATGTGGGGCTTCGTCTCAATAGACTTCAACCAGATTTCACCTAGCCTCCGTCGGACAGCCTCAGCAAAATCGGTGCAATCTTCAAAGGGGATAGCAAAAGATATTCAAGTTATAGTTTAACATACGTACACCATCAGAACAACGCATATAAGTATGTAAGCCATAACCGAAGTTAAACACAAGATGATGTCCAGTTGACCACGCAAGGCAGACTTATCATCAACAAGCCGCTAGTGGTATGGAATAAAATGAAGCTATCTCAATGAAATACCACACACCAAAGTAAGCTACTTGCATGAATTTAATCTACTTGGATACGAAAGGAAGAAGAAACCTTGCTAGCATTTCATGACAAGACGAATTTCACCATCAATGAAAAGATCTATTATCATAAAATGTATTACACAACAATCTCCTCAAAAGTTTTCAAAAGGGAAAACTTTCTCTCTTCTCAAAATTATGCAAAAATGCTCTACACTACTACACTATCTAGCTCTAAGGCTAATGCTCTCTCAATGTCTACTCTGATTCTGAATCCTAATCTTGATGTCTTACAAATGAGGGGGACTCCCCCTTTTATAGCTAGCCAAGTCCCAAAGGACGGCTAGGGTTACAATCAATAGAGTGGCCAGAATCGTGCCACCTCAGCCCTAACCCTAAAAACTGCCAGAATAGGGAGTGGTACATTAAATGAATCAAAGATTCCCACTCACTCCCAAAATAGCAAATGTAATAAATGCTCAGTCTTCTAGAAGATCCTCGTCCAGTAGTGTGTTCCCATTAGCCTTCTCTCTGACTGCCAACTCAACAAATCTGCTAAGTACGGCCTCAACCTCCTCAACTGAAATAGATGGAACACAATCTAATTGAAACTCTAACACTGTAACTGAGTGCTCGTGCCTCGTACAAGATTTTCTCCAAGCAGCCAATGAGTCCTGCGTGTTCTGGATCAAAGTGGAGAACGTAGCGGTATTTTCAAAATCATCTTGTACAGGTCTTAACATGTCTGAAGAAGGGAACCGACAAACCCCTCAAATTATCAAACTTATTTCTTGAGATTCACCCCTGCGCAAATATGGCCTCGAAGGTGTTCTGAACTCCATCTATGATATTGGCCATAGCCTTGTGAATCCGGCTGAATGCCTGTGCTGCATCGAAGCTACATGGTGATAGCCGAAGAATACCACCGAGAGAAATCATATCGGTCATTCGCCTGAATGACACCTCCATCAATCAGCAAGCGCAATGGCACTTTCAACGCCTCAAAGTATTTGGATCACTTGCTACTCGATAAGGGCTAGAGGCGCCGCTAGCACGATCCACCGCATCCATCCGTGTCAGAATAGAAGAGGCCTGCTGAAAAGCAAAGGATAGGTCCTCCATGAATTTCTCTGTCTCCGTACGAACCCCTGTGACCCATTTGTCTGCCTCTTGTGCCATCTTCCCCAACTCTACTAAGCCGCTGATCGACTCTCTAGGAATATCTGCCGGAGGCTCTATCACTGGCACATCCTGCCCTCGAGAACGAGACAACTGCTGTACATATCCAACTAACGCCTTATGTTCTCGTTTCAACTTCTTGTATTTTCCTTCTTTCTTGAACAACCTATCCTTGAGGGCAAGGAAGGAGTTATCACACTCCTCAACAATCTGAGCACCAGTAGGGCGTCCCAAATCAAGAGTGGTGACCACATAGTTTTCAGGAGCTGCTTCATTCCGGTCACACTCGACTCGTGGGACAACAACGTGAAGAGTACGAGAGCCATCCTCATCGGTGGAGATCTTCGAGAACTTTCTTGCCTTCTTCTTCGGTGGAGGAGCGCTGATCCGGTTCAAAAATTCTTCCATCTCAATGTTTGGATCAATCTCACAAAGCAGAACTCCTTAGCATTCTATCCCTTAACCAATCAGACACCTCATATAATATATGTCGAAGGCATTTGTTCGGGTATAAACTTCTCCTAACTTTGTTCCACTTCTTCCTCATTACAGCGGGGCTGTCGATCCTCAAGTGGTTGAGTGTCACGACACTATATCATCGCCATGCATCGTTCATGGCCGCCTCTATCTCTGCTGAAATTGAGGTCGATGTGGTCCCCTCATCATCCTGCTGGTCACCGCTGATCAACCCCTACGCAATTACGGTGGCTTTCTGTGTCCGACCTCCCCTCCGTGGAGGCCAGATATCCTCTGTATCTAGGTGCACGATTCTTTGCAGATTCCTACGATCAACAAATAAAGATACCTCCTGTATGCTTGGAGAACGTGTCTCCAAAGGTACTGCTACTGTAACTCGTGGAGGTTCTGGCTGAATTATTTCTTTCTTTCTGGACTCTGGTCCTCTTGTGATCTGTCATCTTCCTTCCTGTGGTGGGCGTCCTGTGATCTCCCATCAGAGATTTATGGAGTCAGACGGTGACCTGCTTTTCCAGTATCTGTTCACCTTCTATCAGCATGCTGCTGGTGAATGTCACTAGCAGGGATGGGGAAGTATGGTCGGCAGCCTCGGGCTCGACCAATCAGCAGGCGGAGGTGGTATCCCCGAGCGGCTGCGCCAAAAAGTGCGGATGAACAACATCCATGTCCTCATTAACCTGGTCCGGAACCGGAACTACCTCACACTCCCTGATCAGAGTAATCGGCAACCTAGAGAACATCCTCTTTCTCACTTCAATCTCATCAATTGCATCAGCCCAATAATCCTCAATGGTGGCCTTGTGTTTGAATTCCTCTGACAACCCCCAGTTGATGTTATGGTGCGGGTCATAGTGTTGTCTACTAGTGTGATATGAGAAATGATAAAATTGAAGCTCACTTTCAGCTTCTCTACATGCCTGTATCGAAGGACAAACCTCGTCCGAGTTGCCCATCACAACTGGAAACTCTATCCCTCCTTTCTTCTTTTTCTTCTGGATTTTGTCAAAGGCTAGCAACTGTCTAGCTATCTCTAGCATTATCATTTTATCTGTTGGGTACTTAGGCAGCCTATAAGGGTATGAAGAAAATCCTTGCAGCCTAATGTATGAAAATCTTGGAAACTGTATAAACCAGCACCCATACCTTTCAATTAGCTCCTGGGCATTTCTAGAGATTCTGCACTGTAACCTCTCCTGAAGCAGCCTCGTGATGTACATGGTGAATGAATCGTTGACACGTTTGTAATGGGTTGTGCTCGAAAGGTGCAACTGTGTACACGCCTCATGAATTTTGAATTGGTGAGAGCCACAACCGATGGGTTCCTTGTAAGAAATCCCCCTGTACCTCGTCATTCGTGCCAACATATAAATTAGATAGGAACTCATGTAAAATGTCTTTGTCCTCCGCAAACTCAGGAGCTGCTCATGTATGTTATCGCTGATCATCTCAGCCCAATTGACATAATCCTTTCCTTCTAACACCAGGTTGATGTAATAAAACATCCACGGCTCAAAAATATAAGACTGAGGGCAACCACCAACCCTGCTCAGCAACATGATGAGATCACAATATTCCTGCTTCAAGTCCTCTGCTATGATCTGCTTCGGCAGCTTCGTACGAGACGGCCTCGGAGTGCTCATCCAGTGAGTGTTAATAGTGTCCATGCATCGTTCAAAGGCAGAAGCATACATACGCTCCGCTCGCTCCCTGGACTTGTAGATCATGTTTCTATGCACCGGGATCCCCAAAGCTTCACCAATGGCTGCCGGAGTGAGATTGGCAAGTACTTGGCCATGCAATTGGCCTGATCAATGGTCATTCTTTCTACACAATAACAGTTAGGCGCACTCCATAATCAACTACGAACCTTTGAATGGTAGCGGAAAACCATTTCTTGCGCCTCTTAACCCACTTCGGACGATTTTGTGCGAAGTGACCGACGCCCGATGACTTCCAATCCCGAACAGCCTATTCGTGAATGTTTCCAGGTTGACAGAGCCCAGGTTCGTGTCTGTCAGCTTGCCCAACTTTGAAATGAACTTTGATTCCGGCATGAACGTCTTGCTCAGCTTCTTGATCGTAGCCTGTCTGGAGGCACCATTGTCCTTTCCGGTTGTCCTCGCTTCAGCCATCTGCAACATAATAAATTTTCATCAGTGATCAGATAAAATAAGACACGATATAGGGGCTGCAGTCGAATTCCAGAGGCTGCAATATCTTTCACGTTTGCAAACCTCAGCCTCTTCTCTGACATTTAGAACAGATTTCTAAGTGGACTCCGATAATTTTACTTCAACCAGCAATCAGCAAATTGAACCTCAACCACTTCGTACTTCAAACAGCAAATTTTAAACTTCTATATCCTTGCACTTCAAACCAGCAATCAACACATAGCGAACTTCTTAACTTTGCACTTTCGTATTTTTGAGTTCTCAACATTTCAACTCAATACAAGGCGTCCTTTTAATTCTACTCCAGCCATGGCGTTTTTCTTTACTAAGCTCAATTAAGATAAGCAAGTTTGAATCCAAATTCTTAGCAATCGGCGTACTTACCTCAATGAATCAGATTTCAGCCACTAGCAAAGTCGTACCCCCTCAAGCACTTAAGACGTCTTCTTCAACTCTCAGCAAACTCGAGCTCCAGCAAAACACCTCTCAGCAACTTAAGGCGTACTTCTCTCAGCACAAATTTAATCAACTCCCAAGTGCGCCTCTTCAGCAAACTCAACTTCTCAGCAACAATTTCGAATTCTTTCAAGCCTCAGCAACTCACTGCAATGCTTCACTCTCAGAGCAAGTTCGACTTCCAGTTGTGAAAATGAGTGAAAAAAAAACTCTCCATTTTATAGCTAAATTTCAAATTCTAGAAGACGTTATTTTTAGCCAGTGCCATTAAACTCCACTACTCCACTTCAAGAATTCGAATTTTTCCCTCTCTGGCTTTTCTGACACTTGTCTCCAGTCGTCGGGAATATTATTCTTCTAGAAACTTGACTTTGACTGGCGTTCTGGATTTTACTTTCGAAAATTTAATTTAATTCATCATCTTTTAATTCACCAGCCGGAGTTCGGTTACTTGAATTCGAATTTTAAACTCCATCATCTGCTCTGGAAATTTCATCCTCGAAGAATTTAATCACAATTATCTAGGCAATTCCCTTCGTCTTCATCGTTTGAAGAAAATTCACTTGAAAACTCATTTTATTCATTTTTGCCTTAGAAAATTTAAAATTCTCCCTTAGGAAAATTCATCATTCTAGCACTGATTAAATTCCTCACTAAAAAAGTGTTGGCGAAGCTTGAAAGATTTAGAAATTCATTCATCATCACGAACGTCCAGTACCCAGAAGCAAATTTTCTTCAGAACGCCTCGAATTCATGGGTACCCAACGAACGGGTTCATTTAATTTATCAATTTTGAACCTTAGAAAAAAATATCAATTTCATCATTTAAACTCGTTCTTCCCCTGTGATCACTCTGCGTTGCTCTTAGAAAAAATTCATTTCATTTGCCAGTGGAGAGAAATTTCTATCAACTTCATTTGAAAATTTCATAGTCCCGGCACGCCTTGTACATTTTATCTCACTCCCCACTTGGAAAATATTTATTCAAAGTCCAACGCCTTAGAGAATTTTCAACGCTTAGCAAATATTTTATTTTCTCCTGAGGCGCCTAGCATACTTCAAAACATTTCAACGCCTATAAGATTTTTTTTTTTTTAAAATCACCATATAACTCCCTAGGCGCACACTTTATTTTAACTCTCAACACCTTGAAATATTTTCCACGCCTTATAACTCCCTTGCTCTAGGCGCATCTCACACTTGGGAAATTCTAACGCCTTATAACTATTTTCTAACACACACATTTCCCTCAACGCCTTAGGAAAAATCTCCAACACCTATGACCTTAGGCGCATATCACACTTTGATAGGAAATTCAAAAATCACGCCTAAGGAAGCATCCTCAACACTCTCCACCCTTGGCGCGCCTAATACTTACCATCTTTTACCATGCTTTGGGAAAACTTTCATCTCATTTACTATCCTTAATTACCTTTCACATCTAAACATGGGCGCATTTCCTTGTAGGAGGAGGATAAACTTGCCACCACGCCTTGTGACCCTTCAACTTCTACGCTTTTGTCTTCACATGCACAAGTTTGGGCGCATTTTGCCTATGGAGGAGGACGAGATTCCTTGACCTTGTTGACTTTTTGACTTTTCTTCACCTTGGGCGCATTTTGATGTGTGAAGGATTTTCTTCTTCCAACGTTCTTGGGTGACTCTTCACCTTCCAATTTTTGTCTTGACATGGATGCATTTGGGCGCATTTTGCCCTTGCTGGTGGATAAGAAACTTTGACTCGTTTGACTCCTTGCAACCTGGGCGCATTTCACCCCCTGTGAAGGATAAGCTTGCATCTTGGGCGCATTTTGATGCATGAGGAGGATTTTCATGTTTGACTTTGCTTTGACCACCTTGTGAACTGGGCGCATTTCACCCCTGCTGGCGGATTTCTCATACTTAGAAATTTTTATGCCTCTTCATCAATCTGGGCGCATTTTGCCATGCCTGCTGGACGAGACTCCAGACTTAGAAAAAATTTTATCATCCTCGCCAGCCTACGTGCCCTGCTATTTATAGTAAATTCTCTGAATTTGGACTTCTGAAGCTCGGAATGGCCCGAAATTTTAAACATAGCGTGCTCATGCCTTTATCAACTTGTCGGCACTGCCACTTTCGATCACCCTGCTATTTTTAGCCTGTTTCTGAGGGTGGCTTACTAAAAATAGTAAGCTCTTGATTCTGATAGTTCCCAAGCTCCGATCGACGTGAAATTTGAATGAGGCGATCCTCACCGCGTGACTTGCTGGCTGACACTGATGCATGCAGCTGATTTACTATTTTTAGCACGTTTCCAATTCGACTTACTATAAATAGTAAGTGTTCCGTTTGACCTGAAATTTCACGGTGGAGACGACTGAAGCGGTGGAAGTGGTTTACATCGGTTTTCGAAGATTTTGACTTTTGATGGCTATTTTTAGGCTCCGAAGCTGGAAACCCTAATTTGCACTGCATGCGTATCAAAAGATCTCCGTTTGTCCTTGTCTCTGCGGCACTGCGATCGACTCGTGAATCTGGGCTAACTTCCAGGTGGCGGGCTGGCAAGGACACACACTAAAATAACTTGATTCCTTCTTGGTAGAATCCTTGTTGCATGTCGCACCATGTGAAGCTCTCGAAAACCCATCAGGAATCACCTGACATGCAAAAGAAACCTCGACATGCAAACCCTAAAAATAGCCTCGGAAGGCTGAATCCTAAAAGTGATCATCTCGACTTGCATGCTACGTCGTCGCGAAGGTCTCGAAAAACCCGGAAGGAATATC